>JAPMOR010119322.1:333330-350582 GCA_026543865.1 Argiope aurantia | reverse complement strand
TAATTCTCATCCATATAAGGTAATATAGTAATGAATTGACACAAAAATTTTTCATCAATATTTTTTGTCAAATTTGATAATTGGCATTTTGTCAAATTTGATATTTTTGATCCTTTTATATCAAATTTAATATTTTTATCAAATTTGATATTTTTGATCATTTTATAATCCATATATTTTATAATTCATAATTATCATCAATACAAG
This sequence comes from Argiope aurantia, assembly GCA_026543865.1. Lineage (NCBI taxonomy): Eukaryota > Metazoa > Arthropoda > Arachnida > Araneae > Araneidae > Argiope > Argiope aurantia. The sequence continues at coordinate 350,375 of JAPMOR010119322.1, read as the reverse complement.
GTAATGAATATGGTATGGTAATATGGTAAGGAATTTACATACAAAAATTTTTATCAATATTTTTTTTGTCAAATTAGATTGGCAAATTTGATATTTTTGATCGTTTTATATCAAATTTGATTATTAGCATTTTGTCAAATTTGATAAATGGAATCTTTCATTTTCCAAAATTTGCAGCGCAAGAGCTCGCAGTGAGTAATTAAATGGGATTTCGCACTCAAGTATAGCAACAAACAGAAAGCAATATCAAATTTGATATAAAATTATCAATACCGGTATCAATCATATAATCATATATCATAAAAAAATCACCATAAAATATCAAATTTGATAGTTAGAATGGTGAATTTTTTTAAATGTATATTTATGGCAACTGCTGTTTGTTTTCGCTCTCATCAACGACTTTCCGGAAAAAATATAATAAAAATAGACTTGAGCAATTTTTTTCATCTACATTCATTGAGCATTTATCAGGTTTTTAATATTCATATTAATAATTAAAAGTTCACAGTTAGAAACAGAGATTATCTGATCTGTTACGATTCATAAAATGCATCCATATTAAACTATTTTTGGAATAAATCTCGCAATTATTGAGACATTTGTGCAAAGGAGACGGGAAACTAATTTCATACAACCCAATAACAAACGACTTGGCCGCTACAAATTGACATTTCTCTTGATTATTGGTGTGACAGAAGTTGGTTCGGACGACGTGATTGCAAAATTAATTTGCAAAGCTTTCATATGAGATACATGAAAAGGGATTTCGTCTTACGGCAAAATCCACTTTTGAGACATCATATGAACAGCATGAATGCTACGTTGGTTTTCGTAAGAAAGCTTGAACGGAACGAACCATATTAAGCTAGTTTTCTATAAAACTAGTATGATATAGGTTTAGTGGCACACTCTCTAATAAAGGTTCTATCCTTGCATAAAATTGTATACCTTAGGCAATGCTGTAAATACTATCAATGCTCAGATTTTCATTTTGAAAGTTTCGCATATAAGACTTCAGGACCCGTAGTATAGTTAAGAAAACTATTACTTGTGTACTAAATGCGTGACACTGACAGGCAACTATTACGAAAGTATTTGGCGTATGTGCAGGATACAATCTTTTGCGATTATTCGTTCCAGTGTGCTTAACACACAAATATTCTAAAATCAAATATGTAATTTAAATGTCTTTTTCAGACCGCTTGAAAAAAACGAAATTTAATATCGGAATATAACTGGAGTCACATAATCACATATAATTTTTTTTATATTTCTGTCTGCATTTTTGAATCAGTGCGTTTACATGTATGCAAAAACACAGACCTGCTGACGATCAATCACATCACAGGTTTAGTTCCAGTTGTGGTACCGATCTATATGTAGATGCTAAATCTTCTTACCAAATTTTACCCATCCAGATCTCTTTGTTTTTTTAAATATAGTATTCACTTTTTTAAATATTGAAGTCTACAGGTAGACTTTCTGAATGGAATCTACAAATTTGATACTAAATTCACATACCAACTTTCATCAATATACCTCAAATTGTTTTAAATTATCGTGTTCACATACCTACAGAATCCATAGAAATGCATTTTTCGGGCTTAAGGAGATCTGGAACTTGGAAATTCATAGAAATATGTAGTTCAAATGTTTTAACATTTATAATTCTTTCTCTTTGTATATTTCGTATATGATAAAGCAAAAAATTGATAGGGTTAATAATATTGTTGTAGTTGTTTATAATGGCACTTGCCATGGACAAGCTCGCTGACGAAATCAGTGATTTTAAGCCAAGGGAGCGTCTCTTGTTTTAGTAGCGCCAACTAGGGCCAAGAGTACGTCTTAGCTACTCACTCATCACATTCGCTTGCACATCCCCTTTTTACAGAGGGGGCGCATTAACACATCTGACAGATAAAACAAATGAACAACTATGTCCGAACAGGGACTCGAACCCAGGACACCCAGGTCACGGGGGAGACGCGCTACCCTTAAGCCAAGACACCGGCGGGTTAATAATATAAATATAACGATTACAATGATTAAGACTTTAAATCATTTCTGATTTTCTATTTACATTACTTCTATAATCCCTAGAATAATGACTGAGACATCAGTAAATACAGACTTCTGATACATCATACTCAAAGCAATATAGTTTATGTCCAAAAACGTGCTTATTAAAAACTTAGAAAAACAAGCAAAAACTACAAAAATAACGAATTGTAGTATAATTTTTCAGATGAAGTAATATAATTAAACATGTGGCTAAAGGATTAGTTTGAGTTACTTTTCGTCAACCTATTTTAACTTATCTGTTATCAATAAATTATACATTTAAGTAGTTACCTATATGGTTGGAACTAAAATCTAAAATTTTTCTTTTCTTTCCTATTTCTTCCATTGATAATCCTGAAAAACTGCAAAGCTATGACGCAGTCGCACAGGATGTTTTTACTGCAAATAAATGGGAATAATGGGGGAGAGGGCCAGATATGCTAAGAGGGAATTTTCCTTCACTGTTCTAGAACATAAGCAATTTTTTTGCGATTGTTTTATAAGTAGTGGAAAATCGATTGTCACTGTTCAGGAAAAGTTTCGACGCAGATTCAAATTCTATCTCAAGGATTTCGTTCCTTTGTCTAACACATTCGGTGTGCGCGGGAAATTTCAATGCTAAGCAAAAGTGGACAACATTTTGCAAAATGCTCTTTTCTTTTCTCGATTATAATTAAATACCATATAATCAAGAACATTAATCTGTCAATAAAAATTTATTTCTTTTCAAAAGAGCTTGGTATTATTTTAAATATAACATCCTAGTACTGTCATTTTATCAATTAATACATTTAATACATACAATTTAATACATTTAATACATAATGCTATATATCAATTTAATACATTAACTGTCATTTTTTTTCTGCTAAGTTATATATATACAAGAATCAACGTAACATTATAATTATATTCAAACAATGTTTTGTTTTGAAAATATTTAATATTTTTAAAAAAGAGTATCGTTATAAAATAATCAATAAAATAATCATAAAATGATTTTAAAAAGCAAAAGACTGAGTAAATAACAGATTTTTACTATACTCTCTAAATTACATATTGATAGACTTCATTATAATTTAAAAACAAAACTAAAACTATAATACTTCAAATATTACAATTCTATTCTTTTCAACTTACTGACGAATTTCAAATTTGTTTGTTTGTTGTATAGAAACGAAACACAGAATACGCGCTATCAGCTACACTCAATATTAATTGATATTTCGAATGAAACTTAAACTATCAAACTTAACAAATATATATTTAAGCACCAAATGATGTATGTAAAATTCCAAAAAGCGAATCGTGGCAGTTGATGGATTAAATGGGATGAACTCAAGTTAAAATTATACTTTTCCTTTTGGGTTTCAAAATCGTCAAGTCAACAAAATTACAATAAATATATTAATAATTATGCTTATAAAATAACAAAAAAATATAACACATCACTTTCTAAATCCTATTTTATGCATTTTAATTAAGAAGCCTTTTTAGTAAAAAATACACTACTCAATTTCTCTAGAATGTTTCAGTAAATATTTATAATCGCTGAAATATGAAAAGAATAACACAAGGCAAATAAAGTTCCCACTAATTGAAACTGGTGAATAGATCTTAACAGGTATCAAAGAAAGGACAAGAGTTTATGCTTGCTTATCTTAAATATACATAGTTTCCATTGCTATAAAATGAATTCAAGTTTGCTTAATGAAGAAAAAAAATGCTTAAAGGAAATAATTTTTTTATTATAAGAGAAAATATTATTAATTTTCAACGCATCAAATTGATGTTTCTTTGATATTTATTTTAGTGGCTTGCCAGTCATTAACTATTGAATTTATGAAGAATTTCATGAATTTTAATTAATTATAGCAACATCCTAAAATTAGTTTGCGATTATACTAGTTAAGGTAATGGGTGGTTAGGTAAAAAATTAATGCAAAATTAATTTGCATTCTAAATTTGAAGAAGTAAAAAAATGAGGCATTTAATTTTAAATTAAGAATGAATGTAACCATTTAGTAATTACTTTTCTTGAGCTTTATTTCTCTATACAAATTTAAATTTGTAATAACGTGTTGTATAATTACAAACTAAGAAGATTAATAAAAAAGGAAATAATATTTCGTAATCATTTTCACGGTAATTACTTTTTAGTTCCAAATATTTGAGAAATTAAATGTTAAACTCATAGTTTCATTATCACTTTCATATTTTCCTGGAAACCTTATTACGTAAAAGGAGTTTTAAGAGTTTTAAATATTTTTATTTCTGTGAACTAAACTTAATTTTATATTAATTAATTTTTACTTTCCAAGTTTTTTTTTAGAAATCCTTTTAAAAATTATGGAATGCAAATTATTTAAAACGAACAAAATTGAATTGAATTTCTTATAAAGTTATATAAGTTTAAATTTCTAGGGATTTTTGATAATTTAAATGTAGTTAAGGGTCTGTACTATCAAACTCTTAACTACATTTACTATTTAGATAATTATTAGTTCATTTACTTTCCTTAATATAAAGAAGCCAACAATACTCCAAATTTTTAATATCAGAAGCAACCTTTAAAACGCATCATTTAAATTAAAGAATGAAAAATTATCTATAGCGACAATCATATTACAATCCCTATTTCCTCTAAAATAGATGGCAATTTCAAAAAGGATAAGGAATTTTTAGCAGATTGCAATGCATTTTAAGCAACACACAAGAATTTCTTCAATGTCACGATTCGCAAACATTCTTTGGACGGAAAAAATTTTTTCAACTGAAATGTTTTGCTATTGTTCCAATATTTGAAAAGCAAACGATTCAATCAAATAATTTTTAATGGAATCCTATTAGTCAAGATAATCACTTTAACTATTTTAGTTTGCATTTTGAGAAAATCTGTAAGAAAATCTTCTCGGGAATTTTACCTCTTCAACATTTTTCAACGCGATTTTAAAGAGTTTGTCTAATACGTTGGTTAATAAAAACGAAGGAACAGGATTCACAAGGATGTTTAGCCTCCCAGAAAGATGGGGCCGCACGGAATTCTCCAAAACAATGTCTAAATCTCGATTCCAAATAGAGATAAAGTCATAATTCTTGCATTTTCCAGAACTTTCACTTTTGTCTCTTAATAGTAGTTTTATCACTAAAGTCGAAGGTAAAGAATATGGCATCTTTTCAGCATCCACTGGTAACCTCTGTAAATCTATCTTTGCAGCGAAAAGGTTATCCATACAGGGATGCGGTATTGCAAATTCATAATAATATTGTTACGAATTTTTTACCGGGGTTCGTTTTTATAGTGGAAGTGATATGGTGTAAAGAACGCTCGATCAGCAGGTGGCAGTAGAAAAAGAACAACGTCGTTTATTTACACGAAGACACACAGGACAGCACAAAAACGACAACTATATACAGCACAGAAGGCAATTATCTTCAACCGAGACGTGTAGCATACAACAGCACACACAGCAGCATACAACCAGAATCTACTGCAGACAGTAGCGCACAGCTCAGTTCAGAACCAGCTTGACTCCGTCGCTTCCGACTACTCTCCTCTGACTGGCAGCTGCAGACCCTTTTATAGGTCTCAGGAGGCGGGGCTAGAAGCCTTTCAACCAATCAGGAACGTTCGAGGCGTATCTCGGCTCCTACTGGACGGATCGGGAAAATTCTCGATGTTTCGGGTATAATCCATTTTGGCGCCAAAGTCGCCAAATTGGTCGCCAAGTCGCCAAATGGTAGCCAAGTTTGTCGCCAAGCTCTGGTACCCCCGACCCGACGCCCAGACTCTGTCCCATACAGATGACTGTAAAACCTTCTTTCCAACGGTGGAACCAACTATGCTGGAAAGCAGCATTACGGATTCGTAACAATATGTGTACTTTGGATATATTGAAGAACACTGATTTCGAAAGTGTGTTTCATTATTTGCCCGTTTGATCATTATCCCTTTTCCTTTAACTGTCAAAAATAAATATTTACGTTGATAAAATTTATTATCTAAACAGATTATTGGATACGCAGACTGATAACAATTTAACTTCATAAATAACATCGACACATGCATTGTTCAGAATTTAGCCGATAATTTATACTTATAGCAAATGAAATTGTTATTATTGTCTTTTCTATGTGACACCACTCCCTGCCAGAAAACCTTTATAAACCCGAAAAACTGAAGCAAAGATTCTCTCTCTTTCAATAGATTTAGATAGCAAATGGCTATTGTTGTTTCCTATTTAGCGATATGCTTTTGTTATTAGTTCTGCAAATGTTGTCTTTTGTACGTGTATGTACATTTGTCAGTTTTTTCCAGTATATTCGTGAAATCAAACGACATCTTAGATCATCCAATGTGTTCAACCTCTTCCTCCATATACGGATCATTGCCGTAACAATATTATAACACTGCTAAAAAGTTTTTTAAAAAGTATGAACCAAGTTTTAATAAAGAAAAACTAGTTTTTAATACATAACTAGTTTAATTAAAACTAGTTTAAATAAAATATTGACTGTTGCCAAGCTAATCACCTGTCATTCTATATTTTCTCGTGCGACATAATTCAATCACACGAAATTTAGCAACACTACTATCACAAAGTAAATTAAGACCTTGAATAAAGAGTACGCTGGTAAATTCGTGGAAGATTACTCTCGTTGTTGTTGTCTTTGTTTTTGAGATAGAATTCCAATAAAAGGTCCACACTGCTATCTAATAAAGAAGGAAACTTTTTTTTTTGTATGGAAGAAAAAAAACTGCAAGACTGTGCAGAGAAGCAAAATTGCCTCTTTGACGAAATTTATCTTTCTAATATGCATGCAATTCTATTTGAATTTATATAGAAGCAGTAAATTACAAGGCATTGGAAATTATCGGCTATCCATCCATTAATTAAATCCAATGAACAATTGTCACCGTTGAATCATGAAACATTCTGTTGAACTCCGAACGCAATTCAGACGCAAGCAATCGGAAAATGTTATTATTACGTGACTCATTTAGGCCGCCCACCATAAACATTCAAACACGAATCGTTACCATTGTTACGTTATGAAAGCACAAAGAGTGAATATGATCCCAATTCGAACTGGCAGGTACTTGTCCGAATTACAAGTCTCACGATTAAGCAGTTTACTGGTAAATGATCCATTCCGAGTATTTCTATCGCTCGGTGAGTATATAAAACTCAATGACATGAAATGGATCTGTCTGTTTAGTAAGGTTAAAGTGTTCTGTTTCACCTATTTACCAAGTATATGTGGGCAATATAGAAGAAAACAAATGTTATTAGAAATAGCAAGAGATTGGCGTTATGCTATAAATGGTTCGTGGAATATTCAAATACAGACAAATTGTGGTATTCTTTGAGAATACTGAATAATAAATAAATCTTCAATTAATTATTTTTGATCTTCTCTATAGTACCAGCTGGGTTGGTCTCCCCAAAATTTTCTCACATTCTCTCTAATATTCCAAAGAAGTGTCCCACATTCAATACAATTCTTACAGTACTACGAATTATTAACCTTTATACTAGTAAATGATTTCTGCTAAGGCTATGAAATTTGATACAAGTCATAACCCCAAATTTTTAGATTTTTATCAAACTTTAAATGAAATCCGTTCAGGGAAAGTCCGGTTGTCCGAATATGGATTAACACGATAACTACAAAACGAAGAGATATATATGAAATTCGATACATAGATTCAAAATTTATAGAATAGATAGCTATCACATTTTGAGCTAAATCCAACAAGAGGTTGACCATCTGTCGGTCTGTATTTTCAGAAACATGTAAACGCAATAACTTAAAAATAAAAAGGCATAAACATATCAAATTTGGTATGTAATTTCGGGACTTCCAAATATGTGTCCAATCTTATTTCAATCGTTTGAGAAAAATATATTCTAAAATATAATTGCACTTACGGATACTATACTCCGCGTGGCAGAGATTTATCGCCAAAAATCCGGTAATAGATTCAATATAAATTTTAAATTCATGCCAACGTTTACTATTTTGTAATTATTGTAAGCCAGTGCGATGCAAGGCTTTAACTGTGATAACAACTTTATTAGAGAGCCTGCGAGAAAGTTTTGAGGAAACCACTCCTGCTAGTTAAATATAAATTTTTCTATTGGTTGCATTTAAACATTACTGAACATCACATTACTTTTGAGTTAGATAAAAGAAAGTTCTTATTTTTGAATTTCAAGTTTAAAACTCTACATACAAACGCTGAATTATATTCCGCTCTTAAAATAATAGAATGAATGGAGTAAATACGTTAAATTTAGTATCGTTTGGATAATAATAGAAAACAGGACAATTTCGAAATTTGTCTGCTTTGGTTAATGAATTTTACTTAATACAACAAATTTAATTTCCAATCATAATGAAATTTTTTTTAATTAAATAAATAAATAAAGTTTAATAATGAAATTATTTTGTGTATTCCAGTACAATTTAAAAAGCTTATTTTCACCTTCTGATTATATTTTATTCACTTATAGCATTAATGAAACTCAAAATAAGTACATTTTAGAACAAACAAATGATCAAAGCAAGAAAAAGGGGATTAAAAAGCCTTAATTTTGAAACAGAATTATCATAAAATAAAAAGTATCATTGACATAAAGAAATGCATTAACTAAGTTAAAAGGAAAAAAAACATCAATGGACCTTTCTTTTTTTTTTTTTTTGTCATATTATTCAAATTCTTCCACGGATCGGATAAAGGTGTAATCAGGCTTTCGGCGAAAATAAAATGCAATTATCTTGAAGAAAAATATGCGAAAAATAAGAAGGAAAAGAATACGAATTCGCTAAATCTCTACCATAACACAGTAGTAATAGTAAAGAAAAAAAATCGAAAATCACGATCCTTTCGAAAGCTTTCCGAATTAGTAGGGCAGAAAATTAAAATACCCGTTCTCAGAGAAACTCTTTCTCAATTAAAAAGTCTCGACGCCAAATGAAAATAAAATAAAAATAGAACAAGTAAAAAAGAAAAGAAAAAAGTATAAAGAAACTTGTCAGAAAAGGGAGAAAAGGTCTGTAATTATTTAAATCATCTAAGTCTGGATTTGAGAAGAAGTATCATTGAACTTTTAAGATTCGAATTTTTTTTTTCTTTGTTTGGAATGTATGCATTTAGTTTCTCCTTTCAAGTATAATCCACTAAGATTTTCTTCAGACAAATGTGCAAAAGAATTTGAAAGGGTTAGAAAGGGGAAAAGAAAGGGCGCGTGAGGGAAAAAAAAGGGGGGAAAAAATCGACGTCTTTTTTCAAATGAAATTTTACGAGCAAAATGCAATGGTCTAGACGTGCTCTTTTCGCAGGCGCATCTAATCTCTTCTTCCGATTCGAACTTGGCGCTTGTTAAAATCATTCTTTTTCAATCTTTGTCCAGGAGAGGAAATCTCGCGAATCTTTCTTTACATTTCTTCATTAAATGTTCACGAAGAAAGAAAAGCAAGAAATAATTGAAGTTTTACGAGGTAAAAGCAGAGTCGAGGATATGCTTTAGTGTGAGGAGCGATAAAAATTTACCTTTTTTTTTTTTTGAATTTTTGGAAGAGATTAAGAGTTGATGGATCGACTTTTAATGCAGAAAAATGTTTTCAGTTCATATAATTTTCGAACAAAATAGTTGGGGAATTTATGGGAGAATTTATGAATTTATGAAAAAGGAAACGGTGATTAAATATTAATGCAGAAATCTTCAGAAGTTAAACAAATAATTCAGAGAATTATTGTTGTCGATATCAATTGTGTTATTTTTATACTTTTTCAAGTTATATTTCAAATTTAGAGCTATTTTCACAACAAAAATTCTTTGTTTGAACAATAAATAAATTCTAAACATAAAAAAACGAAGAAAAAAATATTTGCAATATGAAATTCAAAGCGTTTGATTTTTAAAAAATTATTCTGTTAAAAAAATTATACATAACAATTTTCCTAGATATTTATTCTTAAATCAATTTTCATATAAAACTTAAACTTTATATTCTAATATATTAAATACTTTCAAACTAAAACTCATTTTCAAGCTAACTTCATTATTAAAACTTAACATGGACAACAACAAAATAAAGAATATTATTCAAAATAGATGAATTCTTTAAAACTATTCCTTTATAAAGCTTTTTTTGAAGGACTAGGTCATTTTTATTAGCAAATAAATGAGCATATAGTATCATACGAATTATGCATTTATTATTAATGCATGCATCATAATTTTAAATGAATAATTAAAAATCTCATTAAATGTTTGAAAGCAAAAAAAATAAGAAATAATTGATATTTAATTCATTTATTAGAAGTCTAGAGAAAATGTCAAATAATGAACGTGATGCAATTTATCTTTTTGGAGTTTTTAGAAAAATTTAAAAGTTGATGCATCGAATTTTAGTACAAAAGAAATGTTATTATTAAGTACATAAAGTTTTCGGAGTAATTTTTATAATAAGTATTTTCCTGTGCATTGCGATATAAAGATTTAACTCAGTATTAATTAATTTTTGAGAAAGAATTTAGAATAAATGTTTGTATTAAATCGCTGAAAAATCAAACTTAAAAAAAGTTATTGTAGAAGATTGTTATATCATTTGGTTAAAGAGACTTTCCATGAAATAAATTAAAACAAGTAAATTCGTCAAATTTCTAAAGTTCATTTTTAAGACGAAAATCAGACAAAATAATATTTATTGTTTAGATAAAAGCATAAAATTGAAATTAATCACTTTCTTGTATATATTGTAAGAAGCTCCTGAAGATTAAATGAAGATTAATTGGTGCTACTGTATCTCTATTTCTATTCAAGGTTCACGTGCTTGTGCATTCATGTATTATTAGAATATCCGGATGAGGTCGTTCAAGCAGGAGCTTCTAAACTAGAAATGTACAATTAGGATTGAGTTTTCTTTGAAATTTTAATAAAAGTAAAATTATTTGAAAGTTTAATTTTTATTTTTATTTTTATTTATTTATTTATTTGAAGTACGAAAATAATTTTTGCATCCTGAAATTCGCTCCATTTTCGTCCACTCATTAAGGTCACAATTCACATTGGTTTTTCTCAAGGAATCATACTCTAAGTTAATGAGGAAAACAGTACTAACTTCTTTCTCACAGGGGTACTTATCACTTCATCAAAACCTCTGACTTAATAAATCTTAATAGCACATAAACCAGTAAGAATTTCCTTGAATTGATGATCAAGATTCGGTTTATTTAGTCATATAGATTATATTTCAGTAGAAGGTATATTTTTAGTAAAACTAAATGTTTGTTACAGTTAAGATTTAATTTCAGAGCAAAGTATTGGCAAAAAATGTTAAAGTATGACCATTTTTTTAACACTGGTACTCTTTCCTTTGATATAAATAGACGTACGAAGATAGAGACAGATAATTAAGAAAATGCAATGCTTCTAAATTAGCAAAAATTATATCATTAAAATTTGAATTTAAAAACATTTTTTCTGACCATTCAGATCAAGTTTCACAAAATATTTAAATTAAATTTTTAATAATTACTAATTTCGACAAACTAACTGGTCGTCAAAGGGAGATAGAATTTTACTTATCAGAAAAGAATGTATTGTTTACGTTCAGCTTGCACTGCACTTCTATTTTCTAAATGCTTTATTAAAGATCATATATTTTTAAGGCAGTTTGGAACAAAGAATATTAAAGATGCATACAAAATAAAAATAAAGAACTGTTTACGTAAATTAACGTTTCAAGTTTTCATTGAATCATATTGTTTAATAATTTTCTTCGTTGTATTAAACAGAATCAAAGATAGCATGATAATTATTTTTGAGCATATAAACATCAATATGTAAGACAGCTTTAACTACTTTGCATCTTAACTGTATGTGACAAAAATTCATGTAAGAAATGCATCCATTTTCAAAAATGTTTTAAGAGAATGATATAATTCTTAAAAATATCACAAAATTCTTTTCTATATGGAACTGTTTATTCTTCCTAAGTGAGGTATTATTTGTAACACCATATTCTACTTTTAAATATCTTGATTTACATTTGATGATATTATATCGCCTTATTTTACTTTATTTCTCGTGGAATTTTAATTTTGTTTTCAAATGCATCAAAAATATTTCACAAAATTGAAAAAGCACTTTAATAACTAGAAAAATTATTTCTTAATTCATCAGTATATTCTGTCCTTTATAATATGGGTATATATTTTTAGAAAGTTTACATTTATTAGAAATAAATACTCGGAAAATAATTATTCATAGTATTTATCTAATGATTTTCCTTCAATACTTTCGCTTCGTTAATAAGTTTCGACTTTTCATTAATTAATGTCAAAATATATTTTGAGGTTTCCTACATCATTTTTCTATATTTCAAGAGTTACATTTTATTTTGCTTCACCTAAACGCTGCTTTTGCTTTGCAATTATTTTTTCCTAACTTCTTTCTTTTTTCCTTGTTCGAAAATTAGAATTCGAAATTTTGAAAAATCTTTACGTTTCAGCCCTCCACGAGTTTGAAAAACACATTTTAGGAATTACATACCTTTTCATTAAAATAACTTACCATATATTTTGGAATTTGGAATGTCTCTATTTGTCTGCTTGTAAGCCACGCAAATCTAAAAACAGACATGTAGAATTTTGTGTGACAATTTGTTGATTCGAAATTTGATGTTAAGATAATACCAAACTTGTGAATATCTATCGAAGTTTGAAAGAAATTCATTTACCAGTAATTTGTCTCTTCTGTCTAACTGATTACACGTGAACACATTAACTACAGAACTTAAAGACTTCATCTGCTTTGACCATCTGTCGGTCAGTGCATTGGTCATAACTCGAAAATGCAACTTAAAGGAAGTTTAGTATATTATTTTATTCTTAAAATTTTAAATCTGTTTCAGATTTCGGTTTTAATATGTCGAAAAAAGTACAGAAATAGCAGAAGTATAAAATACGCATTTGGTTCTTTTTACTTTAATATGGAATACTAAACTCATGCTTGAGATTCTGAAAATCAAAATCTGAGGATACGTGGCATTCAGGGCCTTGCCAAAGGTCTGTAATTTTTATGCGGGTGGAGGGGGGGTTGCGATAATACCTTTATTATGGAATATGCGATAAACTTTCGGGGAGATCACTGTCGCTTTCATGGCTTGTTTTGCCTTTTTATTATTTTACATCTATTCCGCGAAGGGTTTTTTTTTTTTTTGTTTAATCTTTCACAGTTTTATAATAGTCATTTTAGAGAAGGAGCATTTTTAACAACTCGTTTCACAAAATTTGCAAGTATACCTAGATATTTTCTCTAATTTGCGTTTAAATATGTTTATTCGCATTTAAACAAATTAAAACGGCAGCTGAGCTATTTATAAGTTTTTTTTTTAAGTCTTGTATGATGAAATTTTAGAATAACATTCATTTCCAGAGTTGATGGTTTGGCTTGGTTATATTAACGTCCCGTTTAAAGCAACACTAGGGCTATATTGGGACGGACCTCGTCATTTTGAACCGCGGTCAGATGACGGGGACGACACCTGAGCTGGCACCCCCCTCTCCACACCACACCACACCAGCGGGAGGACGTTTGGTCAGAACGGATTTAACGTGCAATAGACCCCCTTACACGACGGTTCTTCGGTGGAATCGGGTCTCGAACCCCCCCCCCCTCTACACCACACCACACCAGTGGGAGGACGTTTGGTCATGACGGATTTAACGTGCAACAGACCCCCTTACACGACGGTTCTTCGGTGGAATTGGAATCGGGTTACGAACCTGCAACCCTCCAGTTCCGAAGTCGAGACCTTACCACCAGGCCACCGCGGCCCACTCCAGAGTTGATGATAACAAATTCTAAGCACTTTTCCTTCTTTTTGTTGTTTTAAAGAAAGGCAAAATAAAGAAATAGTATCTGAAAATAATATAATCATTTCAGCTAGTTTTTTATAATCAGAAATCACAGAGATTGAGTGCATTTTTCCCCATGATGTAATATGTTTCATAATTCAAGTAAATTCTTGAAATGAAACTTTTGAATTGTTAAAAAGTCACTAGTTAAATATTTATCTTTTGTAATATTTTCCCATGAGTATAGTATCAATTATTAAATATTCTGACGTTAATTTTATGGATATTTTGCACTTATAAAGTTGTAATTTCATCGTTTGGTTTTACACATATTAATTTGCCACAGCCAACTCTTGCATTTCCATCTGATTTTATTAATGGGCTTTTAACTTTTTCTCTTGAAATTTCCTTCAATCTTTTTTTGAGTATTTTAATATTTTCTTAAGCTTGAGTGAACTTGCCGGTTGCAAATATTCATTCCTTAGGATTTCCAAGTCTGCTGTGCAATTCAAATTTTAAACCAACTACTTCATTTAAGAATATTTTATTATTTCATTTTTTTTTTCTTTTCTTAACATAGTATTGTTACAAACCTAGATTATTGCTTCCCAGACCGGTTAGTTCAACGATTGGAAAGACGTTTTACGATCAACCCTGTGGGTGCTGATCGGGTGCCGCGTCAGTGGTCTCAGAGCTTGGCGATCTTTTGGCTATTTGGCGACAAAATAGATATTACTGGAAACTTTGGGAATTTTAGCGATCCATCCAATAGGAATCAAGATACGACTGATTGGTCCTGAACCTTCTCGGAACCCTGGAACTATAAAAGACCGGCAGTTTCAAGTTGCAAGGAATCGTAGAAGTCGGAGTCGTGTATCGAATCGTCGGGAGGAAACGAAGCAACGGCGGTTGCTGAACTGAGCTGTGTGCCAAGTCCTGTCGTTTATTGTAGAAGCAGCATCGTGTGTGGAGTAGCTGGCCTTGTAGTAGTGTCTCGGCAGCTGGATACAGCTAAAACGAGGAGGCAGTGGAAAATTACAGCCGTTTGGAAAGACCGTAAAGTAAAGCTACGAAGATTCCTTATCCTGCTGAATTCTGCTTCGCCACTTTGTGTATTGTGGCTGTTATTACTACCGTTTACGACTTGTAAGCTACTGTTTGTTGTAGGGTGCTGCTGTGTGTTGCCTGTCTTTGTCTCGGCTGCATATATTTGTTGTCTCTGTGTGTTCGTCTCTTCGTGAGTAATAAAAGTCGTCGTCTGTTTCTAAAGGACTGTGTTCATTTTATTCAAAAAGAACCCCCGGAATGGAAAAAAGTAAATTCGTAACAGTATGATCGCCACATTTTCATCGTAATTTTTTTCACTAGCATGATCCTGTAATTTAATTTTATTGTACGCTAATCATTAATTAAAATCTATTTATCTTTCATCAGGCTTAGAAAAACAAACGGATGTTAGTAAATTGAAAATAAAATATCTAATTCCGATGTATTTGTATTGTTAATGAATTAGTATTAATATCACTAATTGATTTATTTAGTAATTAGAAGCTATTTTCTTCCATGACTTATTGTATTTATTTTGTCTGATATGCAATTTTAAATAACATTAAAAATTGCATAATTAATAAACTTCATATAATTCCTTTTCTTATATTTAAAACAAGCCAGCCATCTTAATAAACACATCTTCATGTCAAGAATAGTTTATCCTTTTTAATTATTATTTTATAGAATAAAGGCACTAAATATAAAATACTGCGATTCCAGTTTTAAAATAATATAAAACGTTCTTAAAATAGAAATTGTTTCTAATTACTGGAATTGGAAAATCAGCTCATATCGCTTCATATATACAAACGATTGAAAGATGCAATTTTGAATCGTCGCTTTTCGTGGATATTGTCATGTCAAAAGTCAGGAAGTCAGTTCGGACGACATAATTACAACGTTTTCGAAGATATGTCTCAAAAGCGATTTTGTCTTGCATTAAAATTTAATTTTAACACACCAAATGTTCGTTGCTTTACTCGGGGACTATCTTCCAATCAAAAGTATCAAATCTTTGATTACTCAAAATAAACTAAATGCATCGAAGAATAAATAAAGCTTATTTTGAATGGATGGTTCAAGTCATCATACGGTAAATTTTATTTTGTATCTATAATAATACTGAATAGCATATGCTGACAATACAGTTATTTGTGATATATCTATCTGATGATTGTAAAAATTCATCGTAAAGAGAATTGTTACCGTTTAAATCAAACTTAAAATTAATTAATAATAAAACATTAACTGAAGCATTATTTTTATAGCATTTTGTTTCCACTTTGAGGTATTCTTTTGAAAAAGCTTTACTAAAAAGAGACTTCTAAAATCAATCTAATTTAATTATATTTGCATCTTGTTTTCAGGCAACCTAAGAATTATTTTAGGACAGACTTCTTAATTTTAATTAATGATAGATCACTAGTACAACATTTGAACGGCAATTTTTTAAAAAAAACTAATTTAAAAACTAATTTATGGATTAAACATTCAATTTTCTGCAATCAAAAAATATTTGGCAGCCATATTTTGTTTTGTGTAAGAATATAATTCTTTCTTTCAACATATTTATGTTATATTTAGCGATTAGTTTTGCCTACTTTGGGTAGATCGTTCAAATAAATTGATTGTCAAGACTATTTGCTATGAGTTGTCATTACTTTCGCAGTAATCTGTTTATTAAAAAAAATAGGAGAGAATAAATATTCGTTTGGGATTCTCATTCTTGAACAGTAAATATAATATTTTCTTTAATACTTATTAACAATAAAAAGTATAATTGAGATATTAATTAGCATAAAAACAACATTGCAAAGAAAAACTTTAACACTTTTAGTTTAATTTTATAGTTTGGAATAAACAACAGAACTCGTTGTTTTTTTTTACTGAAGTCTCGTTTCCTTTTGATTATACAAAATATGAAACATAAAAAAAGAAAGCATTGTAATCATCAAATACTTCCATTAAGGGATAATCTATCATCAAATCGAAATCAAATATTTTGATTAAGGGATAGGAACTTTCTAAGCAGTCCATATCCTTTAGTAATCCCTATATT
>JAPMOR010119322.1:290900-333230 GCA_026543865.1 Argiope aurantia | reverse complement strand
CAACATAAAAAATAGTGTATGCCTTAACAGCAGCTATGGAAACAAAAGCTGGAATTATACTTTTTGAAGTAGAATCATTCTTTATTCCATCTGTAAATCAATGAGATCCAGATCATAAGGTTCAGCAAATCTCCTGATTGCTCTAGAAAAAACTCCAAATTTATAAGCTGTTTAGCCATACATGGCCATTTAATACCTATGCCAGAAAATATGCATCATATAGGCCTATCTTCTACCGATAATTTCTGCAATAAAAAAATATTGATGAGTTACAATTAAATTTTATCATGAATGTTTAAAAAAATGTAATGCCTGAAGGATTTCATTCTTTGCTTAGCTATAAAAGAATAATTTCTTAAAATAAAATGTCTTTAATCTAAGCAAATTTTCCCCGAATCCGAAAAAAGTATTTATCCATGTTCTTAAATGTGACCCTTTCAAAGATACAATAGTATAAAGGGTCTGATGCATATTAATATCCTTTTTATGCATCAAAAATGTCGGTCTTTACAGTTTAAGATTTACAAACAGAACTTTTCTAGAACTTCTAAACAATTTTCTTTCCGTGTTACAAAGCTACTCACAAAACAAAACCATAATCGAGAAATATACGAAATCACTCGATTTATCAAAAGTATTAAACAAACCCCTTTTCTCTATGATAAGCTTCATTGAGACTAATAAACCTAACCAACAATCGAGAATAATAAAAATTATGCAAGTTCCACTAACAAAACATCACAACAATACAAACGATAAAAATTCAGAATACAAATCTTCATCAAGCTAGTATGAGACACTAAAGACCTGCACCACTTTTCCATCCCACGGGAGACGAACTGACTTCCGCCACTGCCACAAACTAGGGCGAATGAGTAACAGACGAGGTTCCAGTATCAGTCCCAACATTGTCACGTTCTATCGCGGGTACTTCGTCAGTGGTCATTGCCCGATGGAATGTGTCTCAAAGGGGCAGGCAATAATCCGCTAAGTGGGCACCTCTTATCGGCGATGGGCTTAGTCGCATCAGTCACTGAAGTTTCCTTTGATGGAGGAGGCACGACACGTGACAACAGAGAGGGGCTGTGTCACGCAAAGAACCAACCCTCGGCACGTCAACAATGCCGTCGATAAAATGCTGCTGCCACGATGAATGTTAGACATAACTTTCTTTGCTGTGGTCTTTTCTAATCTATTTTTTTTTATCGAGGGCTTATCCCGTGAGGTTGGCTTTGTGTCAAGTGAGAGTCCTACATTGAAATTTACATTTACTACATTTGCTACATTGAAATCGATGTAGCAAAGACAAAATCCCTAGCCAGTGCACATGTTTATGTGCCAGGTGAGAGTCCTCTATGAATATTTTATTATTTAGATTAATTCTTGAAAATATTAAGCATATCGAAAAACTAGATCAATATGTTCAGGAGCTTCATGAAGTGTATAAAGTAAAAAATTACACGGAAGACGCATGATAGACGAATTCTTGTTAAAGACAGCTACTGCTGAAGATTAAATGTTATTTAAATTTTGAATCATTTATAAAGTATCGTGTTGTAACTTATGTATTTGGAAACTTCTATGAAGCAATTCTTAGTAGAGGATTTCAAATTCCTTTAGATCAGGATTTAGATCCCTGCGTTAGGCTGGTATCCGAGTTATGATCTTCTTGCTCATATTTTGTTATCGAATAATTTAGATTAAGCACAAAGTCTTACCTTAATTACAAAAATCCATTATAAAAAATCTGTTCTAATTTAGCATATACTTTGTGGATACTTTATAAATATTATTATAAAGCTTTTAATAAATAAATTATTCTGAATTTCTGTATATTTTAACATGTGCCCACTTAACAGCACGAAGAATGTCAAAGTGATATTCTAATTCTTGGCAAGCATTGTTGTCAGTAACGGTAAATACAGTATCTTTTATACTGAACGAATCTCTTATTTAGTCAGGACATTCGACCACCAATTGCAAAAAAAAACGTTGAAATTGAGGTATATAGTGGTTATAATCAAAATTATATTATTACATTAAATTTCCTTTTATTATAATTCTTTATATCAGAATGATGTTAGTCGGCAAATCAAAATTTTATTCAGATTAAATTTCTAAACATTGTCATAATATCATTTGATAAAATAGTATGGAAAATCATGCTAAAATGATTTTTGAATGACAAAAGACGTAGAGGAAAATTTATTCGACATTAGGGAAAATTTTCTAATTTAAGATGTTTATTTAACAACCAATTAATTCAAGTCGCCACCTCTGGAAATGAAATTCCAAAGAGCACTTCTGAAAACATGAATCAGTTCCGCAAGTGCGTGCAAGTTCTGCAAACACGTGCGCTTCGCCGAACTAATCCAACTAATTCGTTGTTGACTAATCCAACAATAATTGCCGAACTAATTCAACTAATTCGTCACAGTCTCACTGTACGACTGACTCCGTCCTGGTATACTGACCTTTTATATCAGAGAAAATTCTAGAAGAATCAGCCTAATTCGCCTCCTATCGGTCATATCGCTAAAATTCCTGATGTTTCTAGTATCATTCATTTTGTCGCCAAATGATTGCCAAGTTTACAGCCAAACCCAGGGATTATTGATCCAGAATCCGATCAGCAGCAATAGAACTGTCAATAAAACTATTTTTCTTGCGATGGAACTAACTGTGCTGGGAAACAATATTAAAGATTCGTCATAATATCAAATGTTATTATACATTCTATTTAAAGGCAAGTTTTATAAAGTTACAGTTTAAAATCAAGACCCTTTTCTTTCAATAAAAAACACATTAGATTTTTAATTTGTTCATTTCCTTTGGCATGCGTCATGTGGCAGAATGTAAGGATCTCTTTCCACCCACCCATCCCCGGAAACTCATAGAAATAGTTCCCCGATCATGAAGCCAGCTCTCATCTATCCGAAAATCATTTTTCTTTTAAAAATGGGGAAAGTTATAATGAACTTTTCTCAGCATTTTTTCATGCTAATCGAAGCAAGAGGTTTGATTTATATTTCCAATCTCCTTTCACTGAACTTAAATAAGCAACTTTTTGCTATTTCTCAAACAACATTAATTTTAAAGATTTAAGTTTAT
The DNA here is from genome assembly GCA_026543865.1 of Argiope aurantia. NCBI lineage: Eukaryota > Metazoa > Arthropoda > Arachnida > Araneae > Araneidae > Argiope > Argiope aurantia. The sequence continues at coordinate 330,119 of JAPMOR010119322.1, read as the reverse complement.
TTTACCCTCTTCTACTTTCAGAGCCACCCATTGTTTAATATAATGCACTTTCCCCTCTTCCTTAAATATTCCAACCTGCCCTTTCAAGTGTTATTGTTTCTTTGAAAGAGCCAGATATAGAACACGGAGACACTCTAGCTTTCTCTTCCTTAACTAGAAGTTTCCCTGCTTTTGCATATAGATGAGTATCTTAACTAGTTCCCTTCCTTTCACTCACAGATTAAACTAGTTTAAAGTTTTAAGTTCTGTTTTTTTGTTTTTTCTTTCATTATTTTTAGATCTTGACGATTAGATTTTCTTTTGACTCAAAAAAGGAAATCGTTTCTTGAAAGTTTTCCTGATTTTCGGTCCAGAAAATCTGAAAAAAGATTGAAATGAAAATGGAAAAATTTTTTGACATAAAAATGGCGAAATTCAATAATTATTAGAAATGGATGTGGTAGCAATCAATATTGTCAAAGTAATACATCTTTCCACAACTTTCAATAATAATTTTCAGGTATTTCAACGAGTGCCTTTTTTACTACCCAAATAGATTTGAATGTTTTTAAAAGGCCAAATCTAATCAGAAACATCGCAGCATGAAAATGCTTTAAACTGTCTTGTTTCCATTTGATTTTATTTGATTGCATCATGAAGTCTGCTCAAAGAATGAAGCCAAAAAAAAATTACCAAGTTTATAAAAAAGAAAATGAAAATTCTGTTTAGAATTATTTTTAATCTTAACTTTATCATTAGAAAAAGCATGTTGGGTAAAGCATGTACGCTGTAAATCATCTGTAAAAAAAAAAAAGAATTTACCGTCTCGATCACCTCTACAGCTTGCGGATCAACATCCAGTCATTTCAGCTTTATACTCAGATCGGAAATATATTTGGTTCTACAGAAGAACGTTCTTTTTTAATTGTTAAGGATAACTATTCCAGTTACAAATAATAAAAATAATTTTCATTTTACGAAATATTTGGCTCCCTTTCAATGCTTTATATTGAAAATAAAACTAAGAGTACTCATAAGGCTGAAAACGTGTTCTGCTCAAATTGTCCTTTCGACAGTAATGAAATCGTGGAATCGAATCGTCTAGCCAATCAAAATAGATATCATACGAAGCAGTCGTTTTTATTGTATAAGGAAAAAAAATCACCCACTACCTGTAGAGACCAATATTTTTCCACTTATCCGTTAATAAAAATATTGCTAGAGGGGTTCCAAGAAAAGAATATTAACATTTTCAACCGCAGTTAATTATATCCACCTACTGCACCAATATTGGATATTTTGATTGAAGTATAGAAGTATTACGATCTTGTACATGTGGTCATAATAGTTGAGTGAATGCAGTATCAAAGTATAAAGTTACTGAAGAGTTCGGATTTTAAATTATGTAGAATATTGGATTATTCAGTTATGGAGAAATGAGTTATTTCGATTGAACTATCTAATCGAAGTCTCTCAGATTATAAATTATCTGTGCACAAGATCGTAAAACAGAATGGAATGCTTGGATATTATATATATAATTTAAATCCCAATTCATTTCCAAATTTTTATCTTAAGTTAGCTCATATTAATTTCATTCTAAAATAATTTATTTCCTTATCCAATTCCCACTTTTTATTTAATTAATCATACACGCTCTATGTAAAATTCCTTGTTTCATCATTTTTTTCCCATCTCCGAATGAAGGATAAAATTCCTTAATGTTTATAACATTCTTTTAAAGATACCTAAATTTCCCTTCCCTAAGACGACAAGTGTCAAAGAAATCCCTATCAAAATCTGTCAGTAAAACTACCGGGAAAATTTCGGTCTCTTTTGCTTTTGTGCCGCTATGTAGACTGATGCATTTCTTACCGCTGATTCCTTTTATGTAAATTATGCTTCCTGAGGTGAAATAAATCGAAGTTTTAAATCCATTTTGAAAATAATTATATTATATATTATATATTATTATTTATATTATTTTCAAAATAAATATAAAATATATTTATTTTGAATATATATATATATATATATATTCAAAATAAATATATTTTATATTTATTTTGAAAATAATAGAAGTTTATTTTATGTATATAATATATATATACACATAATTAGTAGTGTTAGTAGTGCTGATGGCTTGAGTGTTTAATTGAAAGGCTATCATCAGCACTAAAAAAAATTTTGCAAAGGGGTTTTTTTTTTTTTTTTTTTTTTTTTGCAATTAGGAAACTTGTTATTCCAAATAGTTGTGTAGAAGTTTGTATTTTTTTACACTAGTTAAAACCCAAGTCCAAATAAATACCATTTTAACTTAAAATTGTGGGATGTTAATATTAGTTATTATGTACAAAAACTGTGATAAGAAAGAAGTCATAAGATAATCTTCAATCTCATTCATTTCTCTACCATCTTTGGTTTCAGATTTGTTAGCCTGTTTAAGTGAAGCTTTTCATTCACCATCGTCTGAAGATCACATTTGCTCTAAAAAAATGAGAAGAATTCGGTTGATAACACTCTGAAGATGCTGATTGTAGTGAGGTGCCGCACAAGTTAAATGCTGCTTTCAGAGAAGAAACCAATCAAGCACTTTAAACCAAATTCTGCAATCGCATTTAAAGGCAAATTAAAAATACCCTTTCTCAATAATCAAAATAGTTTCATTTGCCTAATTATAGAAGTTTCCAAAAGTGTTTCAATTAACAAGCCGAAACAGAAGGTAAAATAGAAACGGCTTAACGAATTGCAAAGTGGCAATTATGAAAACGAATCAACACATCCAGATTCAGGCCCAGTTCTATTAAAACCCAAGGTTGACAGAAGTCCGATCAGAGAAGCAACGTTAACTTTTCCAACATTCAGCATCGGGCCGCCTTTCCAGCGATGAAATTTAAGCAAATTAGGAACCTTAACATTCCATTAGGAGCCCTGGTACGGCGTCGAGGTGGAACCGAAGATCATTTGTAAAGGGACGGAGCCGTCATTAATCACACTCGAGTTGCAGACTCGTGAAAAGCAGCGATTGCAGGGGGCGCCTCCCGGGATCTACCAGAAACTGCATTACTGTCATTACTTTCTCTGGCACCCTCCACCCCCATTCCGGCATCTCTTTATCTCCCATTCTTTCGTGAAGGTTCTTCACACGCAACACCCTCCCTCCTGCCTTTGAAATTCTTATCCCACCCACCCCTACCCCATATCTTCCAAGATTTGCCTTCATCGCCTTGATGATGAATGAAATACAGTTGGGACTCGGCGTCCTCATCGCGCCAAATGAACACGACGAAATGAACTGGCGAAGAGATCTCTTCATATCTGCGGTAAATTGGCGAGGGGAAAAAAAGATACAAGCTTAATGGACCTAAGAAACGATGGGGGCAAGAAAGAACTCAAAATTAACAGCCAAAAATTCCATTTGGAATGCAAGAGATTTTTTAATAATTCTTTCGAATGAGTTGAGCTGCACCCAGTGTTGTCTTTTTAAGATCGTTATTAAATTTAAATTGGTTAATTTTGGAATCAAATTCTAGAGTTTCGGTGGCCGAAGTATGAAGACCATAATACAAATGAAATTTAACATTCCAATCGAACCAAGCGAATAGTTACAAAAGGAATTGGCGAAAAGTATTCTCCACGTCTATGCTATATTAGAATGAAAATTAAGAATGAGTTTATTTAGTTTTATAATAGATCTAAGGAAGGACTACAGTTTTAAAGAATTCATAATCGCTGCTAAAACAATTATAAAAAATATCCTCTATGTTTAGATTGTTTATGTATTAATAAATTCATCGACTTCCACCGATATAAAAGAGTCAACTTATTGCTGAATACAAAGAGATTATAACAAGTAATATTCAATGTATTCAAAGTTTTATTCGGAAAATGTTTCATCCTTTTCACCTGGTAGAGATTCTTCATCATATCTGTGTAAGTGTTATTACACATCTGAATATTAAACATCCTTCATCAGACTTTATAGCTCATCTTGAAGAGCAAGAACTTCTTATCAAATAAAATAATAGTTTCAGATACAGAACTTGAGCTATACCATGTGTCCATTATCAAAGAATGCATTTCCAACGGTCAATTACTTTGTAGCATTTTTTTGTTGTTGTTGTTCGTGCATACATACGCACGCACGCACGCGCGCGCGCGCGGCGTGCGTGCGTGCGTGTGTGGAAGATTACTTTTTAATTCATGTTTTCTTCTTAACTTCGGATGGTTACGTTTTTTACAATATGCATTGTTGAAAATCCTTCAAATAAAGATAGCAATAAATTTTCATTTTTTGACATTTGTTTTATGATTTGAATCACTTTTTAGGATCCAATAAATGTTTAATAACGTGATTCTAAGTCCATATCTATTTTGCATGCCAAAGAAACGTCACTTGCAATTATCTTTCAGCTGTAAAGCACAAATTTCCAAACTATGGTTGGTTGAGATGGGAAGGCACAAAGAAAAGCAATATGAAAACTTGAGTATATGAATGAAAGAGAAATTTCAATAAATAATAATTGTAATCTGATAAAAATAATTACATTCTGTTGATGTGAAAAGTAAATGGAGTGAATATTTTTTTTTTATCTAAACACCAATTGGACCTTTATAATCTGTCAATTGATAAATTTGAATGAAATTTTGATCCCATACGAAAAGCGCGATCAAACAATGAATTCAAGGAAAAAAATGGATTGCATTGTTTCGTAATATTAATAATACTGAACTATAAATATACTATACTTCCTGACAAAGATAGAAAGTCATAATAAAAATATTTTACATACATGCTTATTAATTTGGCAATAAATATTTTTACCAAAAACATAGAAGAAAAATGCTATAAATAGTAAGATGCTGAGCTATCATAAATTTTAATAGGGAAAAAATTCTTAAAATAAAAATCAAAAATATACAGTATAAATGCGGTTAATATTCCAATTTAGAGCATTTCTATCATTCGTTTAAACATGATTATACACCGTAACTTATCTGTTGCATATAATATTTCAACAATATAGTATACATCTTATAATGAATTCACCTCATCCCCATGCACAACCTTGTAAAACTCACGCAGCCTTTAATATGTTAAACCTCGAAGTTGAATTTGTTGACAATTTTAGCGATTCGCTTGAAAGAAAGAAAAAATTATTTGCAATCCGCGTAAACCTATTTAATAATTCTGAAAATTCAAAATGTGCATTGTTAAAAATGCTTAATAAAGCTGTTTCTTGTCACATACAATGTTTACTTAAATTGTTATATCTAAATATGCATATCTTCAAAAATGAATGAGTATATTTAAAACAGAAACTTATAAACGAAGTGAAAATGCATGCATTCCACCGCAGGCATTGTTTTCATTCAGATTTTCCTATTATAACTTCAAATATATTTGTCGACTTAATAAATACATCAGCTACCTTTGCATTTTTAATTAGTAATTAATGAAATAGAAAAGGGTTAAAAGGATACATCTCATTCAAATCGAGGCAACTTCCAATAACAAACCTGTAAAACTTGTTTTGCCTCAAGTATTTGGTATCGGCAAAGAAATAATAAGTGTTTATCCCATATAAATGCGAAAACATGTCTCCGCATTGTTTCAGTCTTTTGAAAATCAATCGTAAATATTCCTTGATTTATCAATTAATCTACAAAACTATGATTGTTATTTCACAGACCTGATGCTAAACCTTCATTATTTTAGTAATCCGGCGGGAAATCTTGAATAAATGCTAATTTGTAAACAATAATTGTTATAATTGTCGCTTTGAAAAGAGATACTATCGTCTATATGAATCACTATAGTCTCTATTTACAGAGAGCTCGAATGGGTTGCTCCTGCTATAATTATTCGCAGTCAGAAGGTGTCGCAGTCAGACAGTCAAGAAAGATTACTCATTTCAGTGGCTTTGTATTTGCCAATAAAAAGATTTAAATTAAATTTGTTTTTAGAAACATGGTAAAATATAATTAAAAGATTTGCAGTGAATGTAAAAAATAAATTTTAAAAAACACCAATTCATAAATAGTTTTTTTTTATTATCTTTGTAAGCTCCAGTATAGGTGAAAGAGTGACTTTCTCCATCCTTTTCTTTTGCTTTTAAAGCAGCAAATATTACTATCCGATGGCATCAGCAAGACATTTTTTAATATTTTTCGAATAGCAATATTTTTATTTAATGTGATGAGGTCAAAACAGAACAATTTAACTCCAAAAATTCGGTTTAATGTGATGCCCACATGAAAGCGCAATAAAATTAAGCCAAAGACTAAGAGGCGCGTTTACTTTTCAACTCTCTTATATATTTCCACAATAAGGACATTTGGAAACCATATTCGTAAAATTCAAATACATAGGTCTACAATTTTGACTCAAAGGTCAAACAAAAATTCATTCATTTAACATAAGATTTTTTTCTCATATTTAAATTTTAGTTTTCTTATATATATATTATATAGTTTTCTTATATATATATTATATAGTTTTCTTATATATATATTATATAGTTTTCTTATTCTTATATATTTCTTATATATTATTAGAATGTGAAATAAAAGTGGTTTCTATTTGCTTTCAGAACACTGATAAAGACAAAACTCCAATCTGTGGAATTGTTACAGCATAAATTTGGTAAGTTGATTTAGTTATAAAATCTTAAATACTTTATTTCATTAGGTTTTATGCTGTAATTTTAAATGATTTATTTTATATTCACAAAAAAAATGTTCTGAAAAATTTAGTAATTCGACCATATCAAGAAATGTTTAAATAAAAAAAAAAACGCCATCATTAAAGGAAGTAGGAATTTTTTCCGGCGATAATTAAATCTCCCGTCTTCGCTTAACAAGGGATATCATTTGTCTTAGTTTTACAATAATTTGAAAAAGCTAAATTTTTCACAATTGATAATGAATAGTTTTTGATGTGTTTTTTACGTCTGACTTTACATGTATCTCCATGTTTCAAGTTGCTGGTGGTTGAATTTTGCTTCATTTTTTTTATGATTTTGATTTCAAAAACTTACAGCAGTTTTTATTTCCATTAAGAATAAGAATAAAAGAATTCTTTAAAAAAAACTCATAATAGGAATAAAAATTTTAAAAAACCTCCGCTAATTTAATCAAAATTTCTTACAATTAAAGTTTATTACAAAGCGCATTAAAATAAATATTTAATACCTTGAAGGTTTTTTTAAATGGAGCTTTCCTATCATTTCTAAATTCTGATACATTAATTAATCCAATAGAATAAATAAATTTTCCAGTTGGATGAATTTTACATCATCATTTTCCAGCAATCATTGTAAATGTGGCGCCATCTATTGATTGTACATCACACTTCTGAACGCCAATAAAAATAATCTAGTAGAAATTGTCTAATATATCTACTTTCTTAATACCCAAGCAACTGTTTCCTGTAACCGATCGCTACGAAGTTACTTTCTTAATAAGAGATTCTATTTTTTTTTATACTGCCACAAAAGAAGAGAAAGATATTGCATTTTGAAATCGCCGCAATGGAGACTGAAATGGAAGCCGTCTATTAAGTGGAATTTATGGTCGTCGATTGGGGAAAGCAATTCTACGAAGGATCGCTGAGGGATGATCTAATTTCATTAGAACGTCAGGCAGTAACCAATTTTCGAAATCCTATTGAGCAGAAGTGATTTAGTCTCGGTAAACAGAGCTTTATTTTCTTCAACAGATAAAATAATCCGTAGGGATAAAAAAAAAAAAAAAAAAAAAAAAAAAGAGCATTTGATCCACAAAAATGAGTCGCTTTCGGCAGAGAAGAGAAGAATTGTTTATGGCGTAATTAATATAATTAGATATATATTTAAAAATCTATTAAATATGGATTGTTAAAATTGTACATTGTTCTACTGATATCCTGCTTTTACAAATCGTTTGCCTTTTTCTCTATCAATGCATTATTATATTCGATTTAGTTAATTTAAAACAACATCAACTGCAGACGATTTTACAAAATCGCAATTTCTATAGATTGTATCTTCGTTTTCGATAAAGTTTATTTTTTCGATTTGGCAACAAAAAATATAGTTGCTAAAAAATTTTTTAAAAAATTGAAAATTATTGTTTTTTGATTGTTTGTTCTACAAACCTTCTTAACTTAATTTTACATTTTAATTCACATCACTTTTATACTTTTAAATACATCATAAGAGTTTATTTTTCTCTGTTATTTACTTTTTTGGAATGGATTGATCTAATTTGATGCTAGAGCTTTTCTCGTATACGTAAACATTCAATATTCACGTAGAATGTATCATAACCGTTAAAAAATTTTATCTCAAGATTAGGTGATTTCTCATATCTTTAATTTAATGAATGTGAAAAAATTCATTCTAGAAATCATGTCTGTGTGTTTATTTAATTTTTGCCTCGATGTACGTTTAAAATTATTGTGAAAACAATAATTCAAAAACGCTAGATAGATGAAATTAGGCAGATGATACAGAAAGAAAAATTACATATTTTCATAAAATTTTAAATTAAACCTGTTAATTAAAAAAAAAAGATATACATTCGAATTTTCGGGTTATACAACAGAAAGTCGATCTTGTATAAGATTTATTTTGAATCTCCAGTCATCTCGTTTATACGATGCAAGTTTCATAAGTTATTTGTTTGCAAGTTATTTTTTTAAGATTTTTTTCGTAACATCTGGATTATTTTATGTAGAGATGCAGAGATTCCCAATCTATCAGTGGCAATCCGCTGGTGAGTCAAGAATCAATTCATGGCGGATGGCAAAAACGCTGTAAATACGTATAAATCTTTCAGCAATTCTCAAAAAATGTGATGTGGGATTAAAATTGGTATCAAGTCACATGGTTGCAGCATAATAAAAAAGAAGAGAAAAGGCGTAATACGTAAACAAATGACTCGTGTCAGCTAAGACCCTGGCCCCTTAATCAAAATTGCTTGCTACGAAAATTCAGTACTAATTTCAGAAAATTCAGCACTAATTTCGAAGGGGTTTGTTATCATTCGTGCAAACATTGTTTAAATTTAACAATTTTTTTTTTGAACAAAAGATTTTTTTGATCCATTAAACCTCCTTTAGAAGGAACAAGCATTCTTCGTCTTTCTAGAAAAATTCCTTGCACTGATAGATTGGGAATCCCTGAAGTAATATAGTGCATTCCTTGCTCCTCTTTTTCATAACACTCATGACAAATTTCAAATAGAAATTTATGCACATGTTTCGATTACAAAAAGGCATAGGTTTTAAGCACTAAAAAAGGTTCAATCTTTAAAAGTACCTTACGTCTTCGCAGGATAAAAAATTATTGATATGAATATTTTAAAAGCCTGATTAAATATCTAAAAAGCAGAATTCTCAAGGTTATAAAAAAATGAACCTGATTATTCTCTTGAATTAGGGAAAAGAAACTTTTCTCCCTCGAGGGACTTGTTAAAATGGGCGTCCACTTTCAAATGGATAAAAGCAAAAGCATGGTCTTGATTTTTTTCAGAGAATTAATACTAGTTTAGGGTAAAAATTAATCCCTTCAAAGTATTATGAAGAAAAAAAAGAACTAATGTAGATGTAGCAAATCTTTACCTCGGTAATATGGATTAAGAATAAGGGATTCAAAAAAGGAACCAATTAGGAAAATGGCCGATGTGTCTCTCCTGTCGATGACATTTCAAGATAAGTTCACGGGAAATATACGTGGTGTATCATTACAAAGATAAATAGGTCTGGATATTATTTTAAATAATAATTGACATATTTGATCAGACTTTATTATTACATAAAATAATATTATTTCTTAAAATTAAAGTTAAGCATTTGAAATGGGAGTTTTTTAATTTCATAAAATTTTTTCCATATCCCAAGGGCCAGTTTCAAGCGCGTACCTCGATATTCTGGGGAACAACAAAATTTATTGGAAGTATATTACATAGTGCTAAACCAAATTTCTGATTTTGATTGATAAGAGTGGGGTCTCAAAATAATCTGATCTCTGTAAGTTTTGCATGATTTTTGAAAATCTTTTTAATAAGACAGAAATTTAATTGCTTTGTTTCCTTATCTCACATAAAATGATGAGTCTTGATTTTTTTTACTTACTAATAAACCAATTCAATTGATTAATCAAGTTAAATTTATTTTATAAGCTAAATGAATCACTTCTCTGAAGCCAATCTCAACCTTAAAAATATTTTACCATACCAAGACTAGGAAAAAAAAAAAGGGACTTTTTAAAGGATTAAGTAATGATACAAGCACTGACTGCTTTTTCAACATAACATTTTAGGTGAGCAATAGATGGGTATGAATTACTGGATGTAAAAATAGTTAGGCACAGAATGCAACAGCTGATGCAATCAAGACAAACAAAGCCTAAAATATTAACTTGCTATTTCATGTTAGATTCACAAACTCTCTTAATTTTTCATCCTAAATAACTAAAAAATTTCAAAAATATTTTTTAGAAAATGTAATATATTTTAGAGTATTTAATATATTATATATAAAACAAGCAGTACCCGCGCAGCGTTGCCCGTGGAATAACATCGTGGACATTCTTTCACTGATATTCGCTAACCGAACGTTTCTTTCCTCTACATTTTCATTATCGAGTAACAAACGAAGCGTTTTGGCATTTAATGTGCTCCAAGGATTTCCTTTTGGTCCTTTCCTTTTTTTTTTTTTGGAGAGGGGGGGGGGCATAATAAGTTTTGAATCGCTGTTTAAAATCAGACGTAGGCAAAGAAATGTATTACATATGCATACTACAGCTCTTGCTATTTGCGCATGCACAATTTGAGGTTTTCGCACATGCGCGGATAAGTGCAAAGCGCTTTACGCGTGCGCGAATCATTGTAGGAAAATAATTAAACTCACAGTTATAAAAATCCTTTTTTTTCTTTTGGTATGACATCAATATACTAAAACCTTCCCCCCAAAATGCCCTACAAAATGGTATAAATATCTCCAATATCAGTTAAGTATTTCTCGAGTTTTTCTCTTTCAAACGTATAGACGCTTTCAGGAGACTTCATTTTATACCATGTATAGATATATTAATTTTTAATAGAATATTTTGAGACTTTAAATCGAACTGTTCAAACCTAGCATTTGTTGTTCCTTAGTTACACTCATTTACGAGTTATTATCAAATATACAAATAATTCTTCTCTCGTGTATAGGACTAGAGAACAGTAAATTTCCATGTCTGGTTTATTCGTAATCTTTTCACATCACTTTTCTGAACAAATAACTTCCATAAACAGTCAAATCTATCAGATCCTTTCTCTTTTCATAATGCATCCCAACTTGAAGCAATCTTTTCAACATATTTACATAAAGTAATTCAATATTGCGGTTCCATTATAATAACTGCGAATGTTAGCGAAAAGCTTAACGGCTTGTTTTATGGGCCAACTAACAAACAGCGTTAACAACGCGTGTATAAATGCGGTTTCATCTGTCGGAACTAATGTGAAAGAGGGGAGTTTGAAGCAGAAGTTAGTATACAAATTCACTTAAAATAAACAGTTCTGATAGTTTGCTTGATAAAATGCTACAATTACATAGATTCACGCATTCATTGTAAGGGCGGAAATTCGTATTAATTGTGTTAAAGTAGTACGAAAATGATGCATATGTCTCAACAGCTATTATAGGTACTTGTGCACTCCGTATTATCCTTTAGGTTTAGAATTAATTATTATGTTTAGAGAGAAATGCTGGAATGAAAATACTCAAATAAAATGATTTAATACGTGATATAGAAATAATGTATATATTATTTAAAATGTTTATTGAAAAAAATAATGCAATTTGCTTTCATTAAAAGGTCTATTTTCACCTTTTCGTATTCGAAGTATACAATGATAAAATATTGTAATTGTTTAAAAGTTCGATCTCGAGATTTTGACGAATCTCCAAGCTTTAAATCTCTTCATGCCCTCAAAACATAATTTTGGAATGCGTTCGCCTAAGAACTCAATAATTCAAAAACGCTTCATTCTAGACGAATTGCAAATTAAATCAGATCTGTAGGTTTTCTATCGAATTTTGAACGAAATTTATTCACACGAAGTTTATCTGTCAGTCCGAGTGCAAGCAAATGGGGTAATTAGAAAACACAAAAAGTTAGTTAAATAAAATTTGATAAAACATTTTAAACATCTAAAATATAGATATCTATCAAATTTTGAAAAAAAAATCTCTCAAGGATCATTGTATGCATTCGCATGCAATTCAACGTGGTAACTCAAAAACGCAATGACATCGACAAATAAAATTTGACATGTGGAATAAAATTGTAGTTCTGTGTGAAATTTTAGTCTAAAAAAAGCGTCTTAGTTTCACTTTCAGTTCTGTTTACTGTATTGCGAAACAAAAGTGTTCATGCACAGGACTCCAAAACTAAAAGTCTGAGGCCAACATATTTTATACGGTGGAAGAGAAATAACACCGTTATTGGAGAATACGTGGAAAAGATTCGGTTTCGTTTAGTTTCATTCACATCCCACTTTAAAGCAACTATAAGGCTATTTTCGCACCAACTTCACAATTTTGAACAACTATCAGATGACGAGGACGATACATGAACTGGCGCTCTCTTTTCCAAACTTTGCATCACAAAAGCTGGAGGACATTGGGCCCCAATAGATTTAACATGCACCAAACCAGCTTATATGGCAGCTCTTCGGTGAAATTGGGCCTCGAACCGGGATCCCTCCGATTCCGAAGGCGAGACCTTACCATCAGGTTACTGTAGCTCAGGAAAAATTCGGGGTTTGCAATATTAAGAAGCAATGCAGTTAATCCACGTATGAAGGATTTGCAGTAACTAAAAAAAATTAATTTTAAAAATGAATTTTTTTAGAGGGCGATAAGATATTTAAGTAGAATAATGATATATATGCAGGATGATAAAATTTAAATCACCCTAGTTCAGAACATGAAAGGATTTTTCTTCTAGATTTTCTTGACTACAAAAGAAACGACGCGTTTAGTATTTAACCCTTAGTAGCCTGATTTACGAAAGTGATTTATTTTTAATATTACTGTGTTTGCTTGAGGGTCTAGATGAAGGGAAAAATAGTCAAAGAATTAGTAGGTAGGTTTTATGTAGGGCGGAATGCCTGAAGTATCAAAATTGATACTTACAGCCAACCTATAAAAAAAACTAATAGTAATGTGAACATTCGGTTTAAAAGATTGGTATCAAAATTGAAACTCTAGGTCATTAAGGGTTAACTTAGTCGTACTTGTGAGAAAAAACATTTTTGTCTCTTTCGATTGATCAATTAGTTAAAATTTTGATGAAGAAATTTGTAGGCAAATTCAGGTTTTGTTTATTGTGCTTATTAAATTTTCAATTTCAATGCTTATATAAACATGAACTGACAAGCGGTTTATGCATTAATGAATTTAATATGAATTAAGAAATAGATTTATTGTTGTTTTTTGAAAATATAATTTATTAAAATTCACTTATCTCATTCATTACGTTCCTTATTCACATATCATTATATATCTTATTCACATATAAAGGAACAGATTTTGCCCAAAATATTATGCAGTTCTGTAGTTTTGATAGAAAGGCCATATACAGGGTGTTTCAGTGAACCGTTTCAGAACTTCTAAGAGGGGTAGTGTACATCCTGACAACTCGAAATCATAGAGCAATGTGGGGTCGGAAATGCTTTCCTGAAGCGGTGTTGCACACAGAAGCACCATAAAGAAAAGAGACCGTAAATGAGAAATCGTTTTAATAATACATGAAAAGAAGCAAAGGTACATGGATTAAAGTAAGTGTTCGAAGTTTCTTCCACGGGCTACAATGCACGCCTCACATCTTCGACGCATGGACATCCGTACATTCTGGAATACTCCAGGCATATCTCGAATCTCTCCGGCATCTACTGCGATTCTTGCAACGAGCTCCTCAGCAGTGTCAACAGGGGTGTCATAAACTAGCGATTTCATATGACCCCAGAAATAAAAATCAAGACATGATAAGTCGGGTGACCGAGCAGGCCAACGCACGGGACCCCCACGTCCGATCCACCGTTGACCAAACGTGACATCCAGGTAGTTACGAACATCACCGCTATAATGGGCAGGGGCTCCGTCGTGTTGGAACCACATTGTCTGTTGCTTCAATGCAGAAATTTGTTCATCGCTCAAAAGCTGTGGCAATACTTGCTGCAGAAAGAGCGAGTACGTAGGTCCGGTTAGACGACCCGGTAACAGGTGATCTCCCACAATACCGGCCCATACATTGACAGAGAATCGATTCTGTGCTGCACGACGTCGTATTGCATGCAGGTTCTCGACCGCCAAGATATGGTCGTTATGCGCGTTGAAAATTCCTTCCCTTGTGAAGGATGCCTCATCGGAAAACAACACTTCAGCAGGAAAATGGGGATTTGTAGCACATTTTCCCAGATACCACTGTGCGAAAGCAATACGAGGTGCATAATCCTCCGGTTTTTGTGTCTGGACACGCTGCTCGTGAAATGGATGCATATCTTCTGCTCGGAGAATCCTCCAGATGCTGCAATGGGAAACCCCGATGCGTTTGCTACACTTCGTGTACTCGTTCTTGGATTCCCCTGTACATGCTGCAGCACATTCTGTTCGGCGTCTGCAGTCCGTGTTGTTCTTACCCTGTCCCTGTGAGCTCTTTCTAATGAACCTGTCTCAGCTAACCTCTGGTGCAGTCTTGCAAAGAAATTTTGACTGGGAATATGCCTCGTCGGATATCGTTCCGCGTACAAACGCTGTGCGGCTGGCCCACTACAATTTTCAGCCCCGTACGCCAAATGCATATCGGCTAACTCTGCGATCGTGTAATCATCCATCCTAATAACTTGGCGTTCTTGTGCGAAATGAAGATTCCCTGCATGAAAGCTCGGAATTTTCGCACAACGCCATCTACCGCGTCAGGAAAGCATTTCTGACTGCCCATGAGTATATGATTTTGGTTCTTCAGGATGTACCCTACCCCTCTTAGAAGTTCTGAAACGGCTCACTGAAACACCCTGTATAATTTCACGCTATGTTTTTGAGCTATAACACCAGAATTGATCTTTTTCAACAAAGAGAGATTTAGGAAGAGGAAACTGGTTAAAATGACAAAGGCCAAATATTTTTTTTATTACAATATTTTCTTCTTACACAAAAAAGTAAAACGTGATATATTGGCCAGTGAAATGATTAATTATTAGTAATAATTAACCAAATTAATTAAATAAATTAGAATTAATAACCAATCAAATGAAATTTTACTTTATAGGCTATTAAAAAAAGGACTGTTTTGGCATTCGCGGTAAATTTGATAGACAAAAAATGAACAATATCAAAAGATTATGAATTATCTTAATTCAATTGCCAGTAATAATTTGCAACCTATAAAATCTTAAAATGAATTCTTTTACTTTAGTAAAAATAATTATATATCTAATGAAGTCAAATTATGTGGTGTTATAAGATAATGCGCAACTTCGCAAACCGTCTAATATCTAAGTACATTTAATTTCGCACTATATAGTTCAATTTTAATATTTACCTTCTGAAATAAAACATAAATGTGTCTCTTGTGAGATAAATTGATTTTATTATATTTCAGAAAGTAAATGTTTTCTTAAAATTAAACATTTTCACAAATAATTTTTGTTCGAAATCATGCATTATGCAAAATAATAATTAATTGTCATATTGCTTGAATATCAGTTTCTTTTTATCAGTTTTGTGCTGCCATCTTCACTTCCAAAACATTATAAATTAGAATTTTTGATTATCTCAAAAGATTTTGTGCTGCCATCTATATCAAAAATAAACAATTAAAAAACAATTAGCCGCTTATTTAAAATATATTTTAATGGGAATTAATTAATGGGAATTTTTATAGATTGATTATTTTAAAAAATTTGAGATTGTGGGTATTAAATCCTTTTGTCCAAAGGATGTCAGACATTAAACGCTTAAGGAATTAGAACAATGTTAAAAGTCATTTCTTCTGAAATAATTCTGCCCAGAATTGCAAAAGCTGAAGAACGATCTTGTTTTAAGTATAATTGTTATTTATACATAGCATCACTCAATATTTTTATCGAAGAAAAGGAAGATTTTGTGATCAATTTACTCTTTTAAAGAAAACTTATTTATGATTAAAATATTTTATTCAGTATGGAATGTCCTTTATCACTTTTACCATTTAAAACAAGAAAATAAGCAAAATTTTTCTACATTTTCTTCATAAATTTTCAGCGATCCTTTTCTTTAATTCTTAGTTCAGCATTAAGACTCTACATTTATTAAAATGACTGATTTGAAATTTGTTTTGACGTTGTAAAAATTAAAAAGGTTTTTGTGAAATTTATGTCGACTTTTACAGAGACTTTTATATGCATCAATTTAATTTCCATTTACTAAAATTCATTCCAAACACACTTATAAACTCGAATCGAAATTTATTTTGACTGCTAATGATACATTTTTCCCCTTGAGTTTAGATATATTAACTGATTAGCTTATAATTATTTTCTTCTTTTTAGTAATCGTTTCTTTCAATTTATTTTAATCTTTTTTTCATTTTTGAAACATAAATTCTTGAAGTCATTTCCATTATCTTGATATATACGCAGACGATTTTCAAAATTTTTTAATGAATATTGTTTTTCCATAGATTAAAAAGAACGAGATTAACAAAATAGGGAGTTTTAACAGAAGAAGGATATTAAAATAAATAAAAGTAATGAATTTCTTCATTAATAATCGGATGTAAATTAATTTCTGAAATGATGAGATTTAAAATCGATGGTGAATGTATCTTTATGTATATATACATATATGTAATTTGTTCTAAAAAGATATACTCACATAGAATAATTATACCCATAAAAAATCCGGGTTTCAGTTTAAAAAATGAGAGAGGCATGGATTTGGAAAACAGCTGTTACGGTGAATTGTATTCAAGAACTCAATTTTCGTATACAGGGTGATGATTTAAAAAAAAAAAATGCCTATGTTTCTCCGTTTCCCTTGCGAACATACTCATTTCGAAATAGGCGAATAAAACCCGAGTGAATGTTAAAGACAGTAGTCCAATTGTAACAGTTACGATGAAAAAAGTTTTGAAAGTTTCACATCACACCATTCTTCTTTTTTTTTTTTTATGAGAACGAGATATTTATAATATGAAAACTTAAAACGGAGTTGAGAAGATATTTACTGTTCGAAAAATGGTAGTGATGAAGGGGGGAAAATGAGATATAAAAGCAATAGTAAAGCAAACAGTTTTAAGTTTCCCAAATTTTTGACTCAGTTACACTTATTTTCTAAATTTTGTTAGTTTTAAAAATATTTTTATAAAAACATTTAAAATTTAGGCTTTGAGGTTTATTGAATAATCTAAAACTGTGTGTCAAATTTCATAACTTTAAATGCAATAGATTTTTCAGAGCACAGAAAACACACAAACAAACATTTCCTTTATATGTATAAATCGAAAATATACGAAGATAAAGGGGGAAATAAGGTACCGTGTAATTTTAAACTCTTGTTGGTCGGGATGGTTTAACTCAAGGTATCAATCAATTTTTAATTGCGATCTATCTATCAATCCATTTTTAATTACAGAATTCTCCTCTAAATCAATTTTGGAAAATTCTGTAACCGAAACTGATACCGTAATTAACCAATAGGACTACTCTCCTCTCCACATTCTTATATAATTCAGTGGTTACCATTTTGTATTTAGCTTCATAGAACAATGTAAAACAATCGAGTATTCAATGGACGTCCTTCTTATCAACAATAATACCCAAACTTTAATATAGATCTGCAATTTTAATATCTAAATTTTATCAATCACCATAGTTCATTTACTTAGCTCGTTATATTTTTTATCATCATGCTTTCCCATGCATATGAATAATTAGACTGACAGACAGTTCGCACGTTATTAAACAATTTTTGAGCAAAATTTTATATGCATTTACAATAACAGTAATATGAAACTTTTCATTGTACCATTTCCATTTATTTCACAATTTTACCATCATTATTTATTTATTTATTTTGTTTTATTTTAAACGGCACAGGATGGGCAAACGAATAGGTTTGGTCCAAAACATTAAACAATTTTACGATTTTTGTATAAAGACAGTATTCCAAATTACATTCATCTAGCTCGTTCCCTTTTGAAGTTATCATACTCACAAACACATTTTAGTTTGATGCATTTCTACGATTTTTGTATAAATATAGCATTCCAAATTACATTCGTCAAGCTCTTTTATTTTTTAAACAATCACGCTCACGAAAGCACTTTATTCTGGGATTGTAGGAAACGTTTAAAATGTGAATAATTATCAGAATCTAGAAATTAAATTTCTTGAAGATTGCACATGTTTTGTATTTCAGTATTTCGTAAACTAAATTTCAGAGTAAATAACATGTTATAATGCTATTATAGCACGTTAGATAATATTGCAATTTAGTATTATTAATTATAATATTATAAAATCAATAAATATGTTGTACAAATTTTCCATGTTTTTGCTAGAAATCAACCTTTTATAGCAATGCTAAATTCTCAGCTTTCTAACTATACCCAATCGATGAAAAATATTAAAGAAACTTTGTTCCCATTTAAACGCAAGTGTCGTGCCCATTTACAAAAATAATTTACTTTCGGTATACTAACTTATCTTTGTTCCGAATTCTGACTAAAACTTCATTATTTTTCCTCCATATTTTTGATAGCGAAACCTTCACTAAATTATAAGTCATAAAGAATCGTCCTTGGTCATTTGGGAAAGCTGCACCGACTCGAAAAGTATCTTACGGACGTTTTACGTATCTGAAACCGGCAGTGCGCTTATGCTATTTTAATCTGTCTCCATGGCAACGGAAGAAATAGCCAATCGGGAAAGTAGCAACATCCGTCGTTATGAGACCTCTTTAAATGTTTGCCTTATCGGAGCAAAGCAATGCACTCGCTTTTTGGCATTAACGTAATATCTTTTATATGGATTATCCTATTACTGAGAGGTTATGGTATTATTAATAGTGTGTCGTTAAATAGTTTACGAGAAATCTGAAAACGTTCTTCCCAGTGGATTCGAAGTTATAGGGCAGCTAGATTTTTGTCGTATCGAACTTTGTGATGTAATAATTTTTTTAACTCTTTTCTGAATTCGATGGTATTTTGATAGTCGTTAAACAACTCGTCCATTATAATACACAGCTTTACTTTCTCCTATTCGAAAAATATCTGTATGCCTGTCTGTCTATCTCTAACAAAGATAACTCCAAACCGCTTTCAGCTAGATAGATGAAATTTGGTATATGGTTTTGACACCAAATGTGTAGATTTCTATCAAATTTTGAGCACAATCCATGAGGAAGTCTGTCTGTGCGGCTATTCGAGTATAAGTTCAGACGATAACTACAAAAAGAAGAGAGTTTCATGGATAAAATTCGGTACGCAGATTTAACTTCTACAACGTAGACACTTTTAAAATTGTGATTCGAGTCCAACAAGGGATTGACCATCTCTAAATCTGTAATTTCAGAAACATATAAATGTCATAACTCAAAAATGCAATGACTTAAATATATGAAATTTGGTATGAGATTTTGTGACTACGATTATACTTTTGAGTCAAATTTTTGTTTTAATCGGTCGAGGTAAACGCGTCTAAATCACAAATTTGATTTTCAAATATTATTTTTCACATGTCAGGAATCAGTCGCTAAAAAACTTGCCAAGAATCACACGATAATTTCTGTAAAAGTGATAAATTCATGCCAAAGCTTAATATTTTGTAACTATTGTACACCAATTCCAAGCAAGATGGTTTCTGGGAAAATATCACTCCAGTTGGGTCCTGTCTGGATTAGTTACGATCGTAAACTTCTTTTACTGATTCAGAAACAATATCATATAAGGTTTTTTTTTTCATATATTGTTTGAAAATAAATCATAGAAATATGTCCAGATACAG
Organism: Argiope aurantia; assembly: GCA_026543865.1. Taxonomy (NCBI): domain Eukaryota; kingdom Metazoa; phylum Arthropoda; class Arachnida; order Araneae; family Araneidae; genus Argiope; species Argiope aurantia. The sequence continues at coordinate 310,118 of JAPMOR010119322.1, read as the reverse complement.
TGTAATTAAGCTGGTTCGAATTTAACGAGACGACAGCAAAAATTCGATTGATCGGAAAATATGCATTTAGAAAAACGTGGTATAAAATTGAATATAATAAGAAAATACAATTTCTAAACTCAAAATGGTAATACTAACTTCAATTAACATTTAATCGTTTCAAAAATTAGTATATAATTACAAACAATTTGTGTGAATTACTATTAACTAAAATGATAATGTAATTGACGACCCGAAAATCGAATGTGTTTCCAAATCGGATGCGAATCAGCTCGAGAGTACGAGTTACAACATGTTGTCTAATTGTTAGAATAGAAATTACATGTTGCAATGTAAGAAATATAATGGAAAGCGAAAAAGTTACAGCAATGATGTAGCTTTTTGGGTGAAGGAAAAGATTTGTAAATCTAAGTATATATATTAAGTGATTCACCACTTTATTTTAAGAGCGTATAAAAACAGTAACGCATTTCATTTTAAAATAGCCTTCTTCCATGCATTACTAGAAACTTAATTTTCTATACATACACTTTTTAAAGGAGAAAGCCTTATATGAAGACATAAACAGGGTATATGTTTTTTACAGAAGTGGAACAACATTATAAATTTTCGTTCATTTATACTACACATTTTTAATTATTAATGAATTAACTAAAAAAAAATTATTTAAATTTTGAAAATACTACTCTTACTTGCTACCCAAGAAGTAACTACATGCCAATTTTGGTAGCTCTAAGTCCTAAGATCAATCATTTACACTACTTTGAAAGATTTAGAAGTCATGTAATTTACATACATGATGCATTTTAATGCATTTTCACTCTGTTTGTTTCTAGATCCAGTAGCTAATATAACCGATGGATCATAGCCTCTATAGTTAATAGCTCTTATTATCTTAATCTAACCCTACTGTTTCCAAAAAAGAGAAGTAAGACCAACCATCCAATCAGAAGGCTCGATCGAATGGAATCGGCCCGTATGAATGGTTCCATTTTGATGGATCAGCTAAAGAATCCGAATTACGCTTCTCACGTGGCAGTTGCTGGGCCTGGCCTGGGATCTGTGACAGAAGGCTCCGTGAACGGAATGCGATCAGTTTTTTGGACACGAGGTGGCGGGGCGTGATTCAGGGGTGGGGATTAGCGAAGATTGAAGCGAGGATCAAGAGTTAAGACCCGGAACAAACGGAAATGGTGAAATCAATGTCCTTCCGCAGGGATCTGTTCTGAGTCCTTTTGGGGTCGATACTTTTTCTTTCCTATAGTATAAAGAAAGTTTTTCCCCTTCAATAAATAAACCAGCGGACGGAATTTTTTCGTATACTTCCTAATAAAGGTTTTTATTCTTCTTCCACCTACACAAATATTGCAGACCCCCCCCCCAGCAAGACCCTGAATATCCCGAGTGCAAAAAATTTTTACTTTTTGAGTTTTGTATAGAAAGTTCAGTTCATTTATGTAATCATCCCGTTTTTTAAAGCAAAACTAGGGGTATTTTTTGACTGACCTTATCATTTTGAATCGCGGCCAGGTGAAGAGGATGACACCTGAGCTGGTATCCCCCCCCTACAAACTTCTGCGCCACACCAGAGGGAGAAGTTTGGCCCCGACGGATTTAACATGAACCAGGCCCCCTTATACGACAGTTCTTCTGTGAAAATCGGGTCTTGACACTGAAACTCTCCGGCTCCGAAGCCGAGACCTTACCGCTAGATCTTTTTGTATAGAAAAGAAAACCGGGAGAACATTTGGGGCTACTTTCTTTTTATCAGCAGAATGAAACCATTATTTTAAAGTCGGCACATGATCTTGCTATTCGTTTATCTCGTTAATCGCATTTAGCCTTCGTCGGAGGACCAACCCGTTGACGAATTGGTTCAAAATTGCGTTTCAAAGTTATTGTGTTCATTCAGAAATAGACAAATAAAATTTCAAAACGATATTTTTCTGACTCATAGAAATCTGAAACGAGGAGATTCGTTGAAAAAATACAAATTCGTGAATTTAACAAAATCTCAAGGGTCTTTTTTTTTTTTTTTTTTGAGATTACAAAACTTTTTTTGTACACATGTCCACAAAAGGGGGAGAATGTGTGGGATTAAGCATCCATTTATATTGAACTATAATAGATTTTTTAAAACAAATTAGCAGCCTGGATTGTTTAACTGCTACTTTCCATTTATGAGGGTATAAACAATAGTTAATCTAAAATTGTGAGAATACAGACGTTTGAGAAGAGATCTATCCTTAAATTACCTATTCATCCAAATATCAGTGATGCCTTTCTTTTTATTTTAAATTTTAATCTTAAAAAAGCAACATTTAAATACATTTTTCTTTGAAAACGGCAAAAAATCCTATCCATAGATATTTTTTTCATCCCTGTAGGCTTTTTTATTCGGTGTGAGAAAGTGATACCGATAATAAGATTGACCATTTCTGATTGATCATTTCTTAATAAAGAATTAACAATATAAATTTAAGAGCATAAAAAATTTATTGTATCTTTAAAATCGAGTAAAAATTTGCAATAATTCAAAAAATTAATAGAAACTAGGATATCAGGGAAATGGTCCTACCTAATGTTTTAATACAATCAACTTAATGATATCAACGGTGAAAAAGACGGAATGAGTATTGGCAATTGCAGAATCTATTCAGTTTACAAAAGTCGCTCACCAATATAAGCAGCTTTAATTTGCATTACCCATGGACAAAGTAGAATAATCTTAATACTAGTGAAAACAAAAGTTAATTTGAAGAAAAACATAAGTGAAATTATAGAAAACGTATCTTTCTACATTAAACAGTTTCGTGGAAAAGTTTTTTTCTCTTTTTTACATCGAAATCCAACTAGCGCGAAAAGTTGGAAAGACTTTCTAAGAATCAATAATCCTTTCTCCAAGGGAAATCTACGAAAATACTTTGTATTGAAAGTAATCTTTTTTTTTTCCTTCAATCGAAATTCCTTACTCATTGTAAATTGTAAGTTTGGAAAGCTTCTTTCCAGAAAATAAAAAGAATTCCAAGAACTAGACGAATTTAGAAAAAGAATTGTTATCGAAGAAAACTTATATTTTTGAGTTGAAATGCTTGCTTTAAATGTTTTTGATATTTTTCATTTCAAAATTTAAGGTTTATTTATATATATATTTTTTCCTGTTTTCCAGGTGGCATCATCAATATCTACAAATCAAAGCTTCTGTTTGAAGAATTCTTAAGAATTCACCAAGAAGAATCCAATGACAGTATATGAATCGTAAATGTGACACATTTTCACTAAAGAGAATCTGAACTCAAACTATCATCTTTAGAAAATCATTTGTTCCATCTGATGACAGCTTTGTCAAAGTTAGAAAAACATTATTGAGGAGGAGATTAGAAAGTGACATTCAAGATTTTACGATATCTGAAAGCATTTTAAATCATTTGGATGAGAATAAAAGAAAAAGTTAACTATCAAAAATGGAATTTTTCTTCCATTTGAATAAATGAAAATAAACTAAGATTTTCTTTTAAAATAATATGCATTTGAATCCTTTTAGATTGGTGAAATTATCGGCGTAAAGTATCCTTCTAAAAAGCAAGAAGATTACCAAGCCATTTATTTTCCATTAAGAGATTCTCCAAATCAAAAGAAAACGACTGGCAATGGCAACAGCGGTACCATTTGCATAGCATTCAAAGTAACCAATAACATTCTAGAAAATGGTTGGTAAATAATTCCGATTCCTCTCCCCCACCTCTGCGTCCGGACAGTAATTAATGAGTCGACCCTTCCGGCATCATAAAAGCAAGCAGCCGGAAGCAGTTCTGCCAATGTCAAGAAGAAAGAGGAGTTCGATTTTATTTTGTTACTCTCAAATAAAAAGATCTTGTAGCTTCCGGTTACGAGTGTGATAGAGTTTTCCGGATGTAGTCTCTTGGAGCTCATTCACATTTCACGCATTTCCTGGAAGTAAATTGGGTTTGGAGTGAACGTCCCCATCTCTAGTCAATCAACTGAACATTAAAAAAAACGAACACGTGGTTGCTGCTCTGATTTTTAACGGTGCTAAAAACCAATTTGTAAAAATGTGGCTTTGTGGATATGCATAACAATCCACTGCATAATGACTTGAAGGAATTAACTTTCGAATCATTTCAAAACCCTATTTTACGTTTGGAAACCTTGATTTGATGCAACATTTTTACATATTTGTGTCCAAAGAAAGATTCTGAGAACTGTGCTGCTATATTCGTTAAGGTAGAAAAATGATTCTGCTTCATTCTTTTCTATTTCATCAAATAGAGGCAATTCGTTGGTATGAATAACTGTCAGATTCCGATCAAAATGCTGCCTGCATTCTTTACCTTTATCTTGTCCTTACTTATTAACTTTTCTGGGACATCATTTGTCTGTCCCAGTTCCTGCTACTGCGATGACAAGGGAGAATACGTCAGCTGCGTCGGAGATGGCCTTTGGCGTTTTCCAGAGGACATTCCAAATTCAACTATTCGTCTCGAACTCAGGAACTATTTAGTGAATGAGTTGTTACCCCAAGACCTGTGTGATCTGATAGTACTTGAAGAGTTAAAACTGCAGCAGTCTCATATAGAGATAGTGGACAATGCAACTTTTTCGTCAAACACAAAACTTGAAGGACTTGATCTCAGCCAGAACTCTCTCACGAGTCTAAGTTCCTCGATTTTCACAGATTTGTCTCGCTTACGACATCTTGATTTATCATCCAATTTCATTGAATTCATGGAAGGAGCCTTTATCGACTTGCTGAATTTGGAACAACTCAACTTGAGGGACAATCGGTTGCCACAGTTGACAACTCGTAGTTTCGTAGGTCTCCATAAGATTCAATATCTGAATCTCGATGCTAACAACATTTCCACTATAGAAGTAGGTACGTTTCAGTATCTAACAAACTTAGCCCACCTCATCATCAGCAATAATCCTTTGACAACACTCTCCAGGTTAGACTTTTTTGGATCGAGACTTCAGTACATCGATATTTCCCACGTAGGTTTAGATCGAGTTCCACAGAGCTTAACAAAATTTGTTCGTGATCTGCGACTGGCAAAGAACAACCTAACCCATATAAGTGCTGGCGACTTTGATAGTTATCCTTATTTGGGCCTGTTGGTGCTCGATGACAACTGTGTAAGTGAAATAGAAAATGATGCTTTAGGAAGACAAGAATACCTCATGAGGTTGTGGCTGAATGGCAACTGTCTCACAAAAGTTCCACCAAATCTTCCACCAAGTCTTCTTGCATTATACATGGAAGAGAATAAATTAACCAGTCTAACTAGTTATAGCTTCAAAGGTTTGGTGCATTTAGAGCAACTGTTCTTGCAACGAAATGAAATACAAGATCTTTTCCCTTGTGCATTCTGTGACTTGGTCAATCTGAAGAGTTTGGATCTCCAGGCAAATCAAATCGAAAATTTGACAGCTGGTGTTTTCTCAAACTTAACTCAGCTGGAAACTTTAGATCTTTCACAGAACAACCTGAAAATGATGGATGCTCGATGCTTCGACGGTTTAGCGAGATTGATTACATTACAGATGTCAAGAGTGCATTCCTCTGTTCAAATGGATGAATCAATGTTTGATCCACTACACAATTTACAAACATTGGAAGTATACGACAGCTCCCTTTTGGTTCATACAATTTTGAATTCCACTCGAATGCTGCATGGATTAAGAAAAGTGCAAGAATTGAATATAATGCATAATCGAATAGTGAAACTGAGAGCAGATTTTTCATCTTTTTTCCCTTCTTTGAAACTTATTAAAATGAGTGGCAACCTCTGGAATTGCGATCAAGACATTAAATGGTTAGTGAATTGGATTAAACAATCAAACGTGCAATTCTACAGCAGTTTTAACATACGATGTGCCAGTCCTGAGTCAGTGGTATTTAAGCCTTTAATGATGTTAACAGATGGAGACTTTACGACTGAGAGTACTTCTGTTTACACATCAGAAGCTACAACTTCGTCTTCAACCACACAACTCATCGAAACTCCTCCTTTGGTTAAACATGTATCCATTGTCTTTAAAAATATATCTTCTGCTTCACTTTTCGTGTCTACTTCTAGTGAAAGTAGCAGTGCATCTACTACTGAGGAAATAGCATCATCAACCGAACAAACTACGCATGAAAAAAACATTTCTGATAATTCAAAGTCCACTACACCTTATATGCATCCTTCTTCGGAACCAACTGACAACGATACTGCTTATAATACAACGCCATCAAGCGTAACATCGACTTCTGTTCTCACAACTAACACTAAACAACAAGTTACAACAACAATTATTCCAACCAAGATTTCGATAGGTACAGATGACACCTTGAAGCAGTCTCCATCCCTAACATCTCCGGCGGCACGAAAATCCTTCAATGTGACTGCTTTTGCCAGAAGATCGAATAGCAGTTTCACTCACACTTATTCCTTGCTTTCTCAACAAGGGATGAAAATTAATAAGGATCCGCGAACTGACCGCGTCTTCTTCATTTTTTTCGGAACTGTTGCTGCATTGTTGCTTTTTTGTGCTCTCGGTGCTCTAATAATATGTAAATGTCGTCATCCATACCAACCAGTGAAACAGAGAAGAAGTAGTATCTCATACTATCCTCAAAAAGACGAAGTATCCATAGTAACTCTCACAGAAGGTACGATTGGATTGCGAACCAGTTCACACCATGGATTGGGAAATAAACTCTATTACATCATGGAAAATGACACACCAAACCCAGACAGAGATACACCTTCAGATTCCCAGCTGCAAGAACTCTTGCCGCAATCTCCTACAGAACAAAATCGGCTGTACTGAGATGGAATGTACCACATCAAGAGGTGCTTAAATGTGAAGGGGAAAAACATTTGCCCATCAGTCAGTTTAAGTGTGCTGTGCTTCTGTTTTCTGCTCCAGAGTTGAAAATAACTGGTGTAACTATTTTTGTATAAAAGAGTGCAGAGATTCTAAAAAACTTTCAAAAGTTTTAACCGAAAATGAAGGATACAAACGTGAAAAAAGATGGATTCACTGTCAATTTTGTTCGACATTCGTGAGCTTTAGATTTGCCATTGGCACAAAAATAAATTATTCTAAAGCTGTCAGGTGAAATGGCTGATACGATTGTGTGAATTCATTGCAAAAGGATTGTATTTCTTCTGTGAAAAAATATTAACAAGATATTTCATGACTCGTCTCGGTCTTGTGAAGCTGCAATTTACGGAACACTTAATAGCGTTAGTAACATACTTAATGAAATGTATACAGAAAAGCCCTAATGGAAGGTAACTGAAAAATGTACATGTAAAAGAAAACTTATCCCATATTTGTGATTGCTATTGAAATGTTTAAAAAAATATGCATTTTATCCAAAATATTTTACATTCCATACATTCGAAAACTGTACATCTCTGTAATATATGTTATTTTTAAACTTATTATTTGGAAACAATGTGCATGTTAATTGCTTTGACTAATATTTTGTCAAATCAACGGCTTTATCGGCATGCAAAATTTTTGTGAGTACATTAGCATTGTAGAAACAAACACATAAAAGATATCATTCATCCCATTTATTCCACTACCTTTCATTTTGTGTTATAAAAATCTTCAAAAAAACTCAATTGTTATCTTGTATTATTTAGTGTCTAAAAATCATTCCACGCTATATGAACTAAAAAATTTATTACATTTTTTTTTTATTTAATAGAGAAAATTATTGGCAAGATTATTTTAATCATGAATGACCAGAGAATGATAAAAATTAGTAAATATGAAATTCATTATTAATAATGAATGTTGTATATTTATCTGAAAATTAATCAGTTATTTTGCATACCATTCAATATACCTGGATGAGAAATAAATAAATTTTTGGAAATAGAAATTCATTTCTGCAGAAATTTTCATGCATATTTATCAGCCCAATTCAGCAATAGAAGAATTCAGCAATAAAGCAATTAAAACAAATTCAAAATGAAAATAAGTTAATCATTTATGCTATGAAAACCTTTATTTGTTATATATTTATGCCTTGAGCAACTGTAAAAGGATATGATTTAAACTACTTTATAATCAAATCTTTTTTTTTCCGATATTAATTTTTATTTTCTGTAAATTATATTAATAACCACATTTTATCAATAAACCGGATTTTCTTAAATATGATACCACGACTCCAAACAACTAAGAAATCAGTAAAATTCTGGAAACATCTCTTTTGTCCTACATTTTAATGTTATAAAAAATAATTAATATATGCTGTTGCATGCATTGCATTAGAATTTATCGAAATTTATATAATGATTTTTTTTAATTATAGTTAAATTAGTTTCATTTCGATCATTCTGAATAATGTAAGTCTATTTGTATTGCAAACATGTACTGCAAAAAATGAGGTGGGAGGATCATATAGGCAATGAATGATTTCTAGCTTGGGAGAGGGGGGAAACGCAGGCGGACTGATTTTTTTTAATAAGTTATTAGTCTAGTTGCTAAATAAATACATCTGTAAGGAATACAAGCACTAAACTTTGAAAAACAACACATACTTACTTTAATTCTATGAATTATAAAATGTAATAACAGTAACAGCACTTTGTAAAGTATAACTAGTCTGCTACATTTTGTTCATTTAAGTACAGGATTTAATGCACAATAGCGTATAGCAAATAACACTGTGTACAAGCATATATACCTCTTTGTAATGTTCATAAAATTAAATAAAAACATATGCATTTTTTCGAAGTTAAATAAAAATATAATTTATTTCAATTTTTAAACAAAAATATACATAAATAAATAAAAATAAATCATAAAAATGCATTGAAATGTAAGACTAAATTGATCAAAAAGAAGCGGGCGTCATAATATGCACGACTTAAAGCCGCACAATACCTAGTTCTTTCTCTTCATGTAAGTTTTATGACCGCCAGCAAAAAGCGAATACAAGACGTTTAATAAGCTCTACAATGACAATGAAATTCATTGATTCCCCTTTTTGGTTTATTTTTGTAACTTTCTAAGGCACCTTTAAATCTTTGTTGATCGTTCCTTTTTATATATAAAACTGATTCTAGATGATTCTAAAACTAAGTTTCTGAACTAAAATTGACAGAGAAGGAATTCGAATATGAAATAATGCAAACAAATTTTTTTAATCAGGTTTTTATTTGAAACTTCGAATATATGTTGTCAAAGTATTTTAATCCTACAAATCTTTTCCATATCATTATTAACAACGTCAGTCCATTTTAAAGCCTTGAAATAATTTTAAAAGGATTTTTTTGTCTATTGATAATGCACATTCGTTTGTGAAACAAGCAAGTCAAAAAAGTCGTTCTAAAAATTAATTTTACTGCTTTAACTAATACATTGTGGATTATTGCAATGAATAATTAGAAAATTTTACAAAATATAGTAAAGTTTTCTGTATAACTAGTAAAATTCGAAAACACAGTTTTCTGTATATTTTCGAAAACATATACATAAAGCCTTATATATGTTTAGTAAAATGCTACCTTCAATTCAATCTGCAGGAGGAAAAAAAATTACCTCTAGAATCATGAATGTTTTCTTCGTTTTTTTTTTCTGTATTTTTCTTTCATTTAGTTAATCTGATATTCATAAAGTTTTGAATAAGAACTGTATTCTGAAAAACTATTATCTTCTAAATTACTAGATCAGATATTGCTTCGACAGTCAGATAAATGACATTTATTTAAAACTGCATGTCATACATGGAATTTAAGACCATGAAAAATATCAAAATTATCTTAACCCTTTCTAGGGCCGTGGGAGGTATGCTTCCCACTAAATTTATCAATCTGCATGAAATTATGTAGGTTGGCATAAGTTCTGACAATTTTCTTTTAGAAAGACAGAAACTCAGATGCTTCAGTTCTTTATCCTACATAAAATGATGTGCCTTGATTTGTACTTAATTATTAATTAACCAAATTAATTAATTAATCTAATTAAATTTATCTAATAAGCTAAATGAATCCCTTTTCTTATTTTAATTTCAAGCCTCAAAATATTTTAACATAGTATGACTAGAAAAAAAATTGCCCTTTAAAGGGTTAAGAAAGATAATTTAAAATAAGTTGGTTACGGTTAGTATGTTTATGGTTTATCCATGCTACTTTTCAGTAGGTTCGACAAAAAAAACAATTATTATTGAAAAATATTTATGAAGACAAAGGAATTACTCTATGTTTGAAGCTTTTATCAACAAGTTTATTTCGACAATACTAATATTGTTACTAATTGCTAACCAAAAGATTTAATTCTAACAGAAACAAATAAAAATCAACTTGAGGCTACCTTTCTGGATTTAAAAATCGAAATTGCTAATGATAAAACAATAGATGGTATCTACGATAAAAGGAATGAATTCAACTTTAAAATTACAAAACTATGTAACTATCATTCCAATCTAAACTCTAAAATTTTCAAAAATCTAATTTTCTCACAAGTTAACAGGATCAAAAGGGTTTGCAATAACAAAAATTCCTATACTGAAGCATCAAGTAACCTCATTAAAAATTTAATTAAAAATGAATTTCCTAAAAATTACTGTAATGTTAACTTTTTAATTAAGCAAGGTATGGTTTGGGATTAATCCTTTACCTAAAATAAAAATAGAACTTTACTTGCATATTAGATCACTCAATAGATGGCGTTGGGAGACTACAATTATTATTTACCTTTAATACGTTAGCTTTGTGTTTTTAAAAAGCGGAAATCACAATCGATAGCTTAAAATTTTCTTGCCTGCTGCTGATATGTTCTTTCCTTTTTGTTTTCCTTTAATGGTTTAAGTGTTATGGTATTTTTGTTTTGTTTTTTGTTATTTTTATTATTGTATTTTTACTTATTAGTGGTTATTTTCTTCTAATTTGTTGTTTTGTTTTGTTCTTTCTGTTAAAATGTTATATCTCTTGGGCCTAATTTCAGGTGATTTTCGGGTCACGATAAATCATTATTAGATCTTCTTGTCTGCATTCCCTCACAGAAAAATCCCTTTTTTTGAATCCCTGGCTGAAGGTAACCCTTGAAAAAGACTTCAGGCCGGATTCTTTTTTTTATTTGGTTTATTTGATCTTCCTATTAACTTGATTTTAATACTTTTATCTCAATTCATCTGTGTTTTAGAAGTAGCTGCATTTGCGCTCTCTAAATACTATGAATTTTTTCCTGTTCTGTTTTTGGTTTTAGTTTGAATAAGAAATAATTTTTAGTTGCGATTCCGAAACTATTTCTATTTCGCTTCGTGTATATTATATTATATATATGTATATATATATATACAGTGGTGGCCAAAATTGTGGACACTTTTAAAAATCGTTATGTTTTTAACTTTGTATACTTATAGAAAATGTTATATTTAACAAAATGCAAATTCTTACATATCATTTTAAAGAGAATTTAATGCTAATTTCAATACAAAGTGCAGAATTTAAATATTTGCAATACAAAAAAAGTTATTCTTACTTTAATCTGAATAACAAACACATTCAAGAAATGCATTGTAATTTCTAACTTTCCTGTCAAATCACTGTTCTTATTCTGGGAACTAATCAAGTATTAATAACTGCTAGCAGAAGCTGACATCATGTTTAAAGTTGGAACAAGTCATTATTGTGCTTTTTTCTGCAGAAGGAAGACTGTTTTTTATGTAATCAAATTGTAAGTTAGAAATTTTGTTAATCATTTTAATATATAATTTGATTTTTTTGTAAATATTTCTAATATTTAGTGAAGAAGCAATGACATCAAATAAAAGAATATATTGAACACCTAGAAAGAAAACTAAGATTAATGTGTTACAAGAAAGTAGTCTTTCCTATGCTGAAATTGCAAGACAGGTTGGTGGAGCAATGACTGCATCTGGAGTCCTAAAGTTTTGTTTACGATATCAGGAGATAAATTCAATTAAAAACAAAGCAGGAAATGGCTGGAAAAGGTGCACCGCGTCTTCTGATGATAGAAGAATAAATTGACTATGTCTCCACAAGATGCCATCAGCGGCCAATTGAATGATGCTGGCATTTATGTCAGTTCAAGAACAATCAAGAGAAGATTATTAGATGTTGGACTAAGAGGTAGAAATCAACGAAAAAATCCTTATCTCAATTTACAGCAGTGTATAAAAGATCACAGTGGGCAAATGAACGCATTAATTGGACCGATGATCAGTGATCTCAAGTTATTCGTAGTGATGAAACAAAGATTTTGTTATTCGGTAGTGATGTCGAAAATATGTAGGACATAGAATAGGCGAAGAGCTACATCCTTACTGCATTCAGGCAACTATGAAGGACTCAGTTAGTGTTATGACTTGGTCATGCATGTCAGCAGACGGTATTGGTCTCCTTCATGTTATCTATGGGACATTAAATACAAGAAAATCCATTGACACTATTCTAGAGCCAAAACTTACACCTTCCATCAGTGATATCTTTCTCAACAACACATCATTTATTTTTCAGCAGGATTCAATTCCTTGCCACACAGCAAAAATATCGAAAGCGTGGTTTAGTAAAAAGAGCATTGAATTATTATCATGGGCAGGAAACCGTCCTGAAATCAAAATTATTGAGAAATTATGGCACTGTTTGAAAATTCTTGTACATATGAAGCGTTCATCAAATAAAAGAGAATTAATCGAGTCTATAACTGTTTCCTGACATCATGAAATAATGAAGGAAGAGCCTAAACCTCTCATCAGCTCAATAAAACATCAGTCTGAAGCTTTAATAAAAAGTAAAGGCTACCCTACTAAGTACTGATAACTCACTGCAGTCATCAAAATCTAATGCATCTCGATAATTTTTGCAGCTCAACTTTTTTTTATACCGTAAATATTTGAATTCTGCTTTTTGTATTGAAATCAGCATTACATTCTTTTTAAAATGATATATAAGAGTTTGCATTTTGGGAAACGTTACATTTTATATCAGCAAACAAAGTTAGAATGCATAAAAATTTTCAAAAGTGTCCACAATTTTGGCCACCACTGTATATATATATATATATATATATATATATATATATACATACTATTTATGTATATACTATTCAAGAAAAATATGGCAAAAATTTCATACACCATCCAGTGTAGTACTGTATATGAAAATACGAGAGAATAACAGCAGTATTAAAATAGCTTTGAAAATAACGCATACCATAATTAATGCGATACAGATTTGTAAAGCCACATGTGCTTTTTGATAGCTATACGTTATTGACAAGGAAAGTCTTTTGATAATCAAACATAGTTGATAGATATTTTACAGGATTATTTGATATATGAAATTGAATTGTGAAATTCCCAGTTTGTTAAAGACTAGAAGTTATATAAGCGAGTTCAAGTTGCCTGAAAGTTTTTTATTGATATTATTCTCTTAGCGTATTATACCGATCTCGTAGTAAAATTTTAAAAAATGACAAGTCGAATTTTTTTTTTAGCAATGGAAATTTTTGTGTTTTATCAGGAAATTTACTTTTAAGGATTTTAATTCACTTTTTTCAAATTATTTTTGATATTAATTTTAAATAAATATCATTACCATGTTCAACATTAGTAGAACCCACATGGCGCTACCTAGAATGTGACAGAGAAATGAAAACCACAATAGTATAAAAATAAAAGTATGAAAATGAAATTTAAAAAATAATAAGTGATTTTACATGTTTATTTTTCTATGTGATAATGATATCGCTTAGTGAATTACATAAAAAAATACCGAAATGAAAAAATAAAATTGAAGAAGCTCTACAAAAAAAGAAAGACAATAAAATAAGAGTTTGATGCATGTGATACTATTAAAATTTAAACTACACAAAAATAATTTTCGTATTTTTCAATTTTCTATTTAGTATCCTTACGAACTTCTCCGCTGACTCTGAGCTCTCATGATTATCATGAGAGCTCTCTCTCCTGTATTATCATGCTCCAGCAAAATAAATCTTTAACTTTATCAGAGGAAATAACTGATTGAAAATCAGCGAAAAAAAAGGACGTATTGAAATTAAATTATCTTTAAAATAGAGATAAATCACTGACCACATAATCATTCCCAAAGATTGGAAAGAGATTACAGAATTAGAATTTTGAAGTAAAAATTTTACTTTCAGTTATTAAAAGAGATTTTCTAATATGTACATAGGATTATTTGGTCTGAAAAATAACTCACGTAACTGAAGCATTACTAAATGTTATTTACAAAAATTAAGCAATAAAATCATTAGAAAACTTTTTGTGTACATTTTACCCAAAATCCTTTACTCTCTCATTAAAGAAATTTACTCTCTCATTTTTACTCTCTCATTTTACTCTCCCATTAATGAAAGCAGATAAAAAATTTTAGTACACGTGTAACATCGATATAATAACTAAGCAACCGTATTAGGTATCAGAATACATAATAAAAAGAATTTTAGTGCAATTTTTTTAATTCAATTGAACAAGACAAATAAAACTGATAAAAAAATATATAAAATTGTGCCTTTACCTTATTTTCTATTTGTTTAATTCACATCTTCATTTTCATAATAAAAACAGAATAAACAATACATGTAGATATAGGAAACATGAAATAAATTTTTGATAAAGTTCAGATAATTAGCATATATATAATTATTGCTTGTCCACTCGGGAAACTTGCTACACTTAAGAAAATGCCAATAATATTTAAAATGCCAATTTAAATGGTAAACCAATCATTTATTAGAAAGCAAGTAACAGGTGTTTATAATTAAGGAATCCTATATTATTCTAATTTTCAGTCGTTTATTTTACCCTTCAAACTGCCTGAATAGCTAACTAGATGCCACATCTTAGTTTGAACATTTATTGTTTCTTCCTTCCATCGGCGGAAGAAAATGACATATGAAATACTTAAATAGGACAAGAAAGTCGTGCTTGAAGCTGATTGCTTTTACACTGGTTTAATATTCGGGATTTATTTTCTGATACTCTACATGGATTAAATATCAGAAATCACGGATTAAAGTGAATTTTAAACTCACAATTTCAACTGTTATAAATTAATTTGATGCGATTATTATATTCACATGAACATTGGTACTTTACATCTAATTTTTAAGGAATTTGTTAGCTTTAATCAGCAATTAAAAGTATTGATTTTAATTCATTTAGGGTTAATTAAATTAAATGTTAAAATTAATGTTTGTAATTTTTCTCTAATAATATAAAATGCTTTTCTAAGGTGTAAATTCCAAAGGTAAAGTATAATGCAGTATCAATGATTAAATTTTTAGCTTGTAAAGACGGGATGTTAAAAAAAAAATAGTATTCAGTTGCAATTTGATTATTTATTATCAATCTCAAAGCTAACTAACGATAAAAATTTCTGAGACCTCAAAAACTAATATACAGGGTATCTCTAAAAGAGGAAAAAGTATTTATTTCCTTAAATATTGCAGCTAGACATACATTTCCAATTACAAAATTTCATTAAATAAGATTACAAAATATTATATAAAAATTATATTAACTTATATTGACTTGATAGTTGATAATAATAAATTTAAACTTTTATGCTGCTCCCATAAAGTAAAAATATTAATTATTAAAATGTGTCTCTTATATGTATTTATGCAAAATCTAATCTGTAATACAAATATGCAGACCAGCGTTAGCAAATTGGATACTATTCAAAAATTCTGATGATCAAAATGTTTAACAAATGCATTCATCTATATTTTCAGACTTTTTTTTTTAGTTTCTGTGCTGACATACACTTAACGAACAACAGACATAGTTTCAGGCACTTTATATTGGTCTACAATTGTGTTAAAAAAAGCCTGTATACTATATTTTTTATAGTTCGTTATGTTTTAGTGCTATCGTCTTTGTCAATGGCGGCACTTTGATGGATTTTGTCCAAAATTTTAGCGTTAAGGTTTTGTATTGAATTTTATTCCTTTAATTGGTTTGTTCATTGAATTATCACATTTATGTACACTAACAGGCAATATATCGCCCCAACTCAAAAGTTCTTTAGTTGGGGGGAGGTGGAGCTCTGAATGCGGGGCTCTGAAACACAGAAATTCGTCAAATTTCAAGATCTGACAATTTCATAAAATTTCATTCATTCACTGACAATTTCATAATATTATATTCCACATTCGAGAAAAAAAAAAGGCGAACAATTTATGATAGCACATATATATTAATAAGTCTGCTACGATGCTTTTTTATGAGTGGTCTAACAGATGCTACAAACTTCCTACAGTTTAGTCTAAGTGAATAAATATATTATGTTGAGAAATATTTTTTGTTATTCTGTAAGAAGTTGTGCTCCTTGCAGTTATTTGTCTTTGTTTTTTAAATAAGAACATCTTCTTCGTGACTTTAAATAGGATTATACAAAATAATATGCACACTACAGAAATTTTTAAAGCACGTATATCCAGACTTTTCAACATTTCTAAGTAAGAATGATTGAAAAAATTCTAAACACAAAAAAATTATACAGAGATAATGCAATAATTTTTAAATAATTCTTTAAACCTTAAATGCATGAATTTTCATTTTTAATAAATAAAATTTGAAATCATCCGGGAAATGGGTGTAGTTAACGGGAAAAATACAAAAAACACATAAGAATTTTTTTCAATTTTCAAAAAAACATATTGATGTATTTCTACATCATCATGAACAATCACTCCTTCAATTCCACCCAATTATTTTTAGCATTTAAACATAAAGGAAGATTGTATTTGCTACATAGCTACTGTGTGGTACCCTCACGTAGTGGAATGTTACACCCCAATCTGCTTAAAAATATATCCCAGTGACTAATGCCATCTTTTCATACCTCCAATGACGGCAAAGGATGAGATGATCCTCCAGGTTTAGTGAACTTATTTTGAACCGATTTTGCATAGTGGTGTATTTACATAAAAATAGCAACATTTTTGTTGCCTAAATTTTTACTTCTTACTTCGTGATACGAAAAAAACGAAATATGTATATTAGATGCCTTTTTCCTGTCTATTGAAACCAAACTTCGACTCAATGCTACAGTTGTAATAAGATCACATATGAAATTTCATTTACCCAATTTGATGCGTTTTCAGTTTGATCCATTTAGCTCTTTGTGTTTTGTTATTATCGAATTCAGTTGTACTTAGACATATAGACCCTCTGTACGGATACATGGATTTCACTCAAAAATGTTGAAATAAAATATACGAATATGATGTATAGATCAAATTTCAATTGTCTTTCGATTTTTAGTTATCGTAATCAAAGACAGAATCTAATTCCAAAAATGTATTTTTGCGAACTCGGAAAGGACTGAAACAAGGTCGAATTTTTTTAAAATGGCATTTTTTTCCTTGTATACCTTAGTACACGAAAAAATAAAAAGGAGAATTAAATAAGAATATATTACACTGTAAATTGTAATAAAAAAATTCCAAATAAAGATAACTGTCTACGTAATTTTTCTTTCTCTCTTATTTGGAAAATACAACTGACAATAGTTTGGCGATCCCACAATTCCAGAGCCAATAGTTCAAAAATATTTGCCTTGTATTATTTCATAATTTCTCAACAGAGTAATACAAAAAGATAATTCAAAATGAATTAAGAAAAAAGTGTTTATGTATTTTATTCCCATTTTTCTACAATTTCCTCAGTTTGTATCAAAAAAATTCCCGCGCAATCGTTAGAATTTCCAAGACACACCTCGCTTAATTCTTAGAAAAGCTTAAGGAAATATCCAAGTCACTTCCTGTTTATCATACTGAAATAAGAATTTTGCCGCTAGTAATTACAATGCTTATTCTTTTCATTCAGAAACCGCAAAAGTTTACCCACTCAGCTTATCAAACATTTTCACGAATTTTCCTAGCCGTTATTTTCAGACTTGAGTAATAGTTGGCAAACCGTTATTTATACTGATTGCGTCTATCAACGAATACGTCCTTTTGTAAAACTATGCGTTCTATGAAAAGTTTACTTTCGTTTTGATGTCAAATGAAGGTCGCGAGAAGGATTATACATTGATTTTGTAAGATAACGACAAGGAAAAAGGTCATAAAAGTGAAATTCTTATCTGATACTAACCTAAAGTGATCAAATGAATAAATAGAAAAATCTTGAAATTAAGTGTTCGTATCAACAAATAGTTGCTGAAATCGGTAAAACTAATTTCATGACTCAGTAACTATGAAATGTTTGTTTTGAAGTGACCTAAAATGACCAGGTTTTCAAGAAAACCTGGTCACTTTAGGAATTCAATAAAAATATTTGTTAGGAAAAATCACAAAAAATATTGATAAAACTCAAAAAGTTGAAATAATTTTTTTATAAACTTCAAAAAGTAAGGTATGTGACTACATTCGCAATGAATTTTTTGAAAAACGCTCTAAAATACCTACATATATATATATTTTAATTTTTGCATAAAAAGAATGATAAAACATCTATGAAACCAAAATATATTAGTTAAATGACAAAAAAAATTTTTAAAATAGAATAAATAGATCTTTTTTTACTAAAACGATATAAAAAAGCAAAACTCCTCTAGTTTAGATATTTATCAAATTATTTGCCTAAACTTTTGCAAATAGATAAAGAAATATAACATCTAGCTCTTGAACTAAAAAAAATAAGCTGTATTTCTATACATTCTTTGAATATTAAAGTTCTATTAATAAATAAGATGTGGTTTTCAATTTTTTTCTCGTTCTGAAGCACTAAAACAACTATAAAATACTTCTAAATGAATAGAATACTTATTCTCTAGTTTAAGAACAACAAAATATATTGAGAAATTGTTATGTCAAATTTGAACAAAAAAATATGCTTTATATTTTAATTTATGACTTCATGAAAGAAAATTCCATCAACGATTAGAATTTGGAAACTTTACTCTTTTACTCTTGAAATATGTTATAAATTCATCAGATTTTTTTTTCAAATAATTCGAAATACCTCATCTATGAGAAATTAGAGGTTTGTTTAATTATATTTAAATCCAGTTTTGAAACAGCGTAAGGTTTATTTTGATTTTCGAACAAGGACTTCATTTATTTGAGAGTTATTTTTGAACAATGATTAGCTAATCAATAGTATTTGAACGATTAGCTAATCAATAGCATTTGAACAATTAGCTAATCAATAGCATTTGAACAATTAGCTAATCAATAGCATTTGAA
>JAPMOR010119322.1:259215-290890 GCA_026543865.1 Argiope aurantia | reverse complement strand
TCTCCTCTCGAATTTTTCATGCCAATGATCCTCAACGTCAAATCAAATGCGCAAATATATGGCGGATATTTTGACGGAATCAAGTTTCAAACTTGGAATCCTCCTGTCTAAAAGCCGCAAATTTTATATCAAACCTTCGTGATTTTATATCAAAACAAGAAATAAAAAATGAATTTCAAATGGGCGATAATTTTTTATGCTACTCAATTGTTATATCAAATAGTAGGTATTTGAAAGAATTGTGATATATGTTCCGTAATTTTCTAAATATGGATATATGTAACTCATTATTTGCCTTCCTTACATTTATATTTTGCAAAATAGGAAGACCCGCTATCATTTACTTACAGAACCCACATAGCCTTTCCAATGACATGATAAATGCCGCAGAGATCAAAATTGTAGTCGATTCATTGATTGAAATGGGATGAGAATGGGATTTTTGGCAACAAAGGTCGTTATCCCCTAACGCCAAAAGAGTTCATTCAATAGATGTTAAAAAAACTTCAGAGATTGGAGAAGGATCCGAAGATACTGCTTATTAGAAGCAGCTTGTCGAATAAATGTTTTGAATGAAGAACAAGTATGAAAATCCAATGTTAAGTTTTACAAAAAGATTTGACCCATGGGTTGCATGCATATCAGGAAAAAACAAGATATGTTCAGTGTTATTTTCATGATTACAAAAATTGTAGTCTCTCTCTCTCTCTCTCTCTCTCTCTCTTATTATATGTACATATAACACTGACGTACGTGGCAAAGAAATCGCTCTTATTACTTTTTGACATATATCAACAGTTAATTGTAAACAAACCCCCGTACGACTTAAGACTGCTTCACTGAGCGTTTTTACTGTTACATTGAATTGAGGACTTCGTTTAGCTAATCAATGGATCTACAAAACGTTATTAAAAATGTTCTTGAGATGGTTCGCTACGTCAAAAATTCTGTTAAATCAGAGGAAAGAAGATATAAAAGAAATCAAAAATTAGATTTTAAAGGAATGTTTATTCGAGTTCAAAAATAATCGTCGCCAAATGGGTAATTGCTATGACCAGCTTATGGAAACTGCTGTTCATTTCTTTTAAAAAAATTATCTTACAAAAATTATCTTTATATTAAGACTAAAATTATTATCTTTTTAATAATACCAATTCCATTTCCATACTCTCCCCACCCCTATTTTTTTTTTAATTCATTTGGATGCATAGTCTGTAACAATGTTTCTAATGCTATGATAGAATTCAAACCCATCAACTAAATCTTTCAATCGCGTACTTTTGACTATTATAGAATTTCCATTTCCGCTTTTATTTCGCAATATATATACTTTTTAATTTACAATAAACTGATTTAGTTGAATTTATGTTTTAAAATGATATAACAGGATAATTTTTTTAAAAAGTGCATTTTATCTTAATCACCTAACACATAAAAAGATAATCAGTGCAAACAAGCTGGTCGCCAAAGGAGGCTAGTAGTATGAAATAATGCTATGAAAATGAAGTAAAGAACTAATGCTGGTTACTCGCATCTATTTTTCTTTGTTTATGCTTGGTGAACTACAGACGATAAAAAAAAATCGTAACAAAAAACTGGAAATGGGAAAAGTGCTAAAAAAAATTAAAATGATGAAAACAACGAAATCAGAAAGTGCCCTATAAGCAATGCTCCTATAATTTATATTATATGAAAATAATCTTCATGAACCTTGATTTTCTAATTTGATTCCTAATAAATCTACGAAGAATTGTAATGTCTCCAGTCGGATCAGCGAACAAAACCTTCTAGTCAAATCAAAGTTTATAACTTCCTTGAAGGAGCATCCGAGGATCGATCATTGTAGAAAAGTTTTGAACTCATCGAGAAAATATTTAATTAAAAATCATTGAATAGAGATACTTTTATCATAATAATAGAAAGATAACACAAATATAAATTAGAGTAGAATATTCGAATAATGGCCTCAAAAAAAATTTGAAATAGATAACATAATTAGAATATCGAAGGCAGAAATTTTAGTTTCAATTCTTAAAATTTTTCGATAAAAGTGAATAGTTTTCAAAAATTCCACAAAATTCAATAAATTACACCAGAAGTACAAAAATTTCTATAGAACGATAGTGTTTGCTTTCTTTGACGGTGCAAGTGTTTTTTGTTTTTTTTTTCCCTTCCTATAATCATCAGAAACAATAATGCCAGCAAATATGTGTGAAAAATTTCCTAAAACATTAAAAAAAATTCTATATTATATTGTAAAATTCGGGATATGAGACACTATTACGAAATCCTGAATGTCAAATTTCATGGTTGTAAAGGAGACATTTGGCCTAAACACAGCAGATATACACACATATTAGCATTCGCTTTTATAAATATAGATTTTGGTACCGCTTCAGTTCAAAGGAACATTTGAAAAAAATATGTCATGTATTATCAAAAAGAGTGATAGTGGCTCACTTATTTGTATTGTTCATTTATTGTGCCTTTTATTTTTCATCTGTACATTCCAAACATATTTTATTTTGAAATTTTATACATAAAGATCAAATTAATTTTCTCTATTCGATATGAGAAATAGGATAGGGTTATAGGAGATCCAAATGATTTAAATGATTCGCAATCGTAAATTGCATTTATATAGAAATACAAAATTATATACTACTGACTGAGAACATCTAACCTGCATCCTAGATAACTGAACTTTGAATGATTTCACATTTTTTTTTGGTGGACATAAAGAAACATAAATACCAAATAGTATCAAGTTTCGATTAAGCAAAGGAAACCATTTTTGAAAACTTCTTAAAAATTTAAAGATCTGTTACAAACACGGGCTATATTGAAATTCAAAATTTAAGATAATGGAATCTGTTCCTCATCGCGATCGCAGATTTACAGAATACATTCTGATCTGCACATATCTGGTTTATGCCATTGTTTAAGAAAGAATGCTTTAACAGACAATTATGGTATTAAATATGAGTACTTACAGTAGCTATGGCTGGAAAGGCAAATCATATCAAACAGACCGGCATAAATCAACTTTGCGGTCCCATCTCAATTAATAACAGGTTTTTTTTTCTATCGGTTGCTTTGAACATCGTATATAATAAATTTGATAAGCTGTGAAAAATCGTCCTCAGTAAATATTGTTCCATTTTTAGCCAAAGATTCTAAATTCTCAATTTGTCTTTAGGATTAGATAACTTGTATGCAATTTGTTTGGATTTAGCACATGGTTTACTTGTTAGGGTGAGGATTACACTTTAAATTCCAATTCTTTCAATCAATCAATCTTTTCAAAAAGATCATTCTATGAAAATATTTTCAAAAATCAATAGGGGTTCGAAAAAAAAAAAAAAAGGACTGTTATAGTAAAATTTCTGGTTCGGAATGGTGGATTCGAATCTTATTCCATCAAAGATCCACAGTGCATGTGGTCCGAGACCTTTTATATTTACTTTAGTCCTTTTATATTTTTATTATCAATGTACCATTTGAAAGCAAAAAAAGTATCTTTTGGAATAGACATCGCAGTTTTAAACTCAGGGCAGATAATACGGCCATCGCCTTAGCTGGCATACAATCTCTGATGGGAAGTTAACCTCCCGATTGGAAATCATCTTAAAACTGAGTTGTAATCAACTGAAAATCGGAAACCAAAAGGTTCCAAAGATTGTCGGTGCTGAACGGGTGAAAACTATCTTAGAGATAGGTTTAGTAGGTATCTTTGGAATTGAGCCATATAAGTTTGAACCGTAGTTAAAGAAAGAGAACAATCTCCAAGTTGGAGTTCTGCTTCCCAAACTTTTGCATGATACCATAGGGAATATGTTTATCTCAGGAAGTCAAATTTAATATGTAACCAAGCCTATATACACGGCGTATTATCATTGGAAAAGGATTTTTAACTGAAAATTCATGAGCTCCGAAGTCAAAACTTCCTTACCTTAGGTCACAGAGGTCCACTTTAAACCTGTCATTGTAGACTACACGTCCTTGCGTTGATTCGTGTGGAAATTTGGGAAGTAGACTTTCAGCTTAGAAAATCTGTTTCTCTAACCACGGTACAAAATCACGTAATTCTTCCTCAAAGCTACCTACCAAACCTATCCTAAAGGTGGCTTCCATTCATTTAATACCCAGGAATTAGAATTAGTGGAACTGACTGTTCTTAGATCATTTACTGATTCCAGTTCAGTCTCAGGATAGTTTTCAAACGAAATGTTAACTTGTCGGAGACTATGCATTTAATTAGCACACTTCTTAAGAATTTTTTAGTAACTTCATATACTACTGACGACTAAAAGTTAATCTAATTAATCAACTACCGAAAAAAATCCCTTTTGTGATTTTCAGTATTGTTCCAGTCTTCTTGTTCAAGTTTTTTTGAGTCCATGTATCTTGATAACATTCTTTCTATTTCCGGGTTCATTTTAATTTCCATTTTTGGCAGATCCTTTTTCACTTTTCTTTAAAACTCCATTTTGTTTCAATTGCTTTGATAAGCATTTCCCAAATCTCCAATGGGATTATCCAAACATTCTAGCCATAATTTAACTTCTTTTTTTGTCATCCGATTCAGTTCAGCACTTATTTTTACCATTAAACGTGAAATGAAATTTCAAGATTTCTGTCAATCCTTTGAATTCATTTCCACTTTCAAAAAGATTTTTGAAAAAGATTTGATTCTACTTCAAAAAGATTTGATTCTGCTTCAGTTTAGTCTTGGGAAAGCATTAAATTAAACATAATCCTCGGCAACCATGAAGATCATGAATCCTCCTTCTATAATATCTTTTATTTTCCTTAAACTGGTGTGGAAAATTACTGATAGAGTGCAGACATAGAATGTAGTTCATGTCTCCTGACTATATTTCCAAATTATAAAATATTTCCCACGGTAGTTTAAAAGTGGGGATAATCTTAACTTTGTTTTCATTCTCTTCTGAAGGTGTTTGGTTGTTGAAATTGAATCTGCTTCATGCCGCCACTCATATATACTCTAGTATTTAAAAGGTAGATAAAAAGCGGGGAAAATTAGATTCTATAGTAAAGAAAAATTATGGAGAAAAAACTATTTTTATTTATTCATATACAAAAAGAAAATATTGTAAAACGTCAAAAAATTTGAAATAGCGTTCAGACAAATTTAACAATTTCAGCGTTTCAAACTTCTCCGAATTCGAAAAACACATTTTTGGAATAATGTCTAACTGTTTCTATGTAAACGCAATAATTCAGAAATACTTTGAGCTAGACAAATGAGTTTTTGAATATAATCTTTGTATCTATCTCGTAGATTTCTATCGAATTTTGAGCGAAATCCATTCATAGGAAATTTGAATTTCTGTTCATCCGAGTGCAAGTAAAAACGATAGCTACAAAACTCTAAAAGCTGACGAATAAAATTTGGTGACAGTTTTAACATTTAAAAGATTAGATTCCTATCAAATTTTGAAATAAATCCGTCAACAGTTGTCTATCTGTCCGCAAGCATGTGAACTCAAAAATGCAGCGATTTAGATACATGAAATTTGGTACGTAATCTTGTTACTAAAACTGCAGTCCCGTGTCAAATTCTGTTTTCAATCGATCGTAATAACGGTATCCAAGATGCACACTCTGCTTTCTTTACTACACTATAAAGCATAAAACGCTCACATGCAAAAATCTGATAGTAAAAAATCTAAGAACAAGTGAAACAGTTTCAGTGACGCTCAAAATCCGCAGTTTCTCTGCATGAGAGGTGAGAATATCTCTTTTATTAAGGAATATGCGAGAAAGTTACAAGATTACTCCCATTAATTATACACTTGTATTGAACTCGTTTCATGTTTCTGAAAATAGCATTTCTGAATCGAAATTTCACTCATTCCATGAAGTATAAGAATTTTTCAGTTTTGTTCACATATATATTCTTGACGACAATACACCAATTTCATATTTTTAGGACTTCAATATTAGTTAATCAATTAATTTTATTTGCATTTTGATACTATACGAGTGGCACCACTTAGTAGAAAATGTGAGAAAATATATTTAAGGATTCCATAATATATACACTAGTGTGCAAAACTTAAGCAACAGGTATGTTTTTTGCCATAACTTTACGAGAAATCATCTGAGAGACATGAAATTCAGAAATGAGATACAGCATTATATTCTGAAAGAATAACGAAAGCATAGTTGCGCAGAAATGAATACAATGCAAACAGTATGGAATCAAACAAAAAAAGGCTTTATTGAACTCATAGTTACTGGGATGAAACCGTGTCCCGATCTCTTTCCAAATCAACTGGCGTTGGAAATCGCTTGAAACATCACGGAAAGAGACCGTTTCGGTGGTCCTGGAGTTGTCGTCTGGGGTGGCATTATGATGAACGGGCGCACTGAGCTCCACGTTTTCGACAGAGGTTCTGTAACTGGAGATCGCTATTGTCAGGAGGTGATCCTTCCCCATGTGCGTCTGTTCCGAGGTGCCATTGGATCAGACTTCGTTTTTATGGATGACAATGCGCGGCCACACAGGACTCATGCTGTTGAAGAGCCCCTGGAAAGTGAATATATCACTCGAATGGATTGGCTGGCGTGCTCCCCTGATTTAAATCCGATAGAACATGTGTGGGATGCTTTGGGGAGACGCCTTGCGGCACGATTACATCCTCCTGGGAACACCCGACAACTTAAACAGATGCTGATTGAGGAATGGGCACTCTTACCTCAAGAACTGTTGGACAATCTGGTGCTGAGTATGGGGAGACGGTGCGAAGCAACCATTGCAGTAAGGGGAGGGCATATCCCATACTAAGGAACATCTGCTTGCTGTTCTTCCTCTTGGACAGACAATCATGTGTAACGATACTATGAGTTCAATAAAGCCTTTTTTTGTTTGATTCCATACTGTATGTATTGTATTCATTTCTGCGCAACTATGCTTTCGTCATTCTTTCAGAATAAAATGCCGTATCTCATTTCTGAATTTCATGTCTCTCAGATGATTTCTCGTGAAGTTATGGCAAAAAACATACCTGTTGCTTAAGTTTTGCACACCAGTGTATTAAAATGAAAGATTAAAAAATAAATAAGATTAAGCATTGTCTTCTTTTTAGTACACTAATAGAAGATAGAATAGAAGTTACTATAGTACTTAGGACACCAATAGTACAATAATACACAAATAGAAGTTAACAAGATAACTAAAGTAATTTAGAATGGATTTTAAACTCCCTAGTAATGTTCTTAATATGTCGTAAGAGGAGTAAAAATCTCAGATGAGTTTGTCTCATCTAGCTCAAAGGGGACGAAAATGGTGAGACGTTGGAATTTTTATTTCCCCATACCTTCTTTACGATTGAAGATTTGAAAAAAAAAATCAAATTAGGCGAATTAATATCTTAATAAGACGAACATACGTAATTTAATAAAAAAAATAATTCACATGACATAATTTAAAAAAAACATTTTATGTGAATAAAATTAATTTCTCCTTTATATTTGTTTTTATAACTGCAGGCCAAAGGTCATAATGAAATATGTATGCAAATGCAACGAAAATAAAATGATTAAATATGCAAAAATTATGAACATGAAACCATTGACTTTATATTGAATCGTAATATAAATAAAATTTATATATTTCATTTTTCCTTATATTTTCATTTCACATTTTTTTTTCCTTCATATTTTTATATATTTCATTATCTCCTAAGTCACAAGGCAACTGAATCAGTCGGAGACTAACGCAAATGAAATTTAGAAAATAAAAATTAAAAACTTGTTTTTACATACATTTACTTTTAAAATTCTTTTTGATTTATTAATTTGATTTTGACCAAAGCAACAAAAAAAAATTATTTAAAAAGAATATTAGTACTTAAAAATTTTCAAAACTCAGAAAATATTGAAAGATTAATTTAATTGCAATGTTTCTGAGCAATTCAATTATTATTAAGGCAAAATACTTTTACTTTTAAACATCTATTGCAACTATGGGAGAGTTGAGAGCCTTAAATCAGGACAAGATAAAAATTCTAGAATATTTCAGAAACAAATTACTCTTTAAGCTTTATATTCCCGAAAAGTTTTTAAAATACTCCGAGCTGTTCTAGATAATTCTCGAATATCTTTGAACTTCACTGCATTTTGGGAATTTTAAAAATCAAATGAATATACTTTACAGAATATTTTACATCATTCAAAGTGTTCAAGTTTTTAGAAAATTCTGGAGCATACTGGGATATTCTTGAATATTCCAATATTTTCTATTAAATATTTGTAAAATTTCCTAATGTTTCTATTTTGAAACATTCTAAATCAATCTGCAGCATTGTTTTTCATACTGTACTTACAGGTTAATCTGGAGTTTGGCCTGTAAGTTTAGTAAATATAAATGGTAAATCATCATCCTTTCTTATACAGAAAATGTAAAAAAAAGGAAAAAGTGTGTTACTTCATCATCCACAATGTTATTTTTCTATTACTATTTATAATGGTTACATTAGTTATTAAAAAACAAAATTTTTATCAATTATAAAATTGGAGAAAAATGCAACCAACATGCTTAATAATAGAAAAAATTTAAAATAATTATTTTAATCATGTATCATTTCCAAATGTTATATTATGATGTAAGTTTATGCTCTTATCTTAAATAACTCAATTATTTTTATTAAACAAATTTTGCAGCCCAATTTTGAAGAATGTGAAAATGTGCTATTAATATCTAAAACCAAATACATTTTGTGCAATTTGTTTACAAAATTAAATGCAAAATAACTTCCTAATATTGAAGTATAAAAACATAGCCATTACATTTTTAGAAAGAAAAATTATTTGATCTGTACTGTTAATTATAAGATCTGTACACTGACTACCATAACAGAATGCATAAAAATAGTCTCTAAACTTTTATTAAAACATCCAACAAAATTGTATTGTTATATACATCTAACAAATTGTTGAAATTATATTTTATTTTCCTCTTGATCGTTGCCCTACATCAGGAAATGATTCACATTACATGCTTGCCTTTTTAAAATATCTTTTATAATCAATAAAATAATTAATATACCATTTTTTCCCCCTTTGAAGTAGGAAATAATCTTAATATAGTTACAGGATTAGCTCTCTAGTTAGTTTCAACTAAGAATTTAAATTCAAAGTTTTTTTAACTGTTCCTTCCAGATTCCCTCATTTATTATATCCATTGACACAAGAACAGATCAAAGATGTGAAGAATGAAAAACTTAAACTAGAAGATAGAATACTTCAACCGAGAGATAAAAGAAAAAGTCTTAACTCTGGTATAACTGCCATTCCATAAAGACTGAAAATATGAGAATAAAAGCAAATGCAGCTGACGAGAGCTTTCTTATAAAGTTAGAAATTAAAAATCCCTTTCCAGCCATTTAATTTCCAAGCAGTTGCAGAAATTGATTAACTTCGTACATAAGTGTTTCATCATGAGCCGGATTTTTATCAATATAAATTATCTTTCCACCTTCAATTCTAAAGAAGTTATGGAAAAGCGAAAATTTCTATCCTTTTCAACTGGATGGCCCATATATTAACTCAGCTCAGATGCTCACCTTTTCAAACCTAATGTGATATTTTAGTACAGAGTATTAAGTACTAATATGTATTGAAAGATATTTATCTTATTCAAGCAAATTCTATTATTAAAACTTCATTTTAAACTTAGGATAAAAACAAAAATGTTCATATTCGTATTAATAAAAAATTCTCATCACTGCTGATAATGCGGTATGTTTTGGAACAAGAGTAAAGCACATTAATAAAGTCTAAAATAAATTTTATTGATTACAGCAAAATTTAATTCACGATACTTTCTCATTCATTAATGAGATTGTTGATGCACATGAAACAGCAATGAAATATCACAATTGCCAGATAATAAAAACAGATGATTTCAAATATAAATAATGTTTATACAAGTTAGTTCATAAGTTAAAAGGTGGGGAGAGAGAAGTAATTTCAAAATGATCAAAAATCTGCATCCAAAGTGAAGCAACGCTCCTCTTTCTTGGACATGACTCCACATTTTTGATATTCGCCAACTTTCTTCTCAAAAAAGTTTGTTTTTCCCTCAAGGCTTATGTGTTCCATAAAGTCAAAGGGATTTTCTACATTGTAGATCTGAAACAAAAAATATATAAGAAAATTTAATTCCTTATATCTGTTTTTTAAACTTATTCAGTGTGTTCATTAATTAAATTACATTAAAAAAGGGAAAATAAGTTCAGGGTTCAAAGACAAGAAACTCGTAATTAATCATCTAGATATCCAAAAAATAAAATTCATGAATGCCTTGCAAAGATTTAAAAACATTTTTATATAAACAATTTAGACATAACAGTTAAAAGAAATGTCCATATCAAATTACTGGCAGAACTTAACATTGATCCTGAATAAAGAAAATACCAAACAAAAATTTCAATTTAAAAAAATATGAAACCAAAATATTTTGGATTGTTATAAAAATAATACAACAGAAAAGCTCATCTCACATATATCCTAGTGCAGAATTCAAAAATAATATATCTCAAAACATCAATAAAATATTGTCAGAATCTAAAATATATTATAATCATGGATTCACCAGAAAATGATGCTGAAACTGTTTGAATGTCATCTTAAATATTAAAAAATTGGGAACTACAGGTTGTAGGAATTTAAAGGTACAAGAATCAAATCCGATTATAGTGAACCTTAATAATTTAAAACCAATCATTAAATTTTATATGAAAATAATTTGTTTAAAACACAGTTCTAGGTTTTTCAAAATGGATGAATTTACTAAAAGTAAAGATAACACTTGTTGCTGAAAAGGAAAAGTAAATAAATTTTATATTGTAAAAATACTAAACAGAAAGAAAAAAAAATAAGCTATTTTTTTTTATTCTAAAATCATTTCAAAAATGCAATGATTTCAAAAATGCAAATTATTAAATTATTTTGTTTTATGTTCTTAAACGTTAAACAAGATCAAATAAATTATTCCAATGAGACAACAATTATAACAAAAAGTTTATAGCTGTTATTCATTTTTAACAATTATAAACTTTTATCCTTAAATCAAATTATATTATGCAAGTCAAAAGAAAATGGACTTTTATTTCTTGAAAGAAAAAAAAAATCATTATCCCAGAATATATTATTTATTAGTTACCTCAGGCAAACAGCTAATTTCATTGGAATATTGATTATATTTGATGTCAAATGAATGGATTAGATTTAATTTTATGCCCATGTTTCCAGCAAATTATTTGATATAAAAGTTAGGTTATATTGTCTTAGTTAAATTCAGTTTATTGTGTACAAAAACTTTTCCTAACGGAAGCTGCCGAACACTGTAGTGCAATTAAGAACATAAATAACACTCTCCTCCCCCTCTCTATGCATTAAATACCCCAAACATAAGTCAAGCCTTTAACAAAATACTTTCTTGCAATTTATTACAAGCACTGTAATTACTCCTACAGCTTTGGAATGAAATAAATCAATCTAGTATAGAACACTGCCTGGAAAACATCCATTTCTTAGAATAGAGTAAAGCAACAGAATGATTTAACTACAACACTTCTCAGACATGTCAATATCACTTCCACAAAGAAAAATAAGCAGTGAAAATGTGCAGCAAAGTTAGCAAAAAAGTTTGCCATTAAACTCAATACCAATATGCTGAATATGATATTAGTTACTGCATTCAATCATGTTTCTAGATTTTATCACACAATAGCTAAATATAAAATCTTCATTAATATTAATCGGCTTTTTCAATTATTTTTATAATACTTCAACTTCATCATTATAACAAACACTTCTTTTAAAAGCAAACTGCCAGTGCTTTTCTCAAGGGTGTTTGTGGGACCCCAAAAAATCCCCCGAAACTTTTACGGACATACTACCGACATTTTGGAGTTTCGAGAAGGGGGGGGGGGAGAGAAATGAAAAATTACAATTATGAAGTATTGAATGACAAAATTACCCAGATCAAAATAAATCATTCATTATTATTCCAACTTCCTTTTGAACGACGATCCTGGAATTTCCGGGTATCGAAGTTCAAAATCCCCGGTATTCCGGGGTTTCCCTGGAACACAAACACCCGTTTTCTAAAAACCTAGTTCACTATGCTGACATATAAAATAAGGGAGCAAATTGTGTAAGATTTCAAATATAACTTCAAAGCCAATAATAAATACATATTCATATTTTTCAAAAGCATTTTAAGCTTAACAAAATTTTAATATATTCACATACACATGAAAACGATCAAAAAATTATGTAAAAAGGTGAACATAAATAAGACTAAAATTTCAACATTTAGTGGATGCTTAAGTTCTCGCATAAAGAATGCCAAAGAATTTTTTAATGTTAATGATAATCTAATGGAGAAATATAAAAAAAATAAGATGTATAATAGAAATATAACTGAAAAACCTCACAATATTTATATCTTCCAATATGAATGCAAGTTGCTAAATAACTTGAAACAATTACTAATTTCTGAGTGTGCATATTAATGTAACAAAAATATAGAATTCTATACTATTCGATTCAAAATAAGAAAAGTAATTTAAATCTTAATCTCCAATGCAAGAAAGTGGAAAATACTTAAGTTAGAAAATAATTGTTGTTATTTTTCAATAATCTCAGCATGGTTCTTAGAGACAGCACATTTATTAGATATTGAAAACGAAAAGAAAAGAACACAGATATTGACAGTTACGCACACAGCTTCATGTTCGCGGGAGGAATGGTGCCGGAACGAAGCACCAAAAGCGTAGTCAAACAGATATTATTATTCGAGAAAAATAGCCCAATCGCTTCATCCCAACAATAATAACTATCACAATTTGAAAAATATTTCAAACTAAGATATAACAAAACAGACATAACTTTGCCCTAACAAAAAAAAGAAAGAAAAAGAAAAGAATAACTCACCTTCTCGCATCCCAATTCGATTAGCAACCTATCAGCAACAAACTCAATATATTGCTTCATAAGTGTTTCATTCATTCCTATTAAGGCCACAGGCAGGGCATCTGTTAAAAATTCTTGCTCAATTTTAACAGCATCAGAGATGATTTGAACAATTCTCTTTTCAGATGGTTTGTTCTTTATATGACTAAACATGAGGCAGGCAAAGTCAGTGTGTAAGCCCTGTTAAAAAAATGTTTATATAATTTTATTACAAAAATTGAAATGCTTTCAATCCTCCAACTGCATATCATTCAACTGTACTCAATCTTATAATTTTACACTTTTCCCACACATTTTTCAAAATAAAGGTGTTTTAAATTATTTGAAAATTATACTCAAATTCATCCTTATAATTTCAATGCTAAATTTACATATTATATTATATATTTGAAGAACTTGGTCAAATAAAACTATTTCTTCAAAGTAACTGAAGTAATAGAATCCTAAAATTAGCAATGCAAGATTCTAAGTAGATTAAGCAGAATGTATTTATATCAGCATCCTATAAGTCAGATTGTTTCCAAAAAAATATACTTAGGGCAGAAATGTTCTTCTTGGAACAATTTTTAAAATTTTAATTATTTCAATTTATTACAAATCAAACAAGATTTTGGTACTTTTTTGCAATAAATTCTAAATATTAAAAAATGATTTTTTTTTTCCCATCATTTTGAAGCAGATTTCCTAGTGACACAAGTTATGAAGAATTTTTCAAAGCGAATTTGACATTTTTTGCTTAATTTTCAATATATTTCATTATTACAATGGTATTCAAATCATTTTCATTGTTTCGTCAAATATTTAATCATGTGTTTTTCTTCCATCATTGAAAAAATAGGAAGAAACGTATTTATGCATTTCAGTTTTGTATTCAATATGAAATAAAAGAGAATTCAGAAATTAATGAATAATGCAACAGAAAAGAAAATAATGATATTCAGTAGCTTGTAATAAATACAGATGTACTATAAGTAAAAAACTTTTGAACTTTGATCTAAACGCTTAAATAAAAATACAGATCTAATTGCATTTCAGACCGGTTTAAAGACTGACTGATGTATTTTTTTAATACTTTCATTCAAATGAATAATTAAAAAAATTCCCACAAAACAAAAATAATTAATCTATATAGCTAAAATTATTGAAAATAAAATAAAAATTGCATAATATTCTCTATTTTGACTACTATAAATGAAATATTAACCTAAAATAACATGTTGGGTGTGTGTGGCCATGGAGGTGCATAATGCATCATAAAAAATATTTGAATCAACCACATTAAAATTAATATTCCAGTAGACACCTGCTGCAATATAAATATGGCAAAAAACTAATGAAATGGGGGTTTTCTTTATCACTCTTTTTGGACAAATTCTTAATATTAAAAAATTAACAAAAACTTCAGATTATATAAGTTTTTACATTACATATATATCATTTACATTGCTTATGTATCAAAGATACATTCTAAATTATCTAATAAGATTATACGTATATAACCAATGCTTTGATTAAGCAATATAATTAAAATTTACATTTTAGATCATAATAGTTTGAAAAACACAACAGAATAATTTTCAAGCAAATATATTTTATACATAAAGCCAAATCAAAAACTTAACTTTGGACAAACATAGAATTATTTTTATTGCACATTAAACAATATATGATAATATGAAATAAGATATTCATAAATGAAGTATGTCAAATTTACTGAAGCAAAAAGACATTATGAAATCTAGATGGTATTCTCTTCCTGTTCATCAGCAACATAAAGATATTTAAGAAAAAAAAAATGTCTACTCAAAAATAAAAATTTTTTAATCGAGTAAAAAACAGCACAAGCTATCATTGATTTATTTTTTATATAAATGAACGGAAATGCATCTAAATATAAAGAAAAATTAAGTGATCGTTGTTATTACCTCGTCCCTACTGATCAGCTCATTGCTGAATGTCAAACCAGGCATCAACCCTCTCTTCTTCAGCCAGAAGATGGAGGCAAAAGAACCAGAAAAGAATATCCCTTCCACAGCAGCAAATGCAACTACTCTTTCCCCAAAAGATGCATTTTCTGAGCTGATCCAGTTCAATGCCCAGTCAGCCTTCCTTTTCACACAGGGAAGTGTTTCAATGGCATTAAATAGTTTTTCTCTACAATAAAAAAAGGTCAGTTTTCAAACATTATTTAATATATTCATATAAAAAAGTAGAACTGATTCAACAAAATGGTTAAAGAAGCACAAGCAAAATGTAAGCAATAATTCTTATATATAACTGCACTTCACTTCTATTACACTTAACTTATGTATAAAAGAATTGACCCTAAGAATCTATCTGAGTATCTAAATCGTCATCACCTTTATAATTAAAATTTCCAAGAAAATATTACTGAAGCAATTTGATATTCGACTATATAGCAGATCAAATTTTAAAAATTCTTTCTTAATAATAAATATGAAAACTTCAGTTCTTAAGTGAAAATTTTAAAAGTATGCAGCAGTTTTGACAAAATTCAAAATGGTATTAAATAACTGAATTTATAATATTATAAAGTGGTATTTTGCCAAAAACTTTCAGATATTAAATCTCTTGAAGGACAAATTTCAACAGTTAAATCTGAACTGCATATACAAAGCTAAATAACAAAACAAAAAATTTATTGATAAATAAACCTATATGATAACAGTTACAACATTAAAAAAACAATGAAGCAGAATTAACATTTTTTGACATAGGACTTAAGTTCATAATTCATTCATACATACAAAAAAGACGTATTATCTATCCATATTAACAGTTTATTACAAATTTCAAAAAGATACTCACAGGCTTTATTACAGGCTATACAAGAGAAGGAAGAATTATTGCACATTTTAGAAGATATCTATTGTGTTAATCTAGTCTGCAGATCATAGATATATGTATAAACTATTCCTTCTATTCTCGCAAGAAGTTCAATGACTTCAATCCAGAAAGCATAAAGGACAATCCAACACATCCTATCTACTGTATATATGCATTTCCTTACAATGTGTACTGTTAGGATTAGAAATTATCTGGCAAGCAGAGTAGTTTGCAACACAGTCTAAAAACAGTACACAAGCATATCAGCTATTTAGGCTTTTATTTTTTAAATTCATCGAATATATGTTTACTCTCAATATGGACAAATAACTTCCCTATTTCTGCTAAAACTAATAAAATGCAATCCCATGTTTGATGGCATTTAAACTATATCCATGCACTTTCCGCTCTCGCCCTCCAAGAATTTGTAGGTATTCTAATATTTCAAAAACCATTAACTATTAAAAACCATTTAATAACCATATTAATTAAATGAAAAGTACAAAAAATTTCTACTTTAATATAATTTAAAACAAATAAGGCTAAGAATTTGTAATGAAATCATTTGTTCCAGATTACATAATCACTTTCAATGCAAAATGAAAAGAACAGTTTTAAAAAATTTCAGGATAACTTTTATTACTAATAATTTTATTGTCTAGTCAAATTATTAAAAGAAAAATTTGTTCACAAGAATTTGTATGCAATTTGAGCAGATCATAGAGGTTAAAATACAGTGAAAAATCACAGGATACAATTGATAACCATCTTAATTACAATGTCACAACAATTTCTCATTGTCAAATTTACAATTTCGAAAAATGTCCTATTTTTGCATGTTAGATCAAACTACTATAAAAGTATATTTAATTTCAATTGGCTACATCAATTTTCAAACACAGCCTTTCTTACCTTTCAGCTTTATCTTTAATATAGGTATCTATGAGAAGACTATACATTTCAGAATGAACATTTTCAATAGCTATTTGAAAACCATAAAAGCACCTTGCTTCAGTAACCTGAACTTCTTGACTAAACCTCTCAACCTAAAAAGAATAACATTGGTAAAAAGGAATTATCATATTAATGATTTTTTAAAAGTCGCATGAAAATTTTCCATTAAAACAATAATCAAAAATTAAATTCCGAAATTGCAAGCAAAACAAACAAATACAATATATTTTCAAATTAAATCAAATTACAATGAACATCAAAATAACATTAACTATTAAATACTCTGCGTGTTTAAGAAATTATAATTCTTAATTGGAAATTAAAATATGCAGAGCATTATTACTTAAAAAAGACATTAAAATTATAAGAATGCAAGTTTTACAAACAACTTTCAATACACATAAACTATATAATTTGACAAATACATTGTTACATTCACCATAAAAATTTATTGAGCAGGATAGTAAATACTAGTATCAGGAAATTCTACAATGAAATAAAAACATGCTGAATTGCATCATCTATAATGTTAATAATTAAAAAATATTTTTATCCTGAACAAAGATTCTAATTATCACTTTCAATCGCAAAAAGATTTTTAAAAAAGAATTTATATATATAAAAAAATTAGTTAAAATAAAATTTTAATGTTTACCAAGTTTTCGTTCACAATTCCATCACTAGCAGCAAAAAATGCCAAGATATGAGAGACGAAATGTTTTTCTTCCGCTTTTAGCTTTTCCCAATCTAGAATATCTTTAGACAAGTCAACTTCTTCAGCTGTCCAAAATGAAGCTTCTGCTTTCTTGTACATTTGCCAAATGTCTTCATACTCAATAGGAAATATAACAAACCTCCTAGGATTTTCCCGTAAGAGAGGTTCATCACTTGTCTTAAAGACAGACTTCACAGGTTTCTTCTTTTCAATTTTAACAGGACTAGCTTCATTCTAAAAAAATAAATTCAGGATTATAACTATGGTGAAGAATACATACTACCTTCAAAATATTTCAAAAAAAAATTTCTTTCGTGGCTTACAAAAATATTATTGAACATTCACTATTACAGTGATTTATACTAAAAAATATTACAATAAATCAAGTTAACAATACTTGTGGATTAACTAAGCTATTGGTAAATTTTTGGTTTTACTGCATATCAATGGATTAATACAATAACTTTGGCAATTATTGATTACAATAAAATCTTGATAAATATGATAAAATCCGATTACAATAAAAACAATTTCATTAATTACATATAATGTATCATTAATAGGGTATCATAATTTAGGTGCAGATAAATTAAGCAGCAGAATATCTAAAAAAGGATTTAAGAATCCGGTCTAGTGGCAAAGAACTGAAAATCCACAGAATAAATTATTATCAAATATTAAATCCATTAAATAATTTTAAGTTTCCAGGAGCCTTATTGACATGGGTGGATGTATATCAGGCCTAAAACGCCCAAGGATTCAAAAAATATACTGCAGAAAATCAGCTTTATATTTTAAAAAAATCCTCCAAATTCAAAATAACTATAGGTTTTTGCAAGTTGGCAACATTTTGGGAATTAATCCTATTTTCTTATTCCAGTAAACAAATTTCCAGCTCTCTGAAGACCAAAGTGTACACTCATATTTTAATGGATTGCTTAGAAAGTCATATGTTTTATTTTGAAATAAGCAATAAAACCTTTTACTATCCATAAATAACAATTTAGATTTGAATCCTGTATGTCTTTTAAAGTGGAATAATCCTTATTATTTTAAAATACTTCATGTTTAAAATCTTTTTGAAGGCAAAATGTTATACATATAAATTACATATATATAAGAAAACTATTCTTTTGTATTTTATATATTGTACTCTTGAGAAACTAGTATTTTCTATACCATAATAGTAATTTTATTTGTGTGTTTATATATTTATCAGATTATTGAAGACCAACATGCATTTTCAAAAAAATACAAGGAATGTCTCTGTTGAATAGAACTTTCATTTATAAATATTCAAAACGGACAGCACCAAGGAATACAGAAAATAGTGTATGCAAAACAATAGATAAATTTTAAAGTGCAACAGGCTAATAACATTCCATAAATTTTATATAAAGTTCGATCAATATTATACAATATCCTGAATAAAAAACCACTATGTGCATTTGTAACAGCAAATTTTCATACTCGACAAAATTTCATTAATAATTCCTTACAACATAATATAAATCAGAAACTAAAGAGATTTTATAATCTAAGACGTTAAATTATGAAAGATGTTAAGTAACAAAAAGATAGGAAATAATTAACAAAAGGATAGGAATAAATCGCTTAAATGTACTATGGGTAAACTGCAATCCGATAAGTTTCTTTGGAACCCACTACATATGTGTCAAAATAATCATAGAAATTTTATATTTATTAAAAATGCTTTATTTACAGAAAAAAGAATATTAATAACAATTTTTAAAATGGAGTCAGAGTTTCATTCATTGCATTAATATTAAAGAATTTTATCCTAATTGAGTTATTATATAATATTCATCTCTTTAAAGAGATATTTTATAAATTATATTCACTCATTAATTATTTATATACCTACTAGATAAAAAAAGTTTACAATCCACAACTTCAACATTTAATTCAAAAATGACAATAAATCAAAAGGAATAATAAAACTTTATTTTTAAACACATTGTTCTCTGAAGATATTTTTGAAATGGTTTCTCAATACTGTAAGCAAGGACTAGGAAAATATACTTTTATATATATTTATATAAAAAAAACATGCTGGTGTGCATATCTTAATCAAATCAATAGGCATCCACTAAACCTTATACTTTAAGGATGAAGAAAAAAAGCAGTTTAATTTTAAAGTTTCAAGAAGAAGCCACTGCTACTTATTTGTTTTTATACAATTAATAAATGAATATATATGCCAAATCCAATTAAGAAACATTATATACAGTATATAATTACCTAAAATAATAAGTAAATGCTAAAAAGGAGGAATATGATATAACATGCAGCCTTATAAATTTGCTAAGAAATAATATAGTGCAAGTTTGTTTCTAAGAGCAATTATAGATACGAATAAAGAACTATGCACAATTTTTTTTTCATTAATACAGAAAATATAATGAAGAGGGAATACTATAAATGATTTATAAAACTGGTCATTCTATAAAGTGATTTTTTTTAACGTTCTATCACAGTAAATATTTTTAAATATAAATATGTACAAGATTTACAAATAGATTTTTCTGATATAACAGAGGAATGAACAGTACTTACATGAAATGATAATGGCAATATATTTTTTTGAAACTTTCTTCCTACTTGTAAAACTCTTCGCAACATATTTAATATATTTTGAAATCCAAAATAGTATTGCACTTCACTTGACATATATAAATATCTTCAAAGTATTTCACAACCACAAATTACTTTACATATTCTGTTTCATTTCAAAACTAATCAGTGCTCAGCTGCAACAAATTATTTTAACTTAAGAAATCCAAAAATTCTACAAGTATTTATTATAAATTTGAAGCTTTCAACTATTAAATCATACAAAACAAATATATAGATTTATTTTTTATATACCTTCTCACAATACAAGAAAAAGAATATAAGTATCTTTTCTATCCATTAATGTTCAGAAAATGGAACAAATGTTACATAATCAAAGTTATATGAATGTTATGGCCTAGCATATTCTATATAACAGTTCATTAGTAGGAAATCACCTTGTTTATAATAAAAAACTTTTATACAACTTCATATTAATTTATTTCTCAAATGAAGTATGAATATAAGTACTAACAAATCTCGATATTCTCCAATTAAAAAAATTGATATTATTACATTGAGTAATTTAGAATCTTAAAATATTCTGTGTTAACTTTTTATAAATATTAATTACGGTAACTCAAAATCATCAACATCAGTAAGCCAGATCACATAATGCAAAATCCGTTTATGCAAATGCTGAAACAAGCGCCAAAATATGACGCAACCATCCGTAGCCGACATGCTACGACAGGAAATCGTTACGTAACAAACCGTTAGAAGAAAATGAAATACTACATTTCAACGGATTTTATATAAGTCTTCATAAAATAAAATGATTTAAAATTTCAACTATCTTACTAACACCAACAAATATTTATGGAAACATTTTTAGGCTTCCGGCGATCACATAAAATAATACTGTTGGTTTTATTTATCACAGTTGGCATACATTGTTGTTTTATTTATAAACTCCTCTACAAAATGCTATTTCGTAACATTTCCTTAGATTTTCTCTGAGGAAAAAAGGAAATTGAACATTAAAATTACAACCAATACGTCCAATCGATCCGGCAGATGAATTTTGTTTACGTTTAGTTCGCAAGCATTTCGCGAATCCACTGAATTATTTTTAGCGCCAATGGAAACGAGAATTATATGATTCTTAAAATACTACTTTTTTTCAGTTTAAATTCTGTTAAAACTGTTCGTTTTCAATTATTTCAAACCATATAATTATTTAAAATTTGAATAATTTAAATAGAGTTAAAACAATAAATAATTAGAATTTAAACATAATTCTTTTTTTTTTAAGTTGCATTTAAAAATAAAAATGAATAGTGAAAAAATTACTTTAGATTCCATTTTAAATACTTTATTAAATTTGTATTTAATAATACATTTTTTTCTGATGTATTGAATCCAATTAAAACTTTCTCTGCACAAATAGATTATCAATACATGACTTGAAAAAAAATCAGAAAATATTGCTTTAAGAAAAATGCTTAGTGGCTACAAGACTCATAAGAAACTTATTTTCTTGAAGTTCATACAAAATACCATTTATGTATACACTTTAACTAAAACATCTATGTAGAAGTATTTTGAACTAAAACAGCATGGCAAAATTATACTATAAATTTTCTTTTGATTAACATTGGTTATTGCAGCATCATTAGAGACTGACTATAAATGTGAATAATAATTAGCACAATTTAAGTAGGCTCTATACCAGTTTGAGGATGTTTGATCCAAATTAAAATTAAAATACATCAGACTCAATTTACAGCATTTTCATCAGCAAAATTACTGTGAATCTTATCTAATTTAAAATGCAAGCAGATAAGTTACCAAAAGCTATTAATAAATTTAAGAAAAGAGTTTCATAAAATACATTGAATTGGCAGCAATTTATTTATTTTGTAATAATAAATATTCTGAAGATATACAGTAAAATATTTTACATTTAATTGGATTACTAGATCTTAGTTTCAATTTAAGCTTTTTTTTTTTTTTTGCTTGTGACTATTTAAAGCATATATTGCTTTAAAAGATGAAAATTATTATTTTGCATATGCACATATCTACTATATCAAACAAAAGGGTTAAAATTTAGTCATTTCCATAAATCTGTAATAATAAACTGCTGATTGATTTGAAATTGAATCTGTATTACAAAATATTTGAATCACTTTTCTCTTTCCTATACAAAATGTTAAAGTAAATTCAAATAAACCATTTCCATTCCAAATTAATAGCAATTTAAATACAACTCGTTTAACATAACAACAAATAAAATCTGTTTTTGTCTTTAAAGGTCAGTAAATAATTATTACTGAGATAGAAAGTTGCACTGATTATAAAAAAGACAATAAAGATTAAATGATAACAGAATTAAATACAAATTGAGTAATTATTTTACGTAAGAAAAATATTTGGGAATCTATTAAATTGAAGAACAGGGTTAAATTATTTTAGTAGTAATACTTTAATAAACTACTTTTAATTGATACAAATAAATATATTTCATATACATCCGTTACAATTTTTATTGTGCTGCAACGAAGGAGATTAAAATTCTGCATATACGATTTAAAAACTTTTACTCAAAAATAAATATGATTAACTAAAATATGAATAATAATAATGCTTTGCCTAACATTTTATTATTTCTTTTTTTTTAAGTTTATGTACTTACTAATACAAAGCTGGAACTGAAACAAAGAATTATTGTTCTAATTTGAAAAATAACCTTATAGTAATGATAGCATAGAAATTAATAAAATATCTCACCTTATTCTCTTTGTCAGCATTATTTCTTAAATTAAGAGATTTCTCGACAAGAACTGACAAAGACATCTTAGTAGGAGACAAAATCTTGATTGACTAAACGCTAAATACTTGAACTGACTTGTTCAGACGCAGCGAAACAACTGTGAGAACCCGCGCAAAATTTGTGTATTTCTACAGAAAAGCGCGCAATTTTTTCCCGCGAAGACTTCCACCAATCACAGCAAATTATTTGCTTTACATTGTTGCCATGGGGCAGTGTCTTGTTGCCAAGCAGAGTTTATTTTGAAAAATTTCCATTTAATTTCAACGATCCATTTCTGCCACGACTTAAATGGCAATTAATATTTATATTTTACGACAAAGAATCAGACATTTTTTTCCAGTATAAACATTTTTAGATTATCTTTTTCTATATAGCTATGCTTAACAGTGTGCTGAAGATAATATGTTATCCACTAACAATCAAATATTATTAATATTAGCAATGTCATTAGATAAAAGTATTTCGAATCAAACCTTCTCAAAAAACCCAAAGATGAAATCCATGCTATCAATATGTACAAGTATGCCTCGTACGACATGGCTCTTCCCTTTTCAAAAACTCCAAACGAAAAATGAATTCCTTCAGTAAAAATTACCTACTTATTATATCTATGATGATGGTTAAATTATAATATTTATTAAAACAAGTCATCTATCTCGCTGTCTATCTAAACAGAGAAATTCTTGTCTTATTGGACCATTTCTAAATATGAAAGCACGTGATGCTGGTGCTTCGATGCATGCGAACGACGATTCCTTATTTTGTATCAAATGCTGATTTATAATAATGTGTGCAAAAGTTGTCTTTTTTGTGAGAGTTTTTTTGCCGATTGACTGCCTTATAATTATTTTTATAAATAAAAATTAATGTGTACCTTTTACATATTATGTTACGAGTTTAGTAACATAAAATTGAGTAGCTCTGTATTTAATGTCTGTAACCATTTGAATAAGGACTTAAAACTTCACAAAAGAAATACATTCTTGGGATCTCATCTTTGATATGCATTTTTACAACGATTATGTAAGGATAAAACGATTAATCCGGAATTTCAAAATTTATTACGCACTGGCACGATTTTATTAAAAGAATTATGTATGCTATTCAGTTTTTAGCCGGAACAAATCCTTTCGTGATTTCATTAATAAATTTTCGAAAATAATAATAATAGTTTTTAATTTTTATAGAAATTATCTAAGATTTGACTCTATCATGTGTATGTGTATTGATAGAACTTAAGATACAAAAAATGATGCCTCATTACTATTTAAAAGTGTTTCGATGACCCCTTTAAAATAAGAAAAAAATTTTGATACTCTACAAAAACAAATTACATCTTTAGGCGAAAAAAAGATTCTAAATTTTTATCTCATATGTATGATAGCTTTATAGTATAAAAATGAATCAATTTTAATACGTTATTGTTATTCTTCATGTTAAAAATTTTAATATATTTTTAAGTCTCTAAAATGTTAAATAAGAGAAACTTTTTTCGAAAGAGTATAGTATATCTAACAAAGGTTTCAATTATATTCTCATGGATATTTAAGAACTAGCATCTTCTTTAGATATACATTCAAATTTTAAAAGCCAAGAAATATTAGCCAATTAAACAAGCCAATTAGAAACAGGCCAACAGAAGACACTAAAAAATCAAAGAATAATTTTCTCACGAAAGCGAAGACCAACCTATACAGAATAAAAAAATATATAATTCAAAAGTTTTTTGTTTTGTTTTTTTAATATAGCGAAATTATCTTTAAAAGAATGTTTGATATCCTAAGTCAGAAGTATTGTATTTCATTTTTTGTGGAATACTTCTGATTTCAATAAATATTCTAAACAAGATCAGCTCAGTTCATGCCAAAAATCGAAAGGAACATTAATTGGTAAAAATCAAATCGAGATAAATATAGCAGAAAGAATTACAGTTTTTAAGCATGAATTACAAATTAGCATAAGTTATAGTTTTCGCAAATTTTTGGAGAAAATGTAACTCGCCGGTTGAAATCAAAGCTCCTGTTTTATTCTTTATATTGCTTTATGCATTTTATTAATTACTCTAGTTTCAGTAGTTACAGTAGAGAGATCATTTTCAAAACTGGAACTAATAAAAAATTACTTGAGTTCTATTTAGTTCAAGAGAGACTGGCAAATCTTGTAGTTATTCTTCTACTAAAATGGTATTTTATACAAATTAAATATAGATTTACTTATAAATCTCTAAAATTGCAGTTTCTATATTTTAATTAATAATTTAGAAATTATTTTGTCTACAATTTTTTTCAACTTATTTATATTACATGTATGCTATATGCTTTGCTAACATTTTGGCAAATAGATTTAATGTATTATTATAATTTAACATTAAAAATTAATTAATTAAAATATTTATTAAATCATATTTCTGTATAAAATATCTTTCTTTGTTCTTTATATTTTCAAATATTTATCATATTACAAATGTAGTTACAAACTGGCTACTCCAACCCACCAGAAAGCACATGGAAACACTTTAATGACTGAACCGCCGCGACAGCAACACTGGCGAGGACGGTGGTTCAGTCCTAAGGGCCATCACCGGCCACGGTACAACCCTTTCCTAAGGAAGTACGTCCCATCATCGATGGGAGAAGTCAGAACCCCCCCCCCTTTCCCTGTACCCACAGGGGTACCGAGAACCAACCACCATGCTGGAATGATTCTCACCCGCAATTATGAACTGTCCTTCCGT
Source organism: Argiope aurantia (assembly GCA_026543865.1). Classification (NCBI taxonomy): domain Eukaryota; kingdom Metazoa; phylum Arthropoda; class Arachnida; order Araneae; family Araneidae; genus Argiope; species Argiope aurantia. Next base: position 265,219 of record JAPMOR010119322.1, on the reverse strand, counting down.
GTAACCATATTACATATGTAAATGAATTTCTTTATAATTGTAAGATGATAGTGCTAAGATGTACACTTGTTTTAGATGCATTTTGAATGCTATTTTACTTCACTTGCAATAGTATTTTTAAATATAACTGCATGTAAAATTTTTCAATAAATGTACCTGAACGTTGGCTTTAACAAAGCACAAAATGTTCACGTATTAAAAAAATTACAGTTAAAACTTTTTTTCCTGTAAATTTTATGTGAATAAAACTTCATTTCATTTCAATTTGGTTTAGTTATATTAACGTGTTGTTTTAAAGCAATACTAGGCCTATTTTGGGACGTACCACGTAGTTTTGATTCGTGGCCACATGAAGAAGACGACATCTAATCTAGCACTTCCTCTCCAAACTTCACACCACATAGCGGGTTAAAGTTTGGCCTCAATGGAGTTAACACTCACGAGAATCTTTTACACTGCAGTTCATCGGTGGAATCGGGTCTCGAGCTTGAAAAACCATCCGGTCTGCAGCTGAGACCTAAAACTCAATCCGTGGACGAGATCTGGGAAACTCCGGATCGCGACCACAGACATCAAAGAACCCCGGAAAACAGCAAGAGAGCGGCTGGGGGGGGGAGAGTATATGCCATGTCTGCAGAAGCACAGGTCGTCGGAACGCAGGTTTAAGTAGAGATGCATAATCCACAATTTTTTGAATAACAAATAATTTTGCTATTGTTATTTTTAAATATTTGTTCCAAATATCTGTTATTTCAATCATATTATTAATTAAAAATTATTACTTAATATTAAATATAAAATTTATTAATTGTAATTAATGCTTAATTTACTAATTTAAGTAACATGTGATTGAATTAATTTATCTATTTCAGTTTAATTCTTAAATTTGATCTTTTTTTCAAAACTATTTATTTAATTTCTTTATTGGAGTAAACCATTTCCTGGAAAACTGGAATTAAATATATATGTCATTTCTTTAAATTGTTTATTTAAGTTCTATATTCTACCAATGGATGGCGCCAGCAGTAAACGGTTTGGTTTGGTTATATTAACGTCCCGTTTGAAGCAAAACTAGGGCTAATTTAGGACGGACCTCGTCATTTTGAACCATAGTCAGATGACGAGGACGACACTTGAGCTGGTACCCCTCTCTCTACACCACACCACACCAGTGGGAGGACGTTTGGTCATGACGGATTTAACGTGCAACTGACCCCCTTACACGACGGCTCTTCGGTGGAATCGGGCCTCGAACCTGAAACCCTCCGGTTCCGAAGCCCAGACCTTACCACCAGGCCACCGCGGCCCCTAGCAGTAAACGGGATATATGCAAAGTCAAGTCACAAGCAATTAAAAAAGATTTGTATGGAATAGTGCATCATCAAATGCGAATATCTGAAGGTCAAGATCACTCTCATGGAGTGGAGCGGCGACTTCACACTTTCCAGTGAAGTCACCGCTCCGATAAATTTCAGTGATATGCAATTCATTGATACGATAACTCCAAGAATAATCGGTCCGTTCACTTTTCAAGCCATTCACAGATTTCTCCTTTTCTGTTTCGTTCGAGAGCTACCATTGGACAGATCGTATCGATTGTTATTTTCTATCGTGATCCAAAACCTGTAATCGAAATATGACCAGTAAGATCGTATCAAGGATTTGAATCACACTCCTCTTTGAAAAGTATTGATCACTGGTATTTGTGACTTTTTGATATTGGTTAAGTAATAACCGCTCGTAAAATATTCGTCATCCCTATGTTTAAGGAACATAATTCGTTCCCGAATCTCGCTCTTAATGTAAAATACATGTTAAGGGAAACAATTTTTACAGTAGGAATCCAAGTAAAATAAAAATAAAAAAGTGAATTCTATTCTGAAAAAAATTTATAATTATGTAATTTACTACATAGTTTGAATGTTTTGTTTCCAAGAAAGTTGTTTAAAAGCCTTTGTCTCTAATTACGCATTAAAATTTGGGGAAAACGAGACACAGCATTGTCGTTAAATGAATTTGTAGAACATAGTTACTGCCTTATTAGGTGATGCTTCTCAGCGTACAATGCAATAATTTCTCATGCTTTCTCCGTCTTTCTTATTTCACTGGAAGATTGTTGCCCTGCTGAGGTTATTACTTCCTTCTCTTCGGACCAAATCTCCTCACAATTTTTTGCCGTGACACAGGATGCAGCTCCATAAGTTCTTCGTTATTTCTGTCTACGTTCTTCCTCAGCTCATCTCTCATAATTTTAGACACAGACGAAATCTCGTTTATTAAGGCCCAAAAACACTTAATCAAGCCCTTCGGAGTCAAGTTCGAGAACACTATCCGGCCAAAATTTTTTCCATGCAGATATAAGGGTTCTGTTAAGACAAACACTCTTCACAGTTTAATATCGGTCAATCCAGCACGTGACATTACAGCATCTTCTCGTCACTCGTTCTGCGAAACATCGCTGATTTCTTTTTTGATTTTGTTTCACTCGTTATATGGATCACGCTTTATGAAAAATGCTTCGGTTAGAGAAGTTTATTGGTTGTTTTTTTTAAAATTCCAAATTGATAAACATTAAACCATATTATTTTGATATGCTGTACTTTTATTCCTTACATGAATTTTTGATCTAGGTGAGAATGATAGGACTTTGAACTCAAGAGTTTTTTTTTTATCTTCTATATGAGATTTTAACATATTTTAATATTCGTATGGTAAACAAACTGTCTATGAAGATTTTATTCTCCAAAGTCCACTCTACTGCAAAATTAATTTCCAGTAGTTCGGCCTGAAGAATTTTTTTGAGTCAGAACCACTATTCAACCTTTTCTACAACTATATAAACATGATGTAAATAAGCATCTTGAAGCGCAAAAATCTAAGAAAAGATCTGACTCTGCGAGTTTCCCTTTTCTCAGCTTTTTCTTTTTGATCTCAAATTACATCTCATATTTTTATTTGAATAAATGAGTGAGTTTGCTTATTATGAGACTGACTTAGTTTATAGATTGGGACAAAACAGGAACGAGTTCCTTCATACCAGAAGACAAGAACAAAAGTGACAGAAATCTTTTCTTTCAGTGATTTTTCTATGAGATTCCGATAGGATTTCTTCGATACGCGTAGATTTAGAAAAGCGAATTTTAGGTATCATTGAAGTTAAGGACTTTCATTTCTTCGCTCGGAGCGTAAGATTTCCTTACACTGCAAGTAGCGAAGTATTCCCTCTTCTGAGTACTTCACCTTTTATAGGCTTGTAATAGGGTGCAGAATAGTCTAGAAGAATTTCCAGATCTCATTTTAAGAGAAATAGCATTAAAGTTTTTGAATTTTCAAGAATTGTCCTTTTTGTTGCCAAAATCGTTAAATTCGTCTCTAAGTCACGAAAATAAATATGTGCGTGTGTGTGTGTGTGTGTTGGCGCTTTACAAGCCATACCGTTTGACTTAGACCCTAACTTTCGTCCAAATATACTTTGGTTGGTAGAAACGAGCACCTTGGAATCATTTTTTAATTAAAATTTTAATTAACAAAAAAAAATAAGTTAGATTTTGAAGTTTTCTCGCGGTAACGTCTGAAAATATTTCACTTAAAAAAAAGATTTTTACGCCGTTTTAATGCCCCCAAAATAATCTTTCCAATGATGTGAACTGTAGATCTAAATTCTTTAATCTAGATTCAATTAACTTTTAAGCATATTTTTTGATATATTTCGCAATAATATTTTCATTGTTGTAAATGAAAACGAAATTCTTTCTATTGTATAATCAAATATCTGATCTCGTGATTTTCTTCTATTACTGAAAGCTAAAGAAGGATTCTGTTTAATATATGTGCAGTTTACAGGACGAATAGGAAAGTGAAGATACAATATCGCTAAATTTAGATAACAGACGAATTGAACCTAACAGCCTTATGATGTCATGGAACTGGTCTCCATTAGGAAAGTTCAGACATGAAATGAACAGAACATATGTAAGAGTATTAAATTAACATGCCTTTAATGTCTGACAATTCGAAGGCATCATAAGCACGAAATTTTCCGGCATACCAGCTGGTCGCCAAAGGCGACTAGTTTTTTTTTTTTTTAAAGATCTTTGTTAATTAGATTACATTATTGAATCTGCGAAAAATTTGATCGATTTGTTGTGGAAATTAAAATAAGTAAAATAATTGAGAACAATCCTGAACCTATCAAAATGCGAGTTAAAAAAAGCAGAAGTGGTCTTCCCAAAACTTTGACACATACTCTATAGTAAAAATGTTATCTCCATCTCTATCTCTATGGACCTCGGGAAAGGTTATGAGCGTCATGAGTGCTTACATATTCATTTTCCCCACATGAGAATTATCTGCTTCGTAATATAATAAAAAAAGGGAAACATCACTTGTATATTAACTGCATACTAATAGCAACAATAATTACAACTAGCGTGAATTTTGATCGATTAATCGCTGGTACAAATACCCACCGAAAAAAAAATCGAATATGTATTTTCGCCGATTTTATAACCGTTTAATTTACAGAGAGTTAAAGTAAAACTTAACACAAAGCCGCAATTAAAAGTCACAAGATCAAGTTTTACAAAAGATAATTTAAATAAAAATCTCAAATTTGATTTACTTCTCCAAGCCAACGCATTTTAAAATGATCGAGTTTACATGCTTGAGAATATACAGACCGACAGAAGGTCAATCCCTTGTCAGTTTTGGATTAAAATTTGGATATATACTTTAAATGAAAAATTTCTGTAACAAATTTTATCTATGAACCTCTTTTTATTTTATTTTTATCATGTTCACCTGTACTCATACTTCCTCTGAATCAATTTCGTTCAAAATCGGTCACAGAAATCTGCAAATTTGGCGTTACATGCATATACTAAATTTCAGCCGTCTAGCTCAGTGTTTTTCAGTTATTTTGTTCACAGACGGATATAAGCTCAAAACTGTATTTTTCGGATTCATAGAAATCTGAAATATAAAGTTTCACCAAAATCCCGAGGTTAAATTTTTTTTGTCAATTACAATGCTTTTCCTTTCTTTACTAAAAAACTAAAAACTACATTTTATTATTATTGTATTCTGATCACTTGACAACGATTTAAAATTAAGAAATCTAAAATGTTGCCACCGATGGATTTAATATAAATCGACTTGTTGACACAGCTTCTCTCTCGTTGTGGAGATCTTGCCGTTAGGCCACTGTGGCTTGCCATTAGACTTAAGATACACAAATAGCAGAGCATCAGAAGTATTTCCCCTACTATTTTTTTTAATATTAAGCATACAAATAATAATCATTACAAAATTTGACTTCGAAATATATATGTCTCAGTTGACCCATCTCCACCCTGAAAATAAAGCATTCTCAAATCATATCATTCTAGCTGCGAATATGATACCTTTAAAACGCAGTAAGATCGGTGAGTGAAATATGGTATGCGATTTTTTATTACAAAATTGTAAATAACTATTAAATTTTGGAAGAAATTGATGGACAGAGAATCTTTCCATCCGTCCATAGGCTAATTAGCTCAATTATTTGAAAGCGAGTAGCAGTCAACGAGTAAAAAGGCTCAAATTCGGCAGAAAATTTCATTGCTAAAACTGTAGACCAATATTAACTTTTGGACCAAATTAACAAACACTGTCTATCTGCCAATATATTCAATGGCATGTGAAAAAGATTATTCAAAATTCAAGAAGCCAGATGGTTGCATTTTAATACATAATATTTACATCAAAATTGTCGTGTCTAATTTTGAACTGAATCCGTCGGTGGGAAGTCTATCTATCTGTCCATGCATATATAAAAAAGATAAATCTGAAATGACAATAAACAAGGCAATGGAAATTGATACGTTATTAAGAGAAAATTGTTTATCTATATCGAATTTTGGATCTCTGTTGATCGGAAGATATCCAAAAAATAAAATCAATTTTCTTCACTATTCTAAGAGTACAAACACAAAGCGTGCCAGAATGCGTTAATATAGGGGGAAAT
>JAPMOR010119322.1:210504-259205 GCA_026543865.1 Argiope aurantia | reverse complement strand
AGGACGCTGAAGCAACGTGGACAAGAAATCAGCAACAGTATGAGACTCTGCAAGATATTTGTGGGTCTTAAATAAGCGAACGTTGACCCTAGGTTTTGGCGGGAATTCGGACGGAAGAATGAGAGCGTAAACATGGGGAGTACTGTTCAACAGAAAAAAAACAAACTCCCATGGAAGGGGACGGAACTTCAACTACGGCGCCATAATTTTTCTCGCTCTCAAGGCGTAACAGAATTCTCATTTAGTTCCCACCATCCATACAAAAATTCTTGACCTCTTGCATTCAACCCAACTTATTTCTTTTTTCTCTCCTCCCCCCAGGTCACTAGTGTCAAAAAACAGGGCTTCTTATACTTTGTGTCTCGAACTAGAAGTACAAATTAGAATAATTCTTAATACTAAGAATTTTTTTATGCGAATTAGAATAATTCTTAATAGTAAGAATTTTTTTAATGCGAATTAGAATAATTCTTAATAGTAAGAATTTTTTTTATGCGCATTAGAATAATTCTATTTAATCTTCTAGAAAGACTTAAGCAAGTTGAAAGAAAATACTTTTTGAAGCGCATTTTTATAAGTACATTAAAACATAAATTTTTTTATTTTATGATTTATTATAGATTTTTTAAAATTAAAAACCATATTTTTAATTATTTTCTGCTTTTTTTTTCGTCATTGAAAATAATAAGAAAACATACAGTGGCTCCCAAAAGTGTTCGTACACCAACAAGAATCAATTAAAAACCTCATTATTTACCATTATATATTCTTATTTTTACATGAAAACTTTTTCATAGCATATTTTTACAGTTCTTAATAAAGCAGTGAAGAATAAATTTTAGTTACGATGCAAATTATTTTTTTAAAAATGACAATAAATAAAATTGCACAAAAATAGGACACAAAAGTGATCATACACTTTAAAAAAACATCACTAAATATGAAATTTTCTAAATTTTTATAAATGTTTAGTATTTAGTAGGATATCCTTTATTCTTTATAACAGCTTTTAAATGTTTGGGCATAGATTTAACTAAACGGTCGGTTATTTCTGCACCGATCTTGTTCCATTCTTCGATCATTACTGCTTTCAGTTGAATTTTAGATTTAATGTCGTGACTTCTTATTCGCACCTCTAATTCTTTCCAAATATGTTCTATAGGGTTTAAATCCGGTGATTGAGCTGGTGTTTTAAGGGTTTGAGGGCAATGATAGTGTTGATAGCTCAGTGGTAAAACTCATAAAACTCAAAAATAACTCACTAAAAACTCACACGCACGAACACTCAACTTTATTCCAACTCACAAAAACAGAAGTGAACTCACTTCATTTCAAAGCACAATCTCTTCACCTCACTTCACTTAACATTCCGCCGCCCGTTGACATGTTCACATTCAACTAATTGTTAATCATCTCACACAAAGAACAAATTTCATTAAAATACAATAAAATATTAAATTGCAATAAAATTTTAAACATTATAAATTACAGTAAAATATTAAATATTACACTGTTGAAATTGACTTCTAAACAAGTAGCCAATAACACAAGGAATACCTTCTAACACAATACACAAGAATAATCATTCTTCAATAGGCAATAAACATACCTTTGATATAGATCTTTTAAAAATACCCTTCCTGGTTTTCACAGCCACAACCCGAACTCTACCATCATTTCCTGGAAATAATCCAACAATTCTCCCCAACGGCCAGTTACTCACAGCCATATTATCTTCCTTAATAATAACTAAATCACCAATTTTAACATTATTTTTTTCAAAAAACCATTTTCTACGTTGTTGCAAATTCGAAAGATAATCATTGGACCATTTTTTCCAGATAATCTGCGACATTTTAGTTAATTTTTGCCAAATTTTTAATCTACTATCTGGTATGTCAACCAGATTAGGCTCTACGATAGAAGTAATTGGTCGCCCTATAAGAAAATGACCTGGTGTTAAGGCATTCAAATCATCCACATCAGTAGTCAGAGGAACAAGAGGTCTAGAATTCAAAATCCCTTCTATTTGTGTTGTTAAGGTCAGAAACTCCTCATACGTTAATTTTGAATTTCCTACGACTCTTTTAAAATGATGTTTGAATGACCTGACTCCCGCCTCCCACAGACCTCCGAAATTTGGAGCTCTAGGTGGCAAGAATTTCCATTCAATACCTTCGCTACTGAGATAACCGGATAACTTATCGTCTGGGCTTTTTACTATGCTATGTAAGCGTTTTAACTCCTTATGGCTCCCAACAAAGTTAGTAGCATTATCCGAAAACAACTTAGAGCACTTTCCTCTTCTAGCGAAAAATCTCTTCAAAGTAGCAATAAATGCTTGGGAAGACAATTCAGTAACAAGCTCTAAATGGATGCATTTCGTTACAAAACAAATAAAAAGACTAACATAGACTTTTTGATAATTTCCCTTACGTTGGTTTTTGTATTTAATTAGGAATGGACCAGTAAAATCTACTCCAGTACAGTTAAATGGGTAATTGGCAGTAATTCTTTCTTTAGGAAGAGATCCCATTAACTGCTCACAACTCACTGGTTTTACTTTAAAGCAAGTTACGCATTTATGTACGACTTCTCTACAATTTGTTCGACCATTTAATGGCCAATACTTTTGGCGTACATGAAATAGCAAGGATTGAGCTCCAAGATGTAAATTTATCATGTGATAATAATTCAATATCATACGAGTTACCTTACTTTTTGAAGGCAATACAATAGGGTATTTTTTATTTATACACAACTCACTATTACTCAGTCTTCCACCAACTCGTATGAGACCCCTCTCGTCCAAAAATGGATGCAAACTTTTCAATTGGCTATCCTGATTTACCTCACCTTTCTTCTTAAGTGAATTAATGTCCTTTGCAAACGACTCCCCTTGCACTTGCTTTAGTATAAATACTTCAGTATTTCTTAACTCACCAGAGTCTAATGCGTCTCTTTTCCTATCGCATTTTTCTCTACAGTTTCTAATGAACCTGAAACCATAACTTAAAATACGGATTACTTTACAATAGTTATTACTTATATTGATCAAACTATGAACAAGATCACAAGCATCACTATTAAACACAGAAAAACAATTAGAGTCACTGGAGTTAGTGAAGGCTAGTTCATCAGAAAAATCATTCTGGAAAGTGGCTGATGGGATTTCCCTCTCTGGATAGTCTCTACCGGTCAGGAACTCAGGACCATTCCACCACAAAGAGTTCTCAGACAGTTTGTCAGGATCCACACCTCTCGAGATCAAATCAGCTGGGTTATTGTGAGAAGATACATGTCTCCACTGGTTCACCTTGGTTGCTGCCTGTATTGATGCAACTCGGTTTGCCACAAAGGTTTTTAAGTGACAAGGTTCTTTTTGCAGCCAACATAGAACAATCATGGAGTCGGACCACAAATAAGTGTTGGTTATATTAAGTTTCAGGGCGGAAATCACTCTAACCACTAATTTAGAAAGTAGAACTGCTGCACAAAGTTCCAATTTTGGAATTGTCAGACGTTTTAAGGGTGACACTCTGGACTTACTAGCAACCAATTTTACAGACATTTCACCAGTCTTTGACTGTGATTTGCAGTAAATCACTGCTCCATAAGCGACTTCACTCGCATCTGCAAAGCCATGTATTTCAATTAAAACTGGGCTCGGTAGTAATATACACCTTTCTACTCTAACACTATTGATAAATTGAAGGGCTGATGAAAATCGTAACCACTCGTCCTTTTCCTTTGTAGGTAGATGATCGTCCCAGTTTAACTCTAGTAGCCATAGCCGTTGCAAAAATATTTTTGCTCTTGCAACCATTGGACCCAAAATACCGAGTGGATCGAATATACGAGCTATGGTTGACAAAACTTGGCGTTTTGTCACACCTATATCTTCACTCGACACCTTGAAGGCAAAACAGTCTTCTCTTGATTTCCAAATAACACCCAGCGTTTTGGTTTCTTCTGCATAAGAGCATGGATATGATTCGCTATTTACTGCAAGCTCTGCGTTGTTACTGCACCATTTATGTAAAACCATCCCTCCTCTACCCAATATCTCAATCAACTCTCGTTGGAGCGCTTTTGCAGATTCTATACAATCAGATCCGGAAAGTACATCGTCCATATAAAAATCATTCTCTAACACTACTGCCGCTGCAGGATATCTCTTTCCCTCATCAAGCGCAAGTTGTCTCAGGGTTCTCATTGCCAGAAAAGGCGCACTGGTTGTTCCGTATGTTACTGTAGTCAACTCGAAAGTTTTTATAGGTTCATGAAGGCTTTCCTTCCACAATATTCTTTGTAGCTTTCTTTGATCAGGATGAATTGCAATTGCTCGATACATTTTCTTTATATCGGCAGTGAAGGCAAAACTGTGTTTTCTAAATCGTAACATAATTGAAAGCAAATCCTCTTGAATGACGCCCCCATTGTATTGTATAGAATTCAAAGATTTCCCCTCAGGGGTTAACGAAGAAGCATTGAATACAACTCTTAAGGGTGTTGACTTACTTTTCTCCAATCCTCTGTACACTCCAAGGTGGGGAATGTAATATGATCCCTTTTCTTCCTCATTTTCATGGATTTCAATCATATGACCCAACTGCTGATATTCTTTCAAAAAATCCGAATATAACTTTAAATACTCGGGCTCTTTTGCTAATCGATTCCATAAGGAATTTAGTTTTTTAGATGCAATCTGTCTGGAACTTCCCAAAGTAACCGGATCTTCTTTCAAAGGCATTTTAACAACGTATCTACCAGATTCATCTCGTGTGAAAGTTTTTGCGAAATGTTCTTCACAAATTAATGTTTCTTTATTTTGAGGCTTTTCAGTCTCAAGACTCTCGATTTCCCAAAATTTTCTAAGTGTTTTGTCTAAATTAGTTTCGTCCCTTATAAGTCCACAATGAATCCTATTCTTTCCTTCTGTAGGAATTTTTCCCGATACTACAAAACCAAAAACAGTGTTTTGAAGAATAAGATTAGAATTATTAATGCGAATTTGGCCTGGTCTTAACAGCTCATAAAAAATCTCGGCTCCAAGTAACATTTGAGCTTTCTCGGGTAGATTAAAATTGTTGTCAGCCAAATTTACGTTAGAAAAATCTAGTCCTGAAATGTCAATAGCATTAGAAGGAGTTTTACCAGTAGAAATTCTTGGGACTACAAGAAAATCTAAATTTTTGATAAAACTGTTATCCTCATTACAAATAGATGCATTCACTCTGAATTTTATTGTCAAGGATATATCATTAATTCCTGAAACTAGAACATTAGCTCTTTCTCGTTTTAAACGCAAAAGCTCAGTTAAATCACTAGATAAAAAATTTGATTCACTTCCCACATCCAGCAAACATTTAACTTTGTATTTATTTCCTGCCTCATCCATTAAATAACATACTGCAGTTGAAAGCAACACCGTATTCTTTTTATTTGAAAAACTACTCATAAATATTTTCTCGTTATAGACGAACTCTTCCGCGTTCGCGTTCAAGGTTGCTGAGTCAGCAGTTTGGTTAGAATCGATCGTTAAAGCCACGCCCTTGGAGTTTTTATTTCTTATCGATGAAAATGATTCTTTTTCGCTCTCCGCAGTATTAATTCTTGGAAAATGCAAAGACTTATGATGACGCCGCCTGCAAAAGCAATTAATCTTTGATCTGCAATTTGAAACTAGATGCGGGTTCAAACAACAAAAGCATAACTTCTTATTTTTTACAAATTCTACCCTTTCCTGTACACTTAATTTTAAGTAAGACTGGCAGTTAGCCAAAAAATGGGCTTCATTACAAAATGCACAATTTGCAGTCCTAACATCCGATAAGAATACTTTAGATGCATCTTTTGCAGGTTTTGAATCCGATAGAAATACTTTAGTAGTATTTTTGTAACCTCTAACAAAATTACTTTCGTTTAAAGGTTTTCCACGAGAAGTAAAAAACAAATCACATTGTTTTGCAAGCTCCGTTGGCGCGAACCAACTCTCTCCTTGTTTTATACTTATATGCGCTGCTGTTTCTTTATCCAAAGTTTGGAATATCTTATCCGAAACAATCAATTGCCTTAGAGTTTCAAACTCGGTAACTTTTCTTAATTTTAAATAGTACTCTAAATTTGTAGAAAGCCGCGAGGCAAATTGCACATGTGATTCATTTATACGCTGCGCCTTCCTGAAATTTTCCAAACAAGCTTGGGCAGTGGGTTCAAACTCTCTCAGAACTATCGATTTCACTACCTCGTAATTATTTATTTCGTCATCCTTTATGTAAACAATAATATTAGATGCACGCTCACCCAGTAAATTTAAAAGGATTTCTGCTTTTAGATTATCAGGCACATTTTTCGTAACGAAGGCTCTTTCTAGAGACGAAAAAAAGAATCCCCACGATTCTGGCTTCCTAGGAACATTAATTGTTAAGGTTTTAATACTTTTAATTAAAACATCCAATGAGCAACTGTGCCTATCACTCTCTGTTTCATCTAAACTTTTGCTGCTATTACAGCTCGAGTGGGTTTTCGACAATTCCAATTCGAGTTTTATTCGTTCCATTTTAATTTTCTCAATTTCAAGAGTTCTCATACTTGTCTCTTCGTGAGACTTTCTTTCACTCACGATACTATTAACATAGTCCAATACAAAATCTTTATCATTTTCATATGCTTTGGATTTTAAAATAAGCTCTTTTAGTTCGCTTACCTTTGCATTTGACGGCACATTGTCGCAGAACTCCTCTGCGACCTGCTTGAGGTCTTCTTTTATGCAATTCTTAAACATTTCTTCTCAAATGAATCTCAGTCGCATAATTTACTTAATTAGTCCGGCTCAACGGACCAGATGATGATAGCTCAGTGGTAAAACTCATAAAACTCAAAAATAACTCACTAAAAACTCACACGCACGAACACTCAACTTTATTCCAACTCACAAAAACAGAAGTGAACTCACTTCATTTCAAAGCACAATCTCTTCACCTCACTTCACTTAACAGATAGAGGCAAAAAAGACGAACATTCATGGTCGTGTGCTTAGGATCGTTGTCTTGGTAATACACAAAGTTGTTTAAAATGTCCAATTTTTGTGCTAACACTTTTAAATTATTATTGAGAATATTTATATAAACTCTATGATCCATTATACTATCAATGAATACTAAATTGCCTACTCCAGGCGCTGACATACACCCCCAAACCATGACACCTCCACCGCCATGTTTAACTGTTCCAACTAAATTCTTGGGATTAAGTTCTTCGGTTTTTTTTTTTTTTTTTTTTTTTTTTTCCTCCATACAATGATTCTCCCATCCGACCCAAATATGTTAAACTTACTTCCATCTGCAAATAAGACACGATTCCAATAGCTCTCTGGCTGGTTTATCATAGATTTGGCAAATTTAAGCCTTGCAATTCTGTTCTTCTGACTTACAAAGAATTTTCTTCGTGCAGAGCGGCCATGTATACCAGCATTCCGAAAAATTCTACGAATAGTTTCACAGGAAATAGAAGTTTCATTTGATTCATTATATTGTGAAGTAAACTTTATTGCACTCAGACGTGGATTTTTTAAAAATTCACTCACAATATTTCTTTGATTTCTAGCTGACAGAATTTGAGGGCGACCATTACTAGGCTTGTTTGTAATCCTTTTTCCCTCTCTGTAACGTTTGATTATGCTTTGCACCGTTGAATGAGGTAGATTAGTTATAGCTGCAATGCCTCTAATTGATTTTCCAGCCTTAAAATGAAATATAATTAATTTTCGTACGTCTAAACTCGTTTCTTTACGAATGCGCGTCATATCTAAGAATAAAGTAAATAGAATAAATAATTGTGATATTAAATACTGAAATCAAACGATTTTAGTATATTTTTCAATTAGAAGAAAAATAAGCCGCAAAAGATATTTATATGATGAATTTAAATAAATAATGTTCGGATGTACGAAGACTTTTGTGTTCTAATTTTGTGACATTTTTTATTTATTTATTTTTTAGAACAAGGCTACTTGATTTTTTATAAAAATATTTGTTCAGTTTTATTAGGAACTATTTAAAGATGTTAATTAAAAAAAAACCAACTAATAAAATGCTTTATTAAGAAGTATAGAACACAATTTCTGCAAATTTCTTTAGTGTACGAACACTTTTGGGAGCCACTGTAAATACTGAAATTTAGCATAAATCAAATTTTCATGTCGTTCCCTCAAAATCAAATTTGTTTTCATAAAAAAAATTTAAAATATTTTTTGGAACAATTTATTGAAATTACTTTTCGTACGTGAATCTAGGCATCTAAAAAATTCTGGATAATAATAATAATAAAGAAGAGGAGACAAAATAGCCCGGAATAAACTATGTTTCTGCAGTTTAGTTATATTAATATTCTGTTTTAATGCAACACTAGGGCTATTTTAGGACGGACCTTGTAATTTTGAACCACTGTCAGATGACGAAGACGACACCTGAGCTGGCACCCCCTCCAAACTTCCACACCACACCAGGGAAGACGCTTGGCCCCGACGGATTTAGTGTGCACCAGGCCAGCTTATACAGTGGTTCTTCGGTGTAATCGGGTCTCGAACCTGAAATCCTTCGGTTCTGAAGTTGAGAACTTACCATCAGGCCATAACAGCCCCTGTGGGTCTGCAAGATAAGACAAAAGAAAACAAATGAAAATATGTTTTAATTTTATTCCTACCCATTTTCAATTATAAATAGAATTAAAATTATTTTTACAATTCATATTTCAGCATTTTTCAATACTTATTAGTAGTTGCATGATTCATAATTTTGTGTAGAAAATAATAGTTATGGCTAAAGCAATTTTGCTAAAAAATTTTGCTTTTTAACTTTGCCTTTTTTCAATCACACAACGGAGATTTAATTTCTTTTTAATGCATTTCAATAAATATTTATAAATGCAATATTTCAGATATAATATTAAAATTATTAAATTTAAAATATTTGAATCGATGATTGTTTTATTCATTGTAATTATATTATAAAGTTACTGTAGAATTTATTTGAACCCATGCAAAATTATAAAAATTTTGTTAAAAGTAATAATGCTAAAAGCTAACCATTTCAGGGTGGAATGCCCTATCGTGACTTTCAACCCCTTTAATGTATGGCTCAGAAAGATATTTTTGCATTTTCATATACGAAAAATAAAACAAAGAGAAATTTGTTTCAAATTCCCTAATACCCCCCTAAAAAAACATTTTTACTTTCTCGTATCAAACCCCGGGGGGCACCTCGAAATGAGGATGAGATGCTTCCGGCATGGTGGTTGGATCTCGCCACCCTGGAGGGTACACAAATAGGTGTGGGACCTGACTCCTCCCAAAGATGACGGGACGTACTTCATTCAGGGAGGGTTGTACCTTGGCCGGTGATGGCTCTTAGGACTCAACCACAGTTCCCGCCAGTGTTGCTGTTGCGGCGGTTCGGTCATTCAGTTTTATGATTTAAATCCGTGTGCCTTCGTGGTGGGTTGGATGGCCGACTTACTTTCTCGTATCCCAAACATACAAAAAAAAAGCATTATAAAAGTAAAAAATTTCGGTCTCAAGATTTTAATAATTCTTCATATTTCAGACATCCCTGAATACAGAAAACGCATTTTCAGTATTATAACTCTCTATCTGTTTTTCTATGAGTACAATAACTTAAATATGCTTTGGTCTAGACAGATGAAATTTATTAAATTAATTTAAGACCAAAACAGAAGATTTTTATCAAATTCAGAAGAAATGTGTCTGCCTGGCTATTCGAACATAAATGAACACAATAACTGCAGAATGAAGGTAGCTAGATGGATAAAAATTAAGTACACAGATTAAGCATTTAAAATATATATCACATTTAGAAGCCTATCTGGCTAACGATTGACCATCTGTCGATGTATTTTTGTAAGCATGTAAACACAATGATTTAAATTGATAAAACTCGGTGTGCTATTTTGTGACTACAACTGTAATTTCGCATCAAATTTTGGTTTCAATATGCTGACAAAAAGATGTTTAAAATCCGTATTATCGTGAGAGATTCAGTATAGATGCTAGATTCACGCAAAAGATCTATATTTCGTTATTATCATTCATGACTTACAAAAGGTTCATAATTTTATATGAAGGAACAGAGTTTAGTTTAGTTATATTAATGCCTCGTTCTAAAGAAATACTAGAGCTATTTTAGGTCGGAGTCTGTAATTTTGAATCGTGGTTAGATGATGAGGACGCCACCTAAGCTGGCACCTCCTTCTCCAAGCTCCAACACCATACCAGCTGGAGGACGTTTGGCCCCGACGGATTTAACGTACACCAAATCCGCTTACAGGACGGTTCTTCGGTGGAATCGGGTCTCGAACTTAAAGCCCTCCGGTTCCGAAACCTTACAATCAGACCACCACAAACCTAATGGAGGAAAAGGGATAAGACCTTTATTAGAGAGTATAAGAGAAATTTTCGGGGAGACCATTTCCGTTGGTTTAAAAATTTAATCTGTTGCTTTGTTTGTAAGTTAGATAACTTTAAATTTTTAAGCTAGACCGATGAAATTTGGTATGTGTTCTTTACATCAAATTGGCAGATTACTATCAGGCTTTGAACGAAATCAATACAAAGGAAGTTTATATGTCTGTCCGAATGCAAGTGGACACGATAATTTCACCATACGGTGCAAGAGTTGTTTTTGGAGAGAGTGAGGGTTTTCTGTTGTCCAGATTCGATAGTTGTGGGTGTTAATTTTCCCATTGAAAGCTTTGTTATTACACTGAATATTCCATTATCAAGTGACCTTAACCACTATTTAAGCAAGAAACTGAAGTGGAAATGTTTTCCAAATTACTGAGTTCTCATCCAGTCTTATATTTTTTTTGTACAGTGAAATACGCCATATCCAATTCACGGGAAACAACTGGCACAGTCTCACCACCATGCGGCGACTGACTGTTGGCTTCAAGGAACGAAGTATTCACATTTTCGACGTTAGAAGGAATTTGCTTACGGCTTCTACCTGGAAGATTGCCAAGCTCCCCAGTTGTTTCAAATGTCTGTATCATTTTGTGTAAAGCACATGGAGGCATTACAGCTCTTCGTATCTGCTTCATAGTACTGCATTCTGCAGTTCTGGCAAAATAGTTTTACCTTTAGCGCTTTTTTTGCCACGTGGACATGATGTGAAGAGAAATTACTAATACGAGTGCAGAGTCCGACTCCTTTTTATTCAAAGAATAAAGCTAACACTCGTGATGTTTCACATTTTCCATATAAACTAATAAAAAAACATCTATTGAAGATTTTCGATATAAGCAATTATGTTTTAACGTCATCTATTCATGAATTTTGATATTATAATTTATTATTTAATAAATTTGAAGAGCATCAATTGAATTATCTGTTGCTCAAATTTTATCTCCTTTAAATCAATAAGACGTATTCTAGAGCTATCTGATGCAAGTAACTTATTTCTTGCTAATCCTGTATTTTATTGCTTTAACACTGAGATCTTTGCACTCTTTTTTCACTGCTACCCAGTAAGTATTGGACTTGTATACAATCGCTTTAAATTCTCATATCAATTTGGAGCACAAAATTTTAAATTCTTGTCAAATTGAATCCCAAATGACTGTAATTGCTTACATTATTTTCGTCTTCTGTGAAACACTTCAACATCAGGTGAATTATCAAAAATTATGCATATAGATCTGATATGTAACGAGTCATTGTGGATCTCATTACTTTTCCGAGTGTAAATGATGAATCCACAGATTATTAAAAAACTGATCTTCAGTGTAGAGTAATCATCGAATCAGTCATTCCTAATTGTTCAATATCATTAGCCATGTAACGGAATCATTTCTCCCTCAGAAGATTGCAAGATCATTCTAATAAAATCTTCAATCTTTTGATGAACATTATTCATATGAATGTTTTATTTGATGATTTTTTCTGCACCTCGAATCGAATTTTCTAATTGAAACAAATAAATACTATAGATAATGCCGTTTTATTATTATTATTATTATTTATTTCCTTGCAAACTGACAAAACTGAAGTATTTTTAAGACATTTCGTACGATCTGATCATTCGGATGTAATTTGTTTGAACCCAAAATGATAATTATAAGCGACGTCCACTGTATCTAAATAGAATAATATAAAACTTTGGGTTATTCTATGGGTTTTTGAAAAGAATTCCATACCTTTCTAAGCTTTTTGAGACCACGCACGATGGTTGAATGGTCTATATTGAAGTTGCCGGCCAGCATTCGAGTTGTCAAACTTTCGTCCTCTTTTAAGGCTGCCAAAAGTGCCTGGTAGATCTCTTCCTGGCTTGTCTACCCAGCTAGTATCGACAGATTTAAAACTGGCAAACCATTCCCTGCATCAACTTTCACAGATTGTACCCTGACCGAAAAGTTTGTTGATATCCCAAAATAACTGTGCTGTTTTCCATCCTTTTTTAAAGAGATACAGTATAATATGACCAATATGAGTATAATTATAGACAACCATGTTTATAACTTAAAAATAGAAAATATTTTCATTGTAAATTTATAAAATATTATAAATTTTTATTAAAATATGGCACGTCAAAGAAACACCTGATAATTATGCACCAATCTAATATTTCCAAAGATCGTATACTAAAACTTATTCAGATTAAAATGAAATAAAAATTAAGACTTTAGAAATTAATTAATTACACAGAACATACCTATAAATACCACAAAATAAGGAATAGCTTCGAGACCTTGGGACCCCCAAAGTTGTGGAACCCCTAAGGGATTGTCTATTTTGTCTCTTTGATATACCGCATTCTGTACTCAAGGTGGAGTATTGTAATAAACTGTCACTATCAATGCACTGTCATTATCAATCCAATTCATAACTTTCAGAATATAGTACACTCCGATCCGTACTATCCGACCTGGTTTTCTTTTATCGTAATTAAATGAAGAAGGCAAGACATTGCATTGGCAACATTGCCAAGGCATTGAAAGAGAATGTCTGCTACAATTCTTCTACGTGTCTTGTGAAAAATACATGTTGTGACAGGAAAATAGCCGCGGTCTGCTCGTTGTTCATTGTTTCATTGGTGTGTAGTGGAGCTCAGTCGTTACCGCTGTTTCTGATTATAACTGCACAGTTTATGTTCTGTACTGATTATAACTGCACAGGTTATAACTGCTAGGTGTAAGCTTAATACTTTTTTTCAGTGTACGATACTGAAGATTTATAGAATGTATGCTAAAATGTGAGCTGTAATAAATTCTTGAAACGTGCAGTGCAGTATATAAACTACCAGCACAAAGCCTTCTATTTTAACTCGACACGTTACTGGCAACTGTTTCTAGGATTCACCGGGCCGCTGTCGCGTTCAATTCTACTTAGCTTGAGATAAACAGAGGGCTTAGTACTCAATACGAACTGAGAAAATAAGTATTATAACAATGTGTTTAGGTATAAAAACTTTGTCTTCTTGTATTAGTGAGCAAAGAAATGAGTTCATAGAACTCTGGCCTTTCCGGCTTTTTTTTTTGTGTGTGTTATCTGACCTGCCCTTCCACTACATTAGGTCGGATACTCGGGAGTGTGCTGTAATTCTTAATTTCTTGCATGCAATTAACAATTTCATTCGATTTAATCGCATTTAATGTCTTAAAATGTGTTAATATTGTTTGATATTAAGATAAAATGATATGCCAAAATAATGCAGTAATCTTAAATAAAAAAAACTGTATGAAAAATATATGGTCTGCGAAATCTTAGTTAAGGCTAATGAAAAGGATAATTTCAAATTTCACGTATACAGGCTATAGATTATGGAAGGGTGAGGAGATGAATTCCAAATATGTGGACACGCACAAAATTCTAACAAAAATCAATGATAGGAGAGATTTTGACGATAGAAGAAATAAATATAATGGTGTAAATTTCATACATTACGAAACTCACTGAAAATAATCTTTCATTGGTCAACATTAAAGTTCTCTAATGCATTTGCAATATTTTCTACGTATTGATTTCCATGTTTGCAAAATATTCCATCTGCATTTTTTAAAACTGTTTTTTATTGAATTAATCTCCTTATACATTCAATAGTCTACATATAAAATCTGGTTTCGTCTCGCTTATTTATTTAAGATGTAAATGGCCTCTAAACACTTAGAAAGCTATATTGTTGCTACCATGTATATGTATACTATCGACCATTAAGTAATTGGTCAATTGTGATAAGAGATATCAATACAATTTATTCATATTCAATAGGTAGAACCTCCACCTGAGAGATTCCACCTTAACCGTCCAAGACATGCCTTCCACAAGTGTTTGGATGATGAACAGTGGTGTTTTCTTCCACTTACTCGGCTTGAAGAAGACATTCAAGTGCTTTCACCAATTTTGGACGGTTTCTGCAATCCTTAATTCGATTATCCAACTCATCCCCGAGGATTTCTATAAGATTCAACTCTGGTCTCTGAGTAGGCCAGGCCAGTCGTTTCATCTCATTGTCTTCATACTAATGCATGGTGTACCTCACAACATGATAAGTGGCGTAAAACTGCCACAGCGTAGGAAAACACATTGTTGTCTAGAATAGTGTGGTAGGAGTCGACATTGAGTTTACCATGAATCGGGATCAAGAATCGAGACAATAACCCTGAAAACATCCCCAGACCATAATTCCACCTTGGCTAAACTTTACTGAAAGCACAATGAATCCTGGTAAAATTCGTTCTCCATGCATAGGCCAAACACAGATTCTGCCACTCGACTGGTAGAGATTGAACTTTGATTCATCACTCCAGAGACCTTGTTTCCACTCATCTACAGTCCAATTTCAGCGTGCCTTGAAACACCTCAGCCAAACAGCTGCCGTTGTATTTTGTAATTGAAATGCAGTGCATCTTTCCCTTTAGATTAAGGGTATACACTATAAGAAAATAATTAAAATTACTGGTAAAAACTAATTAAAATTGTATAAAAAGCATTAAACATATCTAGAATTAATAAAAATAGAATAAAAATCAAATGCGTGAAAATTTATCAATATATTTTCAGAGGGTAAATATTATATAATACAATTTCTACGTACTCAAGCAATATCGCTTGTAATAATATACGACACTTTTGAAGCTCCTGCCTCTCCTGCCTTCTAAGGCTTGGATAGACTGTTTAATAATGAATATGCGTCCGCAATATAACATTTGTGTATTCTGAATTGATGTTCGATAGTTGACCCAATGTTTAATCAAATCAATCAATCAATCGCTTCAATCTTCCGATTGTTTAGTCGAACACCTTTCAAATTAGATGTATGCACTGTCCAACTTGATTCTACAGATTTTCAACTTACAACTAAATAATCGAATGATTAAAAATCATGGATATGCTCCCGATATTAATAAGTCGTTTTGAAGTTATCCTCGAAAAGCACGTTAAGAAAATATTCCCTAAATTAGTTTAATTTCTATGGCGAGCACAATTCGTGATTCGTAGTCTTTTTAGATAGCATAACACTATTCATTATTTTTATTTTATCATAAAAAATTAAACATTTACCTACCGAAAACGACAAGCGAACAGAAACCACCCCCGTAATGCATAGATAAAATTATGTTTGAAACTCTCAAAGTCTTATTCCATAAACCGGTCATTAATTTTAAAAGCTTGCACTATTGTGAAAGTTAACATAATTTATTCGTCCTTTAAAATCACCAAAGGCTTTAATTTGTAAATGGTGCTATGCTTTGATTTTAATAGCTCCTTCATCATAATTGAGTTTTAAAAGTAACATAAATACACTAGTGTTTTGTGACCATAATACCCTTAAATCCATAAATGATATCCGAAATCGTTAACCTCTGTAAAGTCCCCCCCCCCTTTCCCTCACATGGTTAAAGGCACTCAGACCAACCAGATGTAACGTCTCCCTTTTTCCCACACAGGTTAAGTGCATACGGATCTCCAGATGTGGATACTTTTCACTAGGAGAATCATTGTGACTGGTCATTTGTCACTCTCCAGGTGTGGTAACACAGATGTGTATCCCGTCGTCTCAAATAGATCCATCATGTCTTCAAGGGGAAGGAATGTCAAAACAACCAGATGATAGACTTTTTTCCTTTCTGAAGAGACCCCTCAAGTCATAAAGAATCGATCAATCACCAGCAACCATTATCATTATGTGACAAACCCAAGTGCACTTCAACTGGCGTTGCTTGTGATAGACATGTGCTCAAGAGGCGGTCGGCCTCCAAGGTGGTTCATTAACAGACATTCCCTCGATCGGATTGTCTACTGAGGAAGCGTTTTTCAGCAGCTATGGGTGATAGGGAACTCAAGTTCCCCAATGTGAAAATCGGAGGTGGATATCTAATGAATATAAAATGCTGTATTTTTTTTTCAGAAAAAAGACTTCGAATGAGAATTCGGAGGGACTTCGGAGTGGCAAAAAGTTGTTCCTGATATTTTAAGAAGCTCCGTGTGATTCGAGCTTCTGTGTTAGCGTCCACCCGATAAAGATAGGTAGATTTCCGGTGCGGCTGTGGAATAGCCATTTAGAGCTAATAGCCTGTAAGTGGGGTTTTTTTGGTGACTTATTCTTCGATTTGATCAAGAAACTATTTCATGATTAAACTGTAACTTAATTTTTGTAAATAAGAACAAGTTGTTTGTTGCAAATATATAGGGTTGTAAATAAAAGAATTATTTTGTTACGCTTAAAGAATTATTTGTTACGCTTTACGCTCTTATTTGATCGGTTTTTATCATGATATTATAACCCCCCTATGCCACTGGTTTACTCGCTTCATTTTAATTTTGTTTCTCATACCTTATTTATCTATTCGCCTAACAAGTTCGACGCTTTCCTAGAAATCCTCTGTCACATCTGTTTTGACGGTTCATCTCTCGCATAAGTGCTTCTGTAAGATGTTTCTCTACAAATCTTACGCGCACCGTCGTTGTGGTTGTTGTTTGTTTGTTCGTTGTTGTTCCAGCTGGACGAAAAAATCAATGATCAAAGTATTATTCTTCTGATCTGTTCGAAAACCATACCATTCCTCAATTGATCGCTTCACTGTATAATTATTAATTATAGCAATTCATAAGAAAATCTGTGGCTTTTTTAAATTTGGCGATTTTTAAAAATTATCGAAATTTCTAATATCAAAAAGATACAATAATAAAATAAGAAGGCATCATGCGAGAGTCTATGACGTAGCAGCAATGTTGAGAGAACTTGTATAGATACCCCAAGCTCTAATACTAGGAAAGGCGCCATGAGAAATAAAAATAAAAATGTATTTATTTTATTAAATACTGAGAAGTGGGGAATCATTACCACAGAATTCCTTTTATGCATAAGTACAAAGCATTAAACATAAAAATGATCATCTATAATCAGGAGAAATCATTGCTGAAGATTAATCGAACTCCATATAAAATGCATAAAAATGCTTTTGAAATGCTCTTTAAATATTTATTTTCCATATTTTTTCCATAATTTAGACACAATAGTGCAATAATAGACTCAATTTAATTTTTTATATCGTATTTTCAAATTTTTGATAATTAGTGTTTCAATTGATTTGTTGTGATAACGTTTCTTTTTAGTAGGGCCCAACCAGATAGCAAAAATAAATATCTTTTAAAAAGAAAGCATCCTCCTCTTTGATTTGATCCATTTGATTAATTAATGCTAATTAATTAATTAGTTTCATTAGTATTCGACTGATGATTAATAGTTAATAACCAATTGAGCAGAAATAAAAAAAAATCGCAGATCATAACTCAAAGATATCCTTCCTCACGCTCAAATAATGGAACTTTCCAAGAGTTAGAATCAGGAATTCTTTCTAAAAAAAGAGCTTTCATTCTTCTTGTATTTTAGTCGCCAGCACTCACATTTGCTATTTGCCTTTATTTAATCATATTGTCAACGCTCTTATGGCAAAGAGGTTTTCATAAACCGTTATTCGGATAGTCATTCAATTCAATAACATATTGTTAGGAAAAATCTATCCACAAAATCCCACTAATTCCAATTCTGACACCAAATGTTACGGAAATAATCCGGCACACAAAATTCTGTAAATTCGAACCGGTTCGTTGTAGTGGGTTATGGTGACGCATTCAACAGGACTCAATTACAAATAACGAAGTTTATTAACTCGGAGGCACTAATACACAACACTACACTTAGAAAAAATGGCAACCCACAAGTAATTATCAGTAGTAAATAACCACAACAGCACAAAAAGCGACCTGATAGAACTCAGCAAAAAGAGAGAATTCACGTAGCTATTCACTAAGACATCACCAAACGTCTACTATTTTCCACTGTATTCTCATTTTAGTTGCACTCAGCTCCCTTATACAACTAGCTACTCAACACACGACTCGATGCACAGCTGAAATTCTCAATTCATTAATCGCTTAAGCTTTACTCAAAGCTCAAACTTGGCTGGACTGATCTAATTAATTCGTCGCTGACACCACTCGAACTATACGATTCAACGTATTATATGGCTGACTTTAGCTTGGTCTGCCGGCCTTTTACAGCTTCCGGAGCAGGACAGAGAAGGTTCTCGAAAAAATCAGCGGAATTCGCCTGCTATTGGTCCTATTACCAAAATTCTTGAAGATTCTGGTATCCTCCATTTTGTCTCGCCAAATTTATCGCCATGTTCGAGGGTCAATGATACAACATCCAATCAGCATCCAATAGAGCTGTACGTAAAACTGTCTTTCTTAAGACAGAATCAACTGTGCTGGGAAGCAAATTTACAGATTAAACAATATGTTTTTCAAAACTTCCTTCGGAGTATATTAGTAGAGTTCGAATTCTATCTTAGAGCATAGATTCGAGCAAAGAATTAGAATTTCCTTTTGTAAGGGAATTGAAATTATGACGGCAAAAACTATGTGACTGTCACTAGCATTATATAATTAATTGTAACATCTCAAATCGGGATATCCTAAGATTGCGGACCTGGCCTGTTATCGGTTTTGCCACCCTTTAGTTACATTACTATACCATAGTTACCGAGAAAAAAAGAATTGTATCAATATTTACTAATGCATATTACCTTCCAATAAGCAACCAAACTGAGAGAAGACGGGAAAATTTTAATTTGGGAAAAATGCAAACGAATCCTGAAAGTGTATGTCAGTTGTGTTGCATGCAATCAACCAAATGCAATATATGCAACTCATTCCAAGAAGCATTTATCTTTGACAATGATTGCATATTTTAGCTTTTACATAAGACTTTTTTCCAGAATTTAATAACCCCATTTTCCATGTTAAGAAATTTTATTATAGCGCGTAGATAATCAAGCTAATAATTATAACAAGCTCTAAAAGAGTAACTTAATTAGTCTTTCCAATTATAGAAAAAAATCGAGTCATGACATGAGGGGGAGGGTAAAATATTCGAAATGGAGATTTAACAAAAAAAAAAAAAAAATCCTTCTTTCAGCATATTATGGAAAGAGCATAATAAAAATCAGGGCTTTTATTTTATTGTTTGAAGTCTCATATGAAGGAGAGGAGAATGGGTGTTTCTTTCATTCTACAATATTTGCGTCGTCTAGTGCACTACATTTGCTCACTGTCAATAATATTGATCGTATCACTCATTTGCAGCCAAATACCGAAATCTTTATCGATAATAAATCGATTACTTGATAAATACTTTTTATATTGGTGAATGTATATACATATATATATATATATTGGTGAATTATTTATATTGGCATTTATTGGCATTTCATCAAGTGATACTATAAAATGCGAGTAGTTATATTTAAAATGGAACCTAGAAGTTATTTAGAGTTCCCTAAAGCTATTTAGAGTATGTCGAAGAAGTTTGGTATTTTTAATATTCACAGTATGGGGAAAGGCAGAATTAAAAAAGAAAGGCTCAGCTCCCGTATACGGCCTCCGCCACATTGGCGAGAAATTTGGCGATAAACGGTAATTTCTGGTTGCCGTCATCGGCATATGTATTCTTCTTTATGGTAACCTTAAACCTTAGAACATATTCAGTATTTTTATGTGTTTTTATAAGGAGCAGCTCACATATACAGCTATTAACTTTTATAAACTATGCTTTTAAAATGAAAAAAATATCAATGTTTTCATGAGAACATATGCAGCATAAAATTAAGAAATCATTTTTAAAAATCGGAGCAAAAAATAATTTCGTCATCATCATTTAATATTAATTTTGAGCATTTCATTATACTTACAAGCAAGTGAGCATTTCATCATGCTTCATTATACTTATAATTAAACAAATAGTTTCATTTGGATCTTTATCATAAATATTTCAATACCCTGACTTACGCTGGTGTATTTTGTCAGTCCTAGGATTAAGCCTAATATGGCTTCAAAAATTAGTCAATATTCACAACATTTATCTGAATTATTTAAAATAAAAAAGGGGCATCGCCACCCCCTGACTTATAGTCTAGTGCATTTTGTCAGTCTTAGAAATAAACCTAACGTGGCTTCAAAACTTCCGGTTAAGAATCACAACATCCTAAACACGCATTATTGGCGACTTGGTGAAAAAAAATGGCGCCACTAGGCCGTATACGGGAGCTACTCCAAAAGAAATTAGTTCAAATTTTTTCAGTGGAGGGCTTTTTTTTTTCTTTTTTTTTACGGTTATTGCTTTAAATTCAATTATATTTTTCTTTCTTAAAAAATTTGAAAGTAATTGTTGCACTATATGAGCCTTCAATTTCCAAGCAAAGACTGAAACACAAGACAGCGTGCTATATAGTAACACGTAAGAATTCCTGTTGAATTGAATAATGTTAGATTATAAATCAACAGAAGAATTATGGTTGTTTTTTTGGATGCATTCTTTAAAATATCACCACAATTAGAAGTTGCAAGTATTCAAATCAAATCAACGGAGTGGTCAAGCATTTGGGAAACATCTGTTATTGATACGGTCCTTACCAATTGTTTAATGAGCTGAGAAATTAAAAAAAAAAAAAGAGTTCCATAAATATTATTTTGTTTAGGCCTCTTTTTTTAATTGCAAAGCAAGGATCACATTATTTTCTAGAATTTTATTGTAATTTGTTCCTGTTACAATGAAGCGAAAAAAAAATGGACTAATAATTAAATCATACCACACCAAACTGTAGCAAACACGAAATGCAAGGTATTTTTCAAAAACAGCATACGCTTTCGATGAACCTCATATTCTACGAGTCTGTGTTTTGACTTGTCCTAATAAAGTGAAATGCACTTCATTAGTTCACAAATTCTTTCGAATCCATGATGCATCTTCATCAATTTTGGAAGGAAAGAAGTTGACAAAATCAATTCTTTGTTGTGGATCTCCGAGTTACAAGTGATACCAAATATTAATTTTATACGAATGTTGTAAAAATTAGCTCAAGATTTTGTTCATTTACGTCCATTGTCCGGTAAAGTATTTGTTACGCTTCTAGCTTTTACATATTGTTGATCCACAAACCCCTGAATCAATTTCCTCCGTTACTTCTTGATTCACGGAGCTACGCCGTCTAGTTCCAAGTAGATCCTCGAGTTCTCTTGTAGCTTCAGATTTACTTATTAATTTCTTTAAGTAAGTCACAGACATCGATCCTTTTCTCAAATCTAAAAGTTAAAGAATGACGTTAACATTCTCTCAAAGCAGCGGTATAATTTACTCAAAGAGCACGTTCTATCTTCCACAAAGTCATGATTACATTTTGAAAGCTGTTCTTAACATTTCACTTTTATATTCAAGTATTAAAAACTGTAGACATTTTGACATAATTTAGATAGAAAAAAAAATGCTTTAACAAGCTACAGCGTCACCTATCAGTAAAAAAATGTTAGATTTTTTTTATTATGTAATTTATTCTGATATGCTGTAAATATTACAGATAAAAAATTTCTACAACATATTTTAAGTAATTTTTCTTTTAGAGCCTGTGGTGACTCTTTATAAGCCAGATAACAGCTACGGGACAAGAGAAATTTCTTTTGTCTTGTGATCATGTTACGCGGCTACGAACCACAAGGTTGCGAGTTCGATCCTCGCCTATCGCCAATAGCAACATTGGTGACCCGGTGACGAAAATACGCAAACTTCATACAACTGTTGTGGCGCCCTCTATCAAAAATAAATAAATGAAAAAAAAGCTGATAAAAAATCAGCCAATAAATAAAAAGAAAAAAAAAGCTGATAAATAATCAGAAAAAAAATGCAGCTGATAAATAATCAGAAGAAAAAAAATGCAGCTGATAAATAATCAGCCAATAAATATAAAAAAAAATGGCTAAGGCGCAACAGCCAATATATCACCACTAATAAGAGCAAAAACAGAACAAAATATCGTTCGTCTCACCTCCAACGCACTGGAGGGGGAGTAATGTGGTGACTCTTTATAAGCCAGATAACAGCTACGAGACATGAGAAATTTCTTTTGTCTTGTGGTCATGTTACTCGGCTACGAACCAGAAGGTTGCGAGTTCGATCCTCGCTTATAACCAATAGCAACAAGCTCTTCAACACTTGCAGTTTAATTATAAGCCTCTTGCATGTTCTTAATATAATAACTATTATTATATATCCCGTGTTATATTTACATCTCGTATCCGAACAACAATGACTGAACTTATATGATAAATGTAGCTTTTGTTATGCTATTCAATTTTTCCATAGAAATATGAAAACATTAGGGAGTCTCAACCTCATTATTCTGTTTGGTTCTATTTGATTCCAATATTTTTTTAGCTGCTTTTGAAAAATGACGGTTTCAAATTATTTTCTAGATATTTCATGACTTTGTTCTTGAGAATGTTATGTTACTTCTTTGAAAAGGATATTTATTCTTTTATTTTTTTTTCTAATTGTAATAATGTATCATTCATATCAATGTGAGTTTATACTTTTTTTTTCTTAAATATATTTAATATCTTTCCCTATATATATTAATCATTCTACCAGAAATGATAAAAGTAAATTTTTGAAAGTATTCGCTTTGGTTATAAGTTAGTTTCTTGAAAAAGTAATCGCGCATATAAGCTTTCTCCTTGTCGACTAGAAATTCAGTCATAGTTTATCCACATGAAAAAGTTGCAATTGAAGAACTCTTCGTCGCCGTTGAGCAGTTCGTGTCAAATGAATCATCCAAACAGAGGATTAAAATACTGTCTTTCTGTTATAAAAAAAATTCTATTCTAAGGACATAGATTTTTACTGGAAGAAAACCCGAATCAAAACAAGAAGGAAAAAAAATCGAGGTTCAAACTGTAAGTGATCAACATATAAATTTATAGGAATAACGATACATTTGATACAACTTCACTTCTTAAAAATTGTTTTAATTTTAAAACCGAATGATACGAGAAGTAATAAATAGTAGTGAGCAGTTTTGTGTGAGAATGAACCACAACTTCCTAGTTGAATGACTCACAAGAGATGTGTAGCCGAAGTTTTAGAGATGATATTACTGCTGTGAATTACACCCCTCCTCCCTCCAAAAAAAAAAGTACCGGAACATAATTTTTACGAATGCGATGCATCAGCGTAAATCAATTTGTAACAGACCATACAAAAACTCAAACGATACTCGATTTCAATACACGTGAAGGAGATGTATATACTCGTAATCAACTTTTGAATGCATACACTCGTAAAATAAAAACCAATCGTCGACATAAGATTATATTTTAGAGATAAGATTATATTTAGTTCTTCTGGTAGTTTTGATTTCAACATATTTATTTTCTAGTCATCATGACATAGCAGAAGGATTACCAATAGAATGATGAAAATGGTCGTTTTTAAAAAAAATAACCAAATGAAAAAAAAGTAGAAGAAAGAAAACATCCCCCTGCAAATGAAGAATCATTCGTATAGTCGAAAGATCACAGGTAAAAGATAAAAAGATTTATCATCAGCTTCAACTATTAATCTTTTATTGAGTGATAAACGTGCGCGATTCAGATTGTGTCCATGAATAATAATAAATGAAATATATTACGCAAGAACTATAAAAAAATGTTTTTCAATAAGAACGAATTCATTTTTGTTTAATTCTAGATGTATAGACTTAATTTTCTAATATTAATTGTATAATTTTTCAATCATATCAAGTTTATATACAAGTATATAAAACAATTCTATCTGTAAGCAAAATATTTTCTGAAACATGAACATAGATTCCTGAAATCAGTATTTAATTTTCCAGGAGTATTGACCCGAACTTTACATTCGCATAGTAAATGAGAATAGAGCAAAAGAATTAAGTGAATTTTGTAAGAATTATACAGCTAATTATTTATTAATAAAAGCATGAAAACAATCTCGAGTTTATCAACTATAAATAGTACAAATAAAAGTCAAAAGTTAATACCATCTATTTTTAATGAAGATAAAAAACTACCTTTATTAATATTTATGCAAATCGGAAATTCCATGTACACACAGTTTTTATGATCTAATAACTAATATTTTTGATGGATATATTAGTTCTTTTTGAAAACTCGTGACCAAACGACCAAACTAAAAATTATTTGTTTATGATTTAAGAATATTTCTGGCCTTAAAAAAACGACAGTTCAAAAGGGGAGACATGCGTTATATTGAATTATATAAAGAAAAGAGAACGAATATTAACTAAACAATGTCTTATTTTTTCAAAACCACTAAAACCACTAATGAATTAGGTGGCCGACAAAGATGGCTAGTAATATATAATGAATTAACAACTGTTAAATCTCACACACACACTCACTTTACAGAATTTGGGGGGGAAAAACACCGCGAGATTTAAGAATTCCCGTTTATCATAATTTTTCTAAAATTTAAGTAATTTTATGTGACTTCAATGCGTTGTTAAACCTCAAAAATAGATTTCAAAATTTTTTTTGAAAACACCTGCGACTGTGCTAGTTTTGATTATTTTATGCCACATTAAGATATGCCGACACAGAAAAATGAAAATTCTAAATAAAGGAATAAACGCAAGCATAGTAGTAAGATATTAAGTATATTAGACAGAACATAATTAGGACTAATAACTAAATGAAATCTAATTAAATATAAAATGATACTTTATCAGAGAGAAATAAATGTTTACAAATTATGATTAAGTTATTTTCATCATTGGGCAAATAATCCTTCACGCTTATTCAAAGTATCCAGGACTAATGAGTTTCTAATGTATACATTGTTTACAAATCCTTTTAATAAAAGAAGTTGGATTTTTTTAAATACTAACCGCATCATGGGCAACATCATCAAATTGCAATTTGAAGAGGTTCGGAGCTCACAATTTTCTGGATTCAAAAATTTTATTTTGATATCTATATTTAATAGAAATTTAGATTTCACTAATATTTTTAAATATTTTTTATTAAAAACAAGCCGTCAACGTCGATTTTAATTTTATCCTTCATTCTCCGAGGCCCATTACGTGCAAAATTAAACTCCAATAGTGCGACATGGGAAAATTTACATAACATTTTGGCCATTGTTTTGATCATTCTACAGTAATGTCACCATCATCAAATACGTCCAAGAAACAAGTCCAAGAAATAAACAATAAGCATGCAATTTCCCTTTTTCACAGCCTTTCTTTTCTTCCTTTTTTTTTTCTTTAATTCAGAAAACGAACTGCTAATTGGAAGATAGTAAAATGCAATTTCACAAAGAAAAAAAAAAAAA
Source organism: Argiope aurantia (assembly GCA_026543865.1). NCBI lineage: Eukaryota > Metazoa > Arthropoda > Arachnida > Araneae > Araneidae > Argiope > Argiope aurantia. The sequence goes on along the minus strand of JAPMOR010119322.1, from coordinate 233,481 downwards.
AAAGAAAAAAAGAAAATATACCACTACAGAATAGTCTTCATGTTAAGTATCGGCCAATTTTGCAAATCTGGCCCCTCCTTATGCCCTCTTAAAAAGGGTTCTAAAAACAACAGAAATCCGAGTGCTCACGATATCCCTTCTTGCATTAAGAAAAGAAGAGTTTACTAAGGAAAAGAAGAAAAAAAAAATGAAACATCCATAGTTGTTATTTTATTTATTTGCTTAAAAAAAGTCCCAAGGAAACTTGCTTGAACAAAATTTTGATTTTTTTCTATCTTACACATACATTCTGGAGCCGACTTATCATCGGGCAAGCTAAAAGCATAGCTTTTCCACCATGCATACGTTTGCAGCATTTTTACTTAATGGGCTTCAAATATTAGACTTAAATGCTGATACAAATCTCAGAAAGCACCTTCTAATATGCCAAGGCCACAATGAAATTGTTTAGAAACATATTGAATCTTAACAGTTTCTTTTCCACACTCATCCATTTATGACGTTCTCGCTTTTAAACCAATCACAAATTAAACTGTAAATGATGATCGTATACAATGATGCCATTTTTCATAATAAAATAATTAATCCTAATACAAAGAATATTTAGACGATGTTTTTAAAATACAAAATTATTTTTAAATTAATTTACAGAGCTAATTATTTAACTTAAATACAATTTGTTCACATTAAATCTTGAGACCTTTCTGCTTACAGATATCTTATATCAATTGAAAAATAAAATATTTCTGATAACAATCAATATATTATATATATAATATTATTTTAATTTCAGTTTTAAAAATGCTTACTTATATTGATGAACGCAAATATCATGCAATTACTTGTTCAAAACAATTTATCAAAACTGGAGTTCCGAACTAAAGAAGCAGAGAGCTTCATGCAAATATTTTTTGAAGGTTTTAATTCGTTACCTTGTGGTGTCCTGATGATGCTATGCTTCGAATTGAACATAAGTAATTGAATATTATCGTGTGTAAATGTGTTGGTGAAGTATCGGGAGTTAATTTGACATCAATGACGTACCAGTCTCTTCATATATATATAAAGCATTTGTCAAATTTTAATTCATAATCGTTCTATTTTCTACGTCACGCGTACGGGGAATAAAATTGGCAGCCATATTGACACACTTCAAAACAACTATTTCTGAGAACAGTTGGCTGAACATTATTGTGTAATCCACGTTCGAGCCCAGGTGAGTTCATCCCACGTGTTAAATGCAATTACTTAATTATTTTGTATCGGTTTGAAATTTTTATGGCTTTGCTTCTTGTCATTGCGAGGTATTGATTTTGGAACTAAAAATGGCTGAAGGTTAGCCAACGGGAGAAATGTGTAGAGAAGGCCGATAAGTAATTACACTGTCAGCAAACTATATTAAGAAATTCTTCAATTACCTGATAGGGGGAAAAAAATGGTGTAATAAAACATTGGAAATGAATTTTTCTTTATTTTATCTAATATACTTCATTGTCGACTTTTCAGTCTTATTTAATCTAATGTAATCTGAAGCCTTTTACTTATCTGACAATATAACTAGGCATTTCATTTGTGTTGTTCGAGTCGGATGCAATTCCAAATTTTTTCTTTAAACTAAGCTTATAATTCAAAAGAATAATTGAGGATATCTCGGGATTTAAATATCTTGTAACTTCCCTGGATGCGACAACATTGACTGATAGATATATGGAATTGGAACATTAAATCGGTAATTTTAATAACTTAACTTGCACCGATAATTTAACAATCCTTGCACAAGGGAATTATTCGGTCATACACACCCTAACTTAAGAGGGATTTAACAATGGTTCTTTTTAATAGAAAAAACATATATGAAATGGATGGGAGGTCAGTTAGGAAAATGTGGCTCGTTTAGAATAAAAATAATACGGAAAAAAACGTGGTTTATTCTTGGTTATATATTACTGGTTGACTGGGAAATGTTGCAAATGGCATTCCACTAATCTGTAGGAATCGATTTTGTGTGAATTGCTATTAGTACATAATCGCTTTTTTTTATAATAAAATCGATATGTTCTAAAGTGTAATATTTAAACTGGCACTGAAGTAAATCTCATAAATGATCTCATTGTTTTCATATTCATTTTAAATGTTATTCTAGCTGAGAGATTAAAAAAATTTTCATACTGAACCAATGTAAAACGTTACATTGTTTTATACAATCTCCCTTTTTGTTTACTAAAAAGATCAATTTATCAAAGGGAATAAAATAAAGTTTAACAAGTTTATGATAGTTCTAACTTCATAAGATGTTGGTGAATGATGTGAATTATAATGGCCTATTAATTTCTTTTATAAGACTAAATAAGAATTCAGACTATTTTTTAAATCATTAATACATGCAAGTGAAGTTGTGACAGCATTGTAAAAATTGTTCATAATTCAAACCTGATTATGCTAATTTTATTATATTAAATTGCTGTATATTTTGAAAATCTAACACTGCATAAATAATGTCTGTAAATTGCATCTGCACTTTCTGATCTTAGTTTGCTCATAACTGGCCTAATTTAAAATATATAAACAAATTTGTTTGGTAGAAACGACAGCATTTATATGCTTCCAGACACTTTTATTCAAGCCAAGGCTATTTTATTGATGAGAATTGTTTTTTATTATAGTTATTTTGTATATTTTACTTTTTTAACCTGATTTTTATGGAAGATGAAATATATTATAAATGCACAAATGCATTCGCATCTTCTCATCTAATAAAAAAAAATAATTTATAAATTCAGATATTTTTAGGTTTTTCTTTTATTAAATTTTTCTTTAGCATTTTTGACTTCATTATTTATTTATTTATCAAGACTTATGATTTTATTTAAGTTTGGGTTTCTTAGATTTACCAGGCTGTTGTGGTATTCATCAAGCTAGATTTCTATTCTAAACTGCTATGGCTACTGTCCAGGCTGAAACACTTGTCAGTCAAAGTCATAATCCTGGCAGTCCTAATAGATTAGGATTGTCTATGAATTCAAATTCCATCACAAGGTATGTCAGCTTTTCTGTTGCCATAAAAAAATCAATTTCAAAAATTGAAATGGGAATTGAGCTAATAAAATTTTTTTCTTAGCATTTAAATCTTAAAATTCTCCAGTATATCATGGCTAAACAGGTATTGAAACTATTATTTTCTTTGTTAGCTTGTTTTTTTTTTTTTTTTTTTTTGTTTAAACTAAGACTATGGTAATGTGTAATGCTTCTCGTTCTTCCAATCTAATATTGTCAAATTTTTTTTTATTTGAAATGGATTTCAAAGTTGAATTTATTAAGACTTTAAATTATTTCAAAAACTAGTTGTATTTCTTTAAAATTGTGATACCAACGACCAGAATTAAGTTTATTGATCCTTGCATCAAGATGCTAGATTATCTTTTGTCTGTTAAAATAGAATATTATCTGTATTAACTGTGTTATCTTGTTGGTAATCTTGTATTATCTTTTAATATATAGTAATCTTTCATAAACTTTATATATATTTTCTTTTATTTGTTTACAGTTCCTTGTAAATGTTATTTTACATTGATATCTAAGAAAAAATTTGTAAATTTTTTTTCTTTAAATTATAAGATATTGTACGTTATTTATATAAAAAAAAAATCTGACAGTAGAATGAAACTTCAGCTTAGTATAAAAAGCTTACTTCTCTTTGTCATAATTACATTTGATATAACTAATAATCTGTATTGGGTTTTATTATAAGGTATTTTTTAAAAATTATATTTAAAAGGAGGACTTTAGTATTAAGATATTTGTTCAGTATTAAGATATTTGTTCTGCAAATTAAAATGGAATAAATTTTGAAAAAGGATTTAACATTTTGAAAATGTTGAATGTTGAGTTAAGATTCAGTGGTTAGCTAAGAGTTTATATAAATTATCATTTTTCTTTAAGATTAAAATGAGCTTATTAAGATATTCTTTATAAATTTAAATATATTAGAAATTTATTTTTAATCTAATGATAAATGTTTAATATGATCTAATTACTTGCTAAGTTTTTGTAGAACTTTCGCAGAATGTATTGTATTCACAACTCTAATCATCAAAACCATGTTAAATTTAATAAATTGTTGCTAAAAGAAAAAAAAAAAAATAGATATGCATGTCAAGTTCATTTTTAATTTTTCCTCTTGATTCATTTAGAATTTTATGAACTTTTTTAATTTGTTTAAATAATAACCAATGATTGAAACTTGGATGCAATTGTGGTAAGTTATTCCATCGTACGTTAATTCAACTCGGTTCCATTTGAAATATTTTAAATTGTATTTGAATAAAAGTAACGACATAGATTTTAAAACTAATTCTGAATTTTTATGTACAAAATTTGTTAAAATCTGATTTAATTTTTATATATCTTAAAAATCATGATTTAATATATATTTTAGCATACAAAAGATTATAATTAAACTTGCATATAACTTGTACCATTAAAGCCAATTACTTCTAATGTTTTGTAATCTTTTTCTTCAGCCTTAAATTAAGATTCAGGTTGTTGAAATTTTCATGAAGGAAGAGGGACATTGAGTTATCTTTTCTGAATACACAAATGCAGTTATATTTAAATGTTCTGAAATTCAAAAATTCAACATTTCAAAAATTGGATCTTATCCTTAAATTTGTTATAATAAAATATAAAGTAAATGTAATCAAAAAACCATAAATCTCTTTTTGTTAAGTTCTTAATGTTAATAATATAAAATGGAATTTAATATATAAAATCTTAATGGGTAAAAACTTGTATATTATCAAAAAGTAATATATATACATGTATTAAAAATAAGCTCTTATTAATAATGTATTTAATTGAATTTTAATTGAATTTTTTTCTTTATATCCAATTAATACTTTCATATTAAGCGTCAAATCAAACTGCTCGAAGCAATTCACAATTTTATATATACATGTCTACGTGATATAATATCTAGTCTGTAGTATCAACTATTGCATATATATTTGAAGCTGTTACATTTACTTTTTATATTTTATTTAAAAACAATATATAGTAAAAATAAAATATCTGTTGGAAATATACATTTATTTTTCTAGAGATATGATGGCAGATGATATGGGATGGAAAGCAAAATTGAAATTACCTCCTAAAGATAAAAGGAAAAAGACTTCAGTGAGTAAATTATTTGTTTTGAAATATTTTTTATATTTAACTTTCATAAATTATTAATATTTAACTGAAATTTAAAATTTTAACTTTTTATTTTATTAAAATTGAAGAATGATTTTCTTATAATTGATTATAAATTTACAACTCTAGCGAGGATTAAAAGAATTCTTCTAGAGTGTAAAATTTTTTAGAATCATTTTAAATGTCATTATTTAAATTTTATCCTTTAAAACTAAAGGACTAACTAATCGTAGCAGATATTTATATTGTTCTATTCATTCTGTATAGAATGTAGTCTTAAAATTTTATATCTTGAATCTCTTGTGCATGCATAGAAATTATTAATTTTATATTAAAAATGACTGACTTTAAGTTGAACATTCTTTATATATTAAGTTTTTATAGTTTAAAAATATAAAGCTTATTCCTGAGGTAAAATATAAAAATGGCTGTTGTATTTTATTCTCTACTTGCATATTTCTTCTTACTAGGATGTTACAGATACAAAAGGAAATGAATTTGAAGACTTCTGTTTGAAACGAGAACTATTAATGGGTATCTTCGAGAAAGGTTGGGAGAAACCCTCACCTATTCAAGAAGCAAGTATTCCTATTGCTCTATTGGGAAGAGACATTTTAGCCAGAGCTAAAAATGGCACAGGAAAGACGGGTGCTTACATCATTCCCATTCTTCAACGAATTGATGTTACTAAAGATTACATTCAAGGTACACATATTCATTAATTTGCTGACAATTTTAACCTCTTGAATTAAAAAAAAATATATGTTTGCATGCAAGTATAAAGGTTCTTTTAGTGCTTAGAAATTTTGGAAATGGTTATAGCTTTGTTCCTAAAAAAAATTAATATCCAGGTTTTTCTTAAAATAGAACTTTTGTAATCTAATAATAAAGTAAAATTGATACATCTTTCACTCTGACAAATAGATTTACAAGAAGGCACAGGTTGAAAAATGGACTAGAGATGAGATTTACTATACTGGTAGTATGCTGTTAAGATGTTCATTTATTAAAATATTAGAGCCAATTTTAAGATGGCTTTCAAACTTTCAGCATAGCTTATATACTAATGTGTCATTATTGCCGAATGTCGGAATAACCTAGTCAGTAGGGTGCTAGCTTAGCATTCGCAAGCCCATCCTAGGCTAGTTTTTAAAATTTTTATACTTGTTTTATTTTAGTTAATTCAAATTAACTTACTAATTTACAAGCAGTCTTAATTGATGTTTTCAATAGAAAAATATTTATTCTCTTAATTTTTGCTCTAATTTTCAAAAGATAAATTTTAATTAGCATGTATTTTTTATAATTAAAAATTACATAAATCAACAACTTAAAGATGGTTTTAATATGCAATTTTTATATAATAAAAAGTCTGTTCGTATAATTCTGGTATCCTTATTTTATTTTTAAGCTAGAAAACTGCTTGTCATTTAAATTACATTTGTAATATTAATTGCATTTGTAAAAATATTTTATTACTCTTATATTGCATACAAAAAACACAATGGTTGTTATTGTAAAAACATTGGAATCAAAATGTAGTTTGAAATCTTGCACAAATGATAAACAGTAATTGGTCTACAAGAGAAACGTTAAAAGGATAAACTAGAAAACAAACTTTATTTCATTTAAAAAAAATATTCGTTTCTTCAGAAGGTACCACACCATATCATGTTAAAAATTCCATCTGTCTATACATTACTTAACACCTGCTTTTTTTTCTTTTGAAATATTAATATTGAGAATATCTGCTGATGTTTTTCAGTTCTCTAATTCTGATGTAGTTTGAATTATAGCAAATGCCTTTATTTAAGTCTAAAATTTTTTTTAATTTTTAATGATTCTAAAATAGTTAAATTATAATTTTAAGAATAAAAAAAATTCTACTTGAATTATTAAATACTTTATGAATAAGCAGAATTATTTAAAAATTAAACTATGCTTGTATACAAATATTTTTGCATGCAGAAATAGGTAGAAATATTAAATAAAACCAACTAATTTATCATTAGTAAACCGTTTTAATCATTTTATATATATAAATTGATAATTTCTCTTCTAAAACTTAAATTATAAATCAAGAATTAAAAATATTTTTACATAAAAAGAAAATGTTTATTAAAGCCATTTGGAAATAATTTAATAAACTTAAAATGATTTAGAAAGGAAACTAATAATAAGCACTAGTCAGGAAGTAAACTAAGGTTTTGTAAATGCTATGTCAGGCAAGTGGCAATGCATTATTACTATCTAGGCTAAGCAGAAAGTTTGAAATCCATTTTTTTTCTCTTTGAAATTGTCTCTAGAATGTTCAAGAAATATTAAAAAGCATACTATCATTATATTAAATCTCGTACTCAATCTTCTGTCTCGTTCCCTCTTCTTATTGGAAGTAGAGAAGATTAAAAATCAATTTTCTGTTGGCTTTATTTTCAAAGATGAAAGTTTATTTGTCTTGATCTTTTCGGGGACACACACACACACACACACACACACAAAAAAAAAAAAACCTTTAAATTCGATTGCCCCCCCCCCTTTTCTTAAGAAAGCATACTTTATTGTTTATCTAGTATTTCTTGTTTTTATTCGTAAAATGATAAAATTAATATTATAGCAGTTTAGTTCTGTAGTATGATTCAGTTGAATGGAGGAGTGCATTTTAATTTTTTAAAATTTTCTTTAGTTCTTTGTTAAAAAAAGTACATAATTTAAAAAAAATATATATAATTGTAAGTCAAGTTGAATTATTTCTCCATTCAAATAGATTGCTGTTTTATGAAGGGAAATACATCTTTGTAGTTCAGAGCTTGAATTTCTTATTTTTAAGCATAATCATAACCTTTTAATTAAATTTTAAAGTACATTTAATTTTTTCATCAATATAAAAATCATGTCTGACATTTTTTATCAATATACATGACATTCTTACAGAAACTTCATTTATAATTTTCTAGGAATTAAACAATTATAAAAAATATGTAACTTGTGACATATTAATATGACAATACATCATATTGATGTAACAATTAATTTATTGCCTTGTTCTCTTATTTTTTTAATAATTGTCCATTGTATAATCCTATTTATAAACTGTTATTTCACTTCAACTTTTTTAATGAAATGCAAGCTATTTAAAACTTACAAAAGTTGTTTCAAAAATGGGCTATTCTGTTAACTCAAATAATTGTGTGCCATCTATTGGTTTGGTATTTAATGATTGTTATAATTTGATTCTAAATTATTAATCTATTAAAACAGGTATGTATCTTAAAAAAATCCACAAAATTATATGGGGGGGAAATGTAAATTTTTGCTTTCAAAATAAGTCTGCATATTTCTTACTGAAACTGAATTTTTAATGTTTTCAAACTAAACTAATATCACTTTTTAGCTCTGGTAATTGTCCCTACAAGAGAGCTTGCATTACAAACAAGTCAAATCTGTATTGAGCTTTCAAAGCATATTGGAGCAAGAGTCATGGTGACAACTGGAGGCACAAATCTTAAAGATGATATCATGCGAATCTATGAAAATGGTATGTAAAATTTATGATCTATATGATTAACTAAAGTGATGGGGTAAGAGTGATCCTAATTTGTTGTTTTATCTCTAGTCCATATAATCATTGCTACTCCTGGAAGAATACTAGATTTGATGGAGAAAAATGTTGCGAAAATGGACAGATGTAACATTTTAATATTGGATGAGGCAAGTCTTGTGTTCTTTAATTTTTTTAAATACAAATCTTTACATAATGGGATTTTTAACATTATATTCTTTTTAAAAAGGCTGACAAACTCCTGTCGCAAGATTTTAAAGGAATATTAGATAAGGTTATAAGCTACCTTCCTAGTGATCGTCAGATTTTGCTGTATTCAGCTACATTTCCTCTGACAGTTGAGCAGTTTATGGTAAGTTATATTTTATTAAATATTTAAATTTAATTATAAACTCTAAAAAAATAAATAACTTGATGAAGTCTTTTTAAATTCTCCTTAAAATCTAAATATAAAGTATTATTGATTGAAATTATTTTAGATGTTTTGCTTGTGAACAATGAAATTTTAATTTTAGTATAAGTAATTTTTAAATTATTTCTTTGATTCTTGACAATTTACATATATATATATACTAGAAATATTTTTTAGAACTTTAAAATTTTATTTTTAGAAGACTGAAATAATATCATAATATTATTACAAATATAAATAATGCAATGCAGTAATAATTTTTAAGAAATGGCAAATATTTAATATAATCTTAGTATAATATAGGTTATTTAGATTTGGCTTCAGGAATGAAATCGGATGTATATCGCAAGATATTTGCTAGTAAATAGTATAAAAGAATTGTTGAAATGGTATTGGATAAAAGAATTATAGATCTTATTATTTTTATAAATGACTTGTTTCGATTAAGTTCAAACTGCTTTTTAATATAAAATTCATTAATGTTGATTTTGAAGAAAATAATTGGATTACAATAGGTAATTTATTAACAATTATTTTACTTGTTAATTTAGAAATCAAAATTGCTTCAATTTTAGATAAGTAATAGTAGGAAATAAAGTTTTTATATTAGCTCATTTTATATATTTACTATCTTCATATTAGAGATGACATTAATTTATATAAGTAATTATGATTACACGAGTAATTAGCTTTAGTACTTAAAAAATTTCACCCTGAATTCCATGTAAGTGTAAAGTATTGAAATCTTGGATATAAATTTTGGGCCTAATCAATATTTCTGTAAATTATTTACTGAATTTCTACTCTTGTTAGTATCTGTATTTTGCCCATGTATTAAAAAGATAATGATTCATCTAAAACTAGACCTAAAAATATTCCAAGATTCTAATTTTTTCATTTCAAATTTAATATTTATATATTCTACTATATTTCCAACACTTCCTTGATAAATAGTTTGACTTTGTGAACTTTAATATCCTTAAACAAAATTTTCTTGTAGAGAAAGCACTTGTCAGATCCATACGAGATAAATCTTATGGATGAATTGACCTTGAAAGGAGTAACACAGTATTATGCATTTGTACAAGAAAGGCAAAAAGTCCATTGTTTGAACACATTGTTTTCAAAAGTAAGTAAAATTTTGCTAATCTCGTAGTAGTTAATTTTTGGTGTCAAATGTCTTGAAATATCTGTCAATAGTTGCCTACTTTTACTGCTGAACTAATGAGAATCTTGTAAAAAAATGAACTTTAACAAATTTAGTAAGAAAATTCTTTTAAAGTTAGAGTAAGATCAAGTATGTTTTAAGTATAGATTTAATATTTCGATGTTGGAATTTCTATTAACTAACAATTGGTAAATATTTATAGGTAAATTTGTTTGATCCAAAACATGATTTGATGTATATATTTTGGGAACACGGGATATTCCAATGAAAGCGTATTAAGAATTTAATTGGAATTTCAATTTAAAAAGCTTATTGTTTTCCACTATAATTCTTAGGAAATATGTAAATTTTACACTAAGAGTTAATTTACACTTGCACTTACTATCTGCCTATTATGAAAACCCTATTATATGTATGTATGTTAGTATCTATACAAATGGTATTTGGTAAGGAAGATCTATTTTGATTTGATGGAAGTTGGATTCATTTTATTCTTGGCATTAATTTGAGATGGTCAAGAAAATTGTTTATTATTTGTTTCCTTGCTATTGCAGCAATTGCATGTTTTTTATTTGTTTGACTTGCTTTAAATTTTTAATCTATATTCTATTTAAAAAAATTTTCTGTTCTTTGAACAGTATTTTAAATAAAGATCTAAATTTTAAGAGACTTCAATAGAATCAGTTTATCTTTTAAGTTGGGGAGGGTATCTGTTACACTATTGAATTATTCAAAAAATTAATGTTTACAAGGTTAAATACTTAAAAGCGTATTAATATTGAAATTAAGCTACAAATTGCAGATAAACAATCTTTTAAATAGTTCTTAGTATTATATTTACCGATTTTGTTTGAGAAATTGTATACTTCAGGGGCTTCAGTCTCGTAAGACAATTTGTTGTTGAATATAAACAAGCTTTATAAAAGTTGGTGTAATCGTAATTATTTCGTATTTTTTTGACGCAAACTGCCCAAAGTTTGTTTCTAAGAATTTGGTTGTGCGATTGCTTATCCAAATTTAGTATGAAAGAACTGAAGATTAATTTATTGTCATGATTTAATTTTAATACTACAAATTTATCTTTTCTTCACTGTGCAATCATTAGACATATGTAATTTACTTCTTTCTATTTTATTTGTGTTCATGGATACATATTGCAAGTATGTTTGTTATTAGAATATCTAGAATCTTGGAAGTAATCTTAAATTAAATGAATTTTTAAAAATACAATTTAAGGTCGAGTGCAATTGATTTTAGTATTAAACATGCCAATGTAACAAATTTCTACGTACTCAAAATGAACTCCTCGTATGACAATCTGTTTTATATTGTAACTACCATAAGCAGAGACATTGACAAGATAAGTTCTCGTGCTGGATAGGTAGTGGTCTTTTGACTTCATGTTTTCCAATTGTTTATACAAGTTATAATAGTATTTTTTGTTTTTGTTTTGTTTGAAGAACAAAAGTGCTGCTTCATTGAATAAAATACTATCCATTGTCAAAAACCAAGATTTTGTTTATTACTAAAAGAGTATATGAAGTTGCAGTCTTAGTAAAGACAATATCCAATCGGGTTATTTGGACTGTCACTCTTCATAACATTAAGATTTGAAGCAAGTATATGGTAACCAGAATAGGTGCAAGGCTATAAAAATACCATGTTTATGTCCATCTAAACTTGATGCTTAAAATTACTTTGAAAGAAATGCAGATATCAAAGATTTCATTGAAATTTAAGATTTATTCCAATAAACCTGATAATCAGTCATTTCAATTCCGAAGATAAGTAGTGTATAAATTTTTTAAAGAGCTGTTTAATTTTAATATCTTTTTAAAATCTGATTTACAACTTCTATTGCTTTGTAATTTCAATTCTGTTAGTAAACATTCTTTCAGGTTATTCTTGTCTTTAAAATATTTAATTGAACTGTTTTATATTTGTAAAATCGATTTTTTTTCAAATTCTATTGCTCGTTCCTTTATGTTGGGTCTGAAGTTTTGAGTGCTATTTGACAATTCTTCTTTAGTAAGCTCAAAATTAAGTTCCAAGAATACTAATGAATTTATAAAAATTAATAGGTTTCTTTAAAACTATATTCTGCTTTTCTCTTTAGCTCCAAATCAATCAGTCAATTATCTTCTGCAATTCTACTCAACGAGTAGAACTTCTTGCCAAGAAAATTACCGAATTGGGCTATTCTTGTTATTACATTCATGCTCGTATGTCCCAGCAACATCGTAATCGTGTCTTCCATGACTTTCGTGCTGGACTGTGTCGGAATCTGGTTTGTTCTGGTAAGTGATGAGGTATTCTTACCTTTTTCATTTAGTTATAGGATTATAAATATATTCATATTTTTTCATTTGATATAAGGTTTCAAATTGCATCATTTAGATTTATTGTGCTGTTAAGGAACTTCATCTTTTATATCCTTACTTTTGCTTAAATGTATTGGATTTTTGAAGCTAAAAAAACATTTAGTTTCTTATGGTAGTTAATATTATTCTATTAGAGTTTAGAATTCTATTTTGGTGGCTTCATTTTATTTCTGTAGCTAAACAAAAGTGTTTTTTTCTCTCACTTTGTATAAATTAATATATCTTCTCCATAAATTCAAAATAGATTTCAATAGGTATCATTTGAAGTAATTACTTAAAAATTTTTCCCATTGAATTATTTTCCCAAGTAATGTTAGGAATTTAAATAATGCATCTCTCTCTCTATAAGTAAATTAAAATAGCATGATATAAAGTGTAGGAGAATTTTTTTTTATCAAATTCTTTCTCAAATTATGTATTTTAAGAGAAAGAAATTGTTTTTTGAAGGAATAAATAAGTTTTGTATCATTTTAAGAGAATGATCTTAAAATCTTTGCATTAAATTATATTGGATGTTAACTGGTTAAATAAGGTGTAAAGCAATTTGTTTCCCTATAAGACTTGGTTCATAATGGTACTTTATATATAAATGCTTTAAGTAAATTATATCATTCTTCTGCAGATCTTTTCACTAGAGGTATCGATATTCAGGCTGTGAATGTTGTGATAAACTTCGACTTTCCTAAGATGGCAGAAACTTATCTCCACCGTATTGGCAGATCAGGAAGATTTGGTCACCTTGGCATAGCCATTAACCTCATTACATACGATGATAGATTTAATCTACATCGCATAGAACAAGAATTAGGCACGGAAATTAAGCCTATTCCAAAGGTAACATGCACTTTAATTCAGTATGGCATTTCCATGAAATTTTTTCTTAATATTCATTGTTAATTTTGTAATTTAATGCTGGTTCAATTTTCAAGTATACATACTAAAAATTTTCGTTTAATTTAAATCGCAGATTAAAACCGATTATATTTAAATCTTTGCTAATTTCGCATAATTTCTGTAAAGATAAAAGTATTGGTATTTAAATTTTTAACTAATAAGGTAATCCTGTTATATTTTACTGTTATTTATAGCGTATTCTGTTTCTGTTTAAGTGATAATTAATGTTTCTTGCAATTACACTTTCTCCCATCGTATTTTATTACTTTTCCTCTAGTTAATTTATCAAAGATATTGCCCTAATCAAACATTTTTATATAAAACTACTCTGTGTACTCTTATCAATAAGAACTTAAATACGACAATAAAAAATTCTTTCTGATTATATATATGTATACATACATACATACATACATACATACATACATACATATTTGTTTAAAATTTCTAATTACTAGTTATTTCTTATCTTGTTTCATTTAACAGCAGTACCAATTGGTTCTATTTTGTATATTTTATATACACCAAGCTGGTTTCTGATAATCGTTAATAAGATTAAAATGTAAAATTCAAAGTATCATATTGATAACATAACTAACTGGTTATAAATGCAATTTGTTACAGATTATTTTTCAATTGCTTAATTTTAATGAATATTACTATCCATAAAACAATAACCAAGTTAGCACTATATATAATATAAAAATGACCATTCAAATATTAATATTCATAAATTTTACAGGTCATTGACAAAAGCCTGTATGTACCAGAATTTCAAATGGAAGAGAATGAAGCCAATAACTAATAAATGCTCATAAGGTATCAAATATTTAATATTGCTCTAGATTTATACTTCTGTTTAAATATATTTCGCATGTAATTAATAAAGCTGTCATTTCTAAAATCACTTTAATTAGCCTTTTCAGATAACTTTCATTTGCTTAGTTTCAATACACGTGTCTAATGTTATGAATAAGTATAAAGAAGGGTTCTTGTCAATCAGCTTTTGTCTCTCAATAGTATAAAGTTAAAAATTTGTACTGAACAAGGCTAATATTCCCTATTACTTAAAATATTTAATGATTTCGATTGTCTATTTCTAGATAAAAGAATAATGGTCTTTTTTAAAGTTTGATTTATGGAATTCAGTTGATATAAACCTAACTTTTAATTTTTTTTTTACATCAAGAATCTTTAATATCAAAGAATTAAGGAAGTAAAAGATTTTGATTCTTAGTTCTAGCTGGCTGAAGCTAAAATGCCAGATTTTTAAATGCCCCTATCCCCCGTGTATATTGTTTTGAATTTCAAAAGCTATAGGAAGGCATATTACGTTCCGACTTCAGTTTTTGATATGTGGCTTAAAAGCCAGTTCAATTTTATGTTCTACAGACTTTATATAAAAATAGATAGCTATTAAGAAATTATGAATTGCTTTTTTAAATGTGTTTTTGAAATTTATTTTGACATCTGTGCGAGTATAGATTAGGAAGGATACTATTTAAATTCAAAAACGAAAATTTAAAGATTTTCATTTTTAACTTGACTTTTGAATTTTAAGGAATCTCTTTATTTAAGAAATAAAGTTTAAATTTTTTTAGTTATAAATGCATTCATTTTTAAACTGAAATGTATCTGAATGCAAATGAACAAGATCGGGATTCATTTAAATTGACTTGATATTCAGTAGAATTCCTTAAAAATCTTAGTCCCTATTTTATTTATATTCCATAATGTTGAGTTGTTTAATTCTAAAATATTTTTCTTTCTTTTTTTCAGATTTTTAATCCAACAGCTGTGAGATTTCTTGTGAATTCACTTTATTTCATGCAATGAACACTGGTGATTTGTCATTTGGCATAGTCTGCCAGTATTTATTTTTACTTATTTATTTTCTAATTCTGCCTATTAGGGATGGGAGGGGATTTTCCAGACTGCCAGAACTGTCATGCCAGTGACTGTCAATTCGAGAATTTCAACCTTGGTGCATATATTTAAAATAAAATAAAAAGAATCATCGTAGTAGTACACGAAATCTTCTGATTTTAATCTGTTGTGAAGTTTGCTTTCCGGTCACGGCCATGGCATCTAGTTTCAAACTGTCTTTACTGAATGTTGTGTGGCCTTTCTGCAGCAGTAATGAAATTATCTTTTTAACCAACTTGAGACTTGGCCCACAACCTTCAGAAGGAAAAAAAAATTACTCATGAGTTTTTTCACGGCTGTGTAAATATTCTGTACAGTGGGACTTCATGTGTTAAACTGGTGTCATTCTTGTAAATAATACGCCCTTCCCCGAGTTGATGATTTCATCAGCACTGTTTTCACAAACTGAGTTAATCATGTTTTGAAGAACGATCGTTTTCTTCGGAGACTATGCTCATCTGGATGGCTTTGTTTACTAGTCTTGATGGCCAATCGAATGGTTTTCACGAAATTGGATGGAAATAACTAAATATTACTCATGTTAATTTTAATTTTTTGAAGCCATTTTTTGCTCTCCAGATGGGCATTGCTCTTATTTGTAGGTTTTCTACACCTATTTTTGTAATCTAAAAAATATAAGGAATCTGGTTAGACATTTCTCTGGATAATCATTTTTCGTTTAAGCAGCACTTTATTTTCTTAAAAATAAATGTTCACTTTTTTTCATGTGAAGATCTGAGGCTTTCAAGTGAACAATTCATTGGCCTTTATTAAAAATTTAGTTTTAACTTTTCACCTTTATGCTTAATCCAGAGAAATGTCTACCAGTTTAGTGTACATATTATATATAAATATATTTCAAATGAGTGATCTCAAAGTCCTTGCACCTCTAAAGGGTGTGTTGTTATAGATCTATTAACATGGAATTAGTACGGCAACACCTCAAAATGGCCGACATGGAAACTCTATTAAAAGAATATTCAAATCATGAGATCTAGTGCCAATGAGTGTTGGTTCTGAGGACTGAACTACCCAGAGGTCCGATTGGTGCACAATTTCCTCTGCCTGCAAGATTCTACAAAATGTGAAGCAAAATTCCTGGATATACTGCTTCAAGTGCTGCTCCAAGCCTCCCACCTTTTTGGTTGTCTTCATCTGAAGATGAGATGCTGCAAAACTTGTTTTTTACAGTTTGTAAAACCTCAGATTTTCAATTGCAAAAGAAATCGGAAACAAATCCCGAGTTTTGGTATTGTTTCCTATCTTTAACTTCTAATTTGAACTTGGCATCTGTTTCCGATTTCGTACTGAGTAAAACCCATCTGTGCCAAAATGCATAGTATTTCTCTCTATGGAATGGAACTTCCACTTAATGCGTAATTATCCTATTTTTAAAATTCATTTTGCACATGATGGTTGAGTTGGTACAAAAGCTGCGGTCTCGATCCCCCGTTAGCTTGCTCATAGTTTTACTCGGGTGTAGTGAATTTAGCACAGTTCCATCTGCTTTTGTCTAAATGAAGTGGATCACAAAAATTAGAAGAACAAATGATTCAAAAATACTTTTTGGCTTGTTTTTTAATTTGATTATTTGACTGTTTTGATCAAAATTGATAATTATACAATACAATAAATGATTCTGATTGGCTCTGTGTGTTATCATTTATTTCTGGATATTTAATGTTTGATCTCCAACATTCACGAATAGGGAAATACAATTTGCAAAATGAAACTAAAATTGACTGCTATAATAAGATTGTAAATGTTGGTTAACTTTTTTTAGTGATTGCTACCAGAGTCATTTATTAAATGCTTTAATTTTTAGATTTAACTTTCATAGTTATAGTTTGGGGTAATCACTAGTTGGATATTAAATGGTTTTTCTGTAGCCTGTGACTACAATTTAGATTTAAGTACACATTTAAATTGATTCGAGTTGGAATTTCTGTATTCAAGTTGATTTTATTATGCTGTAGATGACGGTAAATTGGTGGCACACAATCTTCCCATTTTAGAATAAGGCTTTTAACTTTTGGTAAATACTTCTGAAATTATATTAATTTCACATTGAGTTTTAATGAAATTGTAGTCTTATCATGTGTGATAAATCTTTTCCATGATTGGATTTACTTTCAAAATTAACTTTTAACTTGTGCTGTAAGTGCATACTAGTTGGACTTGAAATTATTGATTTGTGTTCTTCAATAATTTTTCATGTTAACTTAATTCTGCAAAAGATAGCCAAAAATCGATGGAGTAGTTTTGTAGATATAACACCCATAACTTTCTATCTATGGGAAAATTTGCTTTTTACAACGCAGCTGTTGATGCACTTTTCAATTATATCAAATTTTGTTTGAATAAATTCCCCCTTAGTTTTAGTAATTTTTGAAAAATTAGTCTTGAACATAATTTGTAACATTATGTACGATTATATTGATTTTGATTATAATGAAATTCAAAACGATATCATTGCTTCTTCGAATCGTCGAGTCGCGTTATTTTATCGCTGTTAATGTCATGATAAAGGAAAAATATAGCTTAAATTAAAGAAAAGAAAGCAATTTAAGACTTTTAAAACAGTTCATTGAATGAAATTCTTCATTTCGTGAATTTTGTTAAATTTCAAAGCAATCCGATATATTGCCTCGTCCTGGCTTCAAACAATGCTTTGGGAAATGCTTCTATTGGCACTTATTTTCATTTTACTTCTAACTAAAGAGCTAGCACTTTTTAACTTAACGAATTTATTACGTAGGGAAATTGGAAGTTAAATTATATTCATTTCTTTACGTAATATATCATATTGGTTCAAGTTAAAGTAAATTTTAATAAATTTCTTTTTAACTTATATAAAGTTTTCAGAATGTTCAAGTTGTTGATTACATTGAAAAGTTGATTTTTCCAAAATTGTTTATTTAATATTCCTAATGTTTGAACAAGTTTCTTTGTAAAACCATAAGAATTTTAGTTTCAAAGTCCATTTTTTGGGAAGTTGCACTGCTTTTTATACTTGCATTTACATATATTTTAAGGCTATTTTCTCAAATTCTAATCTTTGATAAAATTCTCGTACAAAAATCTTCATAAATTAAAATCCAATACATAATTTTTTGTTCAAATTACTATAATAATTCCTCGATATGGTCCACAATTCCTGAAATAGAACGCAAATAATCTATATATTAAAAAATTGTAATTGTTAAAAATTTTATTAATTATAAAAAAAAATGAAAATTTCGTCTTATAAATCGAAACCCAGTGTTTAAAGAACGAATCAAAATGCAACCTATTTTTTTAATTCAGGAACTAGATAATATAGATCTTTAGCTGTGATTTTTTAAGCAAATCATTTGATAAATTTCTAAATTTGAAGATATTTTGCTTTATATTATATATGTATTGCTTAATTGATATAATTTTGTTTTATCGATGTTTCTTCAATCTTTTTTATCAAATATTCAAAAATATAAGTGCTTTTGAATGTTTTTCAAAAACATCCATCCCAGGCATAGTCACTTTAAGTGTGTGTGTGTGTGTTTTTTTTATTATTATTATTAAGTCCTTTACTAAATTTTAGAAGTTGGAATGAATGAGGCATTTTTTTATAGCCTGACTATTTCTAAACACTGTTATTCTTTTCTATTAAAAAAAAGCTTATTTAGAATATGGTATTGATCTATTTTCAATTTTCGCAAAATTTCCTTGAAATTGTAGCCAGAATGGTTACTATCATAAGACTGCCAGTCTTATGATGGTAAACATTCTGGAATGCTTTGCCAGAATGGATCATTCTATCTGGAACCATTCTGCGAATACTTAGCAGCAGTTTTATACAGTATAAAACTGCTGCTAAGTTTTCTAACTGTAGCGAGTTAGTGCAGGAGGAAATTTACGCTTTCTATCCCAGCTTTATCGAATCTTATTTGTTGTTGCATATATAAAAATCAAATAATATGCTACAACAATGATTTTCAGAAATGATGTATCTAAAAAAGTCGGTAGTTTGTTATTTAAAAAAAATATTGAAAAAGGTCGCAGATTTTGATTGTTAATCATTTAAAAGTACACTTACACTTCTAGTATTGGTAGCTTTTTCATTTTTATGATTTTTTTTTTTGTCGAAACCAAAAAGACAATTTGTTTTACAATAGAAAGCGTTGTGCAAATATTGAAATAAATATTAAAATTTGAAGAATAAACATTTTAAATTATTTTTGTGAAAAAATTTCAATAAAAACTATGCATTATTATAAAACAGAAAATAACCTATGCTTAGAAAATACGCAGGTTTGCGCATGCGTACATGTACAAAAGTTACTTAATCTATTTGGCTAAGTTGCTTAAAAGTACTTAATTTTTGCAACAATTTCTCACTATGCACCCTAATTCTACTTGATAAATTTTGAAGTACTATATACTACTGATCAATAAGTCAGCTGGCGATATTACTAGATGTGGCATCTGAATAGTTAATTTCAGTTTAAGCAAAACGCATTTTTAATTCATATGAATAAAACTTGCAGACTTTTTATGCACATACATATCGTAGAGAAATCAAAATGTATACTTAGCAGCAAGCTTTAATATCGTCAACATCCCATTCAGATACTGATGTAGAATATTCAAATAGTGTCAAGGCGATTTTCAGTCTAAAACTGTTTATTTACCCAATTTAAACAACAGTTTCAAGATGTACTTAAGAAAAATATTGATGCAACTAAACAAAGACATTGATAAACAGCATATCAATGCTGCTTTTATTCTTACCGAAAAATGATAAAACATAATTGCTGCATAGGCTGTTATAACATTTCTTTCAATAGCTGTAAACACATTTTTCTAATGGTTGCTATGCTTGGGAACATTACTATTTAATTCTTTTTGAAAACCAGGCACAATGAAGTATTTTTTCCTAAAATTTATTTTTAATTTTTCACAGTCGACCATTATACTGAACGAAATTGTTGAACTTATATATATATAGGGGACGAAGTCAGATAATTTGCCCAAATAGACAATTGCTCTTAATCATTTTTCGAAAAACAGCAGATATCAATCTAATATTTTGGCTAGTTATTTCTTTCTTTTCAATACATTTTTTAATGGAATCTCAAAAATTTAAATCAAATTCAAAAATATTTCTAAATTTTAGCTTTTAAAAAATTATTACTGATTAATTTATTATTTTATTTCATTATTCATTCATTAATGATTGATTCAGCTATCTCAACGTTCGACAGCTCGCATATGCCTTTTTAATATCCATAGTCTTTTAATTTTAAATTTTCTAAAGTTAATAGTTTTTTATTTAAATGCAAAAAACCGATATACTGTCTTACAAAATAGGACTAAACAACGAGTTTCTAAATACGACCCGCTACATTTACAAAAAATTGCCTCTGTTGACGAGTCTCTTATACGAAAAAGGGTTTTTATTGTCCCCATAGAGACTGTTTTACAGACGAAGGCTTCTTTCTCTATTAAAGCGGCATTCGTCTGCTCAAACTGCAACTGACAGAAGAGAAGGATTTCATTTTATCTGAAGATTAAGACCAGTTGTAAAATTCTAAATGTCGATCGCCCATGAATCTATTTTAACTTTCCATGGACTCTACGAATATTGCATGGATGCCAGTTATTAAATTGAAATATTTCCTACACTGTTGTTTTTGGAATCTTGAGATTTGGACTGACTGTTCATATGCTAGCATTATTAAAACTTAAAAAATAAACCAAAATTCTTTCATCGCATATATAACACGCCTTATTCTCCATTTCCCTTCCCAGGAATAAAAATCCTGTTGTTTGTTATCTAACTGTTCTGTAAATACATTTCTTAGAAAGATGTCAGGAATTTGGAAAAGGGAATTTGTATTCTTTTTCAAGTAGGCTGGCATTACGATTACAAACAGCATAAATTGTGAACATATCCAAACATTTCTTATTATTAAACTATGTCCTTCTTTTTGAAAACACACGAGGCCAGGCAAAGAATTTTATTTTCTTGCTCGGCATTCCAGTACTTCCTTGTTACATCTTAAATATTCAATTCCACAAATGTCTCTTTTTTATAAAGTTAATATTTCAATTGCCGACAAATCAAAGTGACAACATTATGTATGGTTATCAAATTTCTTTGAAGTCATAATGATCATATGAGGGGCGGACTTCACTCATATATTTCATTCACTCATCCACAAATCGTAATTTAGATGTGAATCAGAGTAAGATCGCCTCTGATCAAGTACCCTTGGTGTTATTGTCCCGACTGGGAGGACTTTGCGGTTACAACAGATTTATGCGTGCACCAGCCACCATGTACACGGAGAGTCTTCAGCCGGAGGAGTTCGAACTCACAAACCAAGGATTTCGAATCCAACGTCCTATAGACCAGGCTATCCCTGCTGGCTAGCAGATTTTAAACATGAATATCACTATTTAGAATACATTTATAAAGTTTTGGATAAATTCCTCTCAATTACATGCGAGAAGTAGAGAAGAGTACTGTACCTTTGGCTACTTATGTCTACCGTAGAAAAAATTTTTGTGTTTAGTGCAAAAATTAACCACTAGATGCTTAAATAACCTTGTTCTTATTTTAAAGAAATGAATATGACTCTGATTTTTTTTTTTAAATTTCTGAAGTTATAGAGTTTTAAATATTAAATTTCACCATATTGTACCTTTGACTACTGTTATTTGTGCTTCTTTGATGAGGTCATATGTACAGAGTTTTCTTTATTGAGAGGAAACTAGGGATAATTAACCTAAGATTATTTTCTCTTACTGAGGAAAAGTGGTAATTTGTGCATGTCATCTCTATTTGAACTTTGATCTTATGATCTACCACAAATTCCATTCTAATCTTTAAGAAAATTTAATGGAGGGAAGGAAAATGGGTTTTGGGAGCCCTAATAAATTTCATCTTTCCATTTCTTTGAGGATTGGAAACTTACTTTTGGAAAAAAGATGCAAGATATTTTAATGATCATTATTTCCAATTTATTTATTTAAAAGCAAATAGAAATTTCTTAATTTGTATTTATCACTTGCACCCCCCCCCCCGTTTTTTTTATTTGAATTCTCAGGATTTATTTTGAAGAGTCTAATTTTATGAGAATAAATTCATAGAAAGTCATTACTTTGAGATTTCGGTAGTATACCATCAAGGAATCAAATTTTAAAATTTCATTTCATTTCAAGAAATTAATATCTAGAATAAGTTTCTGCATCAATCCAAAATGTCATTATTTTAGAAGAAGTGCGCCTCTCTAATCAATTTTGTTCACAAAAATCAACAGTGATGTTTGTTCTATTTGAAAAATGGTAACATTTCAATTATTATAAAGCTTCGTAGTTTTTTTTCTTTTTTTTATCATGTTTAAATTTTGTCACTAATTAAGCGTTTATTGTGCTATGCACTTCTATTTTTCTATCATTTCAT
>JAPMOR010119322.1:171810-194947 GCA_026543865.1 Argiope aurantia | reverse complement strand
AATAAGTATACGATTAATATCACACAAGTATCGTAATATTATTATTTAGAGAATATCGAGAAATTTTCGGAGAAATCACCTCCATGGTGATCCTTGATTATACCAACTTTATTTCTTTAATTTAAAAAAAATTTCAAAATTAATTTTAAGCAGAATTTGTAACAGTTCCTCTTTATTATTAGAATGGAATTCAAATTTACTTTATTGTTTCATCAGTTCTTCCACATCGGCGCGCTTTTGCCAATTCAGAAGTTTGAATAAGGAAATTAATTTATACATGAATTCCAAAGTAGAATTTTCACTTTCAATAATATTAACAACATAATATTTTGAAGTTGGTACTCTTTCGGTAAATTAGGTGATGTAAAAGCTGGCGTCTTGGCATAGGGGTAGCGCGTCTTCCCCGTGATTTGGGCGTCCTGGTTTCGGGTACCGGTTTGGGCAGGGTTGTTTTTCCGTTGTTCTATCTGTGAGATGTGTGAATGTGCCCTACTGTAAATAGGGATTGTGCAAGCGAATGAGTGATGCGTGTGTAGCAAAGTCGTACTCTTGGCTCTAGTTGGCGCTACTAAAAAAACAAGAGACGCTTCCCCACCGGCTTAAAATCGCTGTCTTCGTAACAGCGGGCTTGTCCATGGCAAGTGCCAGAAGAAACAACAACAACATGTGATGTAAAAAGCGTTATGCAGAAACTGCAACATCTCACGCAATCAAACCAAAAACATTACAATATTACGATGTTTCGGATTAGAGACTCGAAATTGTTTTCTAAATTTTATTTAGTATCCAAATCAAGTGAAGAATTAAATAATAAATGTTCACTTGAAATGAAATACATATTTGCTGCATTAATAACTTTTTTTTTCTTCGCATTCAAAACAGTAGTATCGATTTGGAAGATATCCAAAACAGTTGAAAATATAATCTGGCGATAGTTTAGGACTTAAAATTGCAGATTATAAATCAAGAATTTTCGGTACGAATACGAATACTCTAGATTGAAATAGATTTACTTAACAGTAAACTGAAATTATCTCTTTGAAGCGTTTAATGCTTAGAATTTTTTTCCGAATCAACTTAGGAATTCGCATTAAAATTCAGATGGTGTTGTCTGTAAAAAGTCTTAATTACTAAGAAGCCTTCATTTTTTTTTTATTAACACATGGTACCATCCTGCTTTTTCGGAAAGAGTCATTAGCCTTTAGTTGAAAATTCCTTTAACCAGTGTATTTAATACTAGTTACTATTGAGAACTAGCTTTCTTGCCAGGAATATTGGTTGTCTTTCATAACAGTTAAATTTCTTATACTTCTCGTGCTCCAAACAAATAAACGAGCAATTATACATTCGCTTTTATTATTATTTTACATTTCTGAATATATAAAATCTGAAACCCTTGTGTAAATTACTAATATTTAGTTTATAAATTTGATAATTAGGAATAATTTTGTAATATAATTAATGTAAGGATAAGATAACTTTAACGCTTTTAATTTAAGTTTTCTAGAAATCAAAATTTTTTCTTGTTCTCCGAATTTTCCATTAACTTTAAATTGTCTGCAGTTCGAATTTATTTCGGTTGATTCGTCTAAAAATTTATTTTTATTCTGAAAATGTTTTGTCAGTTAAATTAGCCAGTATGTTGTATTTTCAGAGATCGTAATTGAAAAGTCTTTTTTTTTTTTTTTAAATCAAGCAATAAAAAGAATCAAATTTATCAGCCTCGGGAAATAACTTTCAATAAATTAGAAGTTAATTGTTTTGTTTGATATTTTATCCTATAATTAAATTCAAAGTACTCTATATTGCATTTAAATCAAAATTACTTACTTATTTATTGAAATTAATATTTTTAATTATTGCAATTTCATTAAAATCATCAATTTTTTATTAATCTAATAATTTTCAGTAACCTGTTGTGTAACGGTTTAGCACCAAGTTGCAATGAATTTTTGTTTATTGTGGATGGAGGATCTATCCATAAAAAAAAAAAAGAAAAAAAATTCTATTCTAGTAAGAAAACGTTTTTGCAAAATGAAAATTCATGTATGGCAGAAATGCTAAAAAAAAGAAAGAATTTTAGGCAATTTCAAAAGAGTTGCACAATTTATATGGAGATATTATTCATTCCTGTCATTTCTTCAAAAAAAAAAAAAAAGGCATTTATCTGTTAAGCAAAACTTTTTTTTAAAGCATTGTTTCTTTGAAATCCTTTATAATGGTCGTAATTCAGACAGGTTTTGGCGAATCACTGATCGATATGACGTTTATATTTTGTGCTACTCGTGTCTTAATGTCCTGGAAATAGTAGTTGTATGTTAAAAACGAGACATACATAGTTACGGTAGAATGCGACACGAATTCAATTTCAATTTTCTACAGAAAAAACACGTCCCTTCTCCTAAAAGTGTGTGTTTTTATTTTGTCCTTTTTTTTTACTCAAAATTCTCTTAGGCAAAAAATAATATTTTGTAAATTTAGGAAATTATAAAACCCTTACCTGCTCATTAAAGCAATTTAGCAATTATTCGGAATGCATGAAAAATATTTTTACAGATTGAGAGTGTTTGAAATAATAATGTTACCCGGTATTGGTAATTCGACTCCTATATTTGCATTTCATTAAGTTAACACTAACTGAAATACACAGGGTGTTTCAAAAGGTCATCCACAAACTTTAAGATTAGGTTAGGTGTATACAGAAACAGCCATATTCAAATAAATAAACCGGTGTTCTCAATCATTTGAAACTTATACCATCTAAATAAAATTTAAAAATATAAATATCATCATAAAAATATTTTCGTTTGACGTATATTTTATGTGTAATGTCTATAATCGAAGAATAAAACATTCTAAATTATAAAATTTAGCTATATTCATAAATGAAACATATAGTCTATACTTTAATCATAAACGTGTGTGCATGTTCATGTTTGCGTTGGTGCTCTACAAGGCAGACCACTTGACCTACATCTACCGAATTTGGCGGATGTCTATTTTAGAGAATGGAATGTGCAATTCTGAAAGATTTTTTAAAACTTTAATTAAAAATTAAGCAGAATTTTGAGTTTTTCGGCCATAACTGAAGAAAATATCATTGCACAAAAATGAGTTTTACCCCTTTCAAAAATTTTAAACGTTGTTTTTTTTTTCTTGATATTAATTTAACAATAGCGCAACATTTTGCTACATGTTGGTAATTAAAAAAAATATGTTTTTGGCATAAATTCCAAAAATCGATTGCATTGTTGCCCGGAAATTCAAACTGTTTTCATTGTTTCGTCAACTATGCGATCTCCTTATTTTCTTCCATAGTGGAAAATTAAAGAAGAAGGATTCTGTTAAATATCTATGGAGTTTGCAAAACAAAGAAAACAAAAAGAAATGATAATATCACGAAATTCAGAAAATAGATGAACCGGATATTGACGCTCCGCTATGATGCTATGGGAACTGTTTATGCAAGAAAAGTTCACGTAGACATTGAAAAAAAAATTTAACCAAGACAATTAAAATAATATGGCTTTAATGTCAGACATTTTGGCGAATCATGAGCATGGAGTAATAAAAAACAATTTCTAGAAATAAAATATAACCAATACTCCCGGCTAAGCAGCTGGTCACCTGGGGCTACTAGTTTATAATAAAACTACTCTTCGTTTTAATATTACTATGCAGCCATTTCCAAAAATGTTAATTTAAAAGGGGGAGGGATATTCAAAAAAACAGAGTATATATATACGTACATGAAAGGTTTTTTTTCTTTTGTAAAGGAAACAAAATCTTCTGTAGTGTAAAAGGTTAAAAAGAGTCCAATACATTGGATAATGGAAGATAATACTTAATTCTATGATTTTTTAAAATAGGGAGCGAAGGTGGCAAAAGCACTGCCAATACATGCAAAAAATATCTGCACTGGTAGATATTAACAATAGATTAGCAGGCAGAAAAATCGTTAATTAAAAAATAAATAATTTAACAAATTATTTATTTCATGATGAAAATGTCATTGAAGAGTTCTATCTGATTTCTATAATTCAAAAATGTCTTTAATTATATACACGATATCTTCATACTTTATAGAACAAGAGACAGAGCGTCTCTAAATAAATACAGTGATAAACGCTATGAATGATTTAAATAAATGATATGAATAAAAAAAATGAATTAAATATAAATGACTAAAGTCATTTCTGTAATTCAGAAGACAGATATAGATGGATTTTCCCTCAAAACACAAAGAAAAGAAAATCTAACTCTCTTCTGCTTTTTACACCTGAAATTTTATAAGAGGAATTATGAGGATGAAGAAGATAAGCTTTTAAACGAAGTGACATATACATAAGTTAAAAAGGTAGTCGAAAGTTAAGCACTGGAAAGCGCTTTTCAACATCTAACTTTTAAGCAATTGAAGTTATCAGAAAATCCATTTTTTTTTCTTTTTGAAAAGGTGATAATTCGTCTAATGTTTGAGCGATTCTTCTGTTTTGAATTGTAAAGGAATTCCAGCGAACTGGAAGTTGCAATTTCCTCCATTTCCAGCGTCTTTGAGTTGGATCGGCGGTCTAAACGAAAGAGATTTTCACATTCCTAAAGCTTCCTATCTTTACAGATGTCATACCTCATCGAGTTTTTTGAGATATCTAATTCATATCCCTAAGGTAAATAAAGTTTTAAAAATGGCGGAGCGACTTCAGTGAGATGATAAACATCGAACCATTTCAAAATCTGGAGGTCGAATATTTGAAAGATTATGATGCGGTCTCTATGAGACTTTAAATAAGAAGCGGTAATGTTTTATTAAATATAAATCATAAATTTATAAATATAACGATTTATAAGTATAAGAAATACAGGAAATTCCAAAGCATTATCCATCATTTAAAAAAATAAATTCTAAAACATATTTTAGATAATTTTTTTCCATACTCAGCACTCGCTGACGGATATAAAAGAGATCTGAACGTAAGCAGTGTTAAGTTTTATGAAATATTTGGGGGCATTTAATAGAGTCGCGTTGTAATTTCGCTTTGATATGAATTCTTGCAGTGGTAAGTTATAAAAATGTTCCAGATGTTCCCTTTATCTGGGAGAAATGCCATTAGCTGGGGTTCCAATAGGGAGTGCGCCAAGTTCAAAGAGGCCCATACAGACTAACTTCTAAAGATAAAATTTCTCTGGAACTTTTCATGGTATGGTCGATACTCTTACACAACTGTAATCCGGGAATATAATTTTCAAGCAGTATTGTTTAAACCTTTCTCATCATTATATCCAACAGTGTATTCTAATAACATGGTTTCTATACAGAGGGTCGTTCTCCTTAATGTGTTATTAGGTGTTATTATTTATGTGTTAATCATGTGTCCTTAATGTGTTAAACCATTATTTGCGGAACAATTATTTTCAGCCTCTGAGGCGCAAAGGGTGGAAGTTTAAAAATGTGTACAAATAAATAAAATAAGTGATTAAAAAACCGAAATAAGAAACTATGATCTCTTTTGCTATAAAGATAACCATAATAATGGCTTCAAATAAATAATTAGCCATCTTAATGATTATAATTACAAGCAACAATTAAAAACATTCCTGACATTAATTTTTTTGAAATTCTAGAAATTATTGGAAATGGATCGCGATTACATAAGATAAAAAAAAAAAGGTAGATCCAGGTACTAAAAGTTTGAGAGCCGCCTGAGACGAAAGCGATCCAACTTTTATTCATTTTTAAATGGAAACAGCCGATAAGATTAAGATGGCCATCGTTGCAGCGAAACCAGTTGAAGCGGTGGATGAATGATGCGTCAGACCAGAAGGATTGAAATTGTTCCGTTGTTTTGCAAATTAACTGGGATTTTGGATCCGCATTAGAGCTCTCAAGTTTGATTTCGTATAAGCTTTTAAAAGCCATTTAGTCTAACCATTCAACTGTGTATAAATCTTTATCAATAACAGATGAATAAGGGCTGGGCATTTAGAAAGCGTCCATGGCGCTTAGTTAACTGAACATTTAACCGATATTGCCTTTGGTAAACGTCTATATACTTAAACATGATGGCATATATGAACCCTTTTAAGATTATTATTAGTTTATATTAGTATATAAGATTAAGATTATTATTAGTTATATTTTAATATAATTAATATATTAATTTAATAAGCAGTATTGTTAAATATGATCAAGATTTTAATATTCTACTTACCAATTTCGTTGAATTAATATGTATTTATTCTTTAAAGCTGAAATGGTATTTGAAAGCATTTTACTGAATACATATATATCGTGAATTCAATGCATCCGCATTATTAAAAATTAATTAATTTCTTCTCATTTAATTTCAACTTTAAAACGCTCTTTTTAAAACACTGCATCTGTCCCTCTGTTCTTGAGATTTAATATCTATAACTTTAACTATTCTAAACTTCTGCGCAAGTAATTCTTCATTTTAATTTTAGATTCATTTCTGGGCTAGAATTTTATATGTATATGCCTCTTGAATTTACTCTTTCTCTTTTTTTATGCTCTCAAGTTTTTACCGTCGAAGATTCTCTGCGTTGATTTTTTTCTAACAGAGTTGGCTCAACTTCATTAACAATAATATCTGATGAGTAAATTTAAATTCATCTTTAATCCTAAAAATTTCTATTCTAAAATAAAATGTGTATTTTCATCATGATTGCGTTATATATATATATATATATAATCCTTTAGGGAATTTTAATAAAATACAAAAAATTTATATATAATATCTTTTTTTTTATTTTTGAACTTAATTTTTTTATTATTATTTCAAGATTTTTTTGAGAATCATATTTAATAAGGTTAATCTGAAATATCGATTCGAGCTTTAAGGAACGATATTTTGGAACCATAAGAAACAAGGTGTATTTTGCTAGCACAAGATGATAATAGATATATAAACTATAAATCATTTTTGTACTTTTGTTAGATTTTAGTTGATCTTTCTACTGAATAAGTTTATACTTGGCAATTTATTTTCTTTCCCTCTAAAAAAATAATTTTTCTAAATTAATTTCAAATTTCTGCTGAACAAATTATGTCCTTCCTGTTGATATTTTATATCAACATAACCATTGCATTTTAAAAGGTTTTTTATTGGGTTTAAAGATATATCGAAACTGCATTTCTGAATAACCAGTTCTAGCATTCTTTAGAACATGTATTAATAGAAAAACCAATAAATCATGTATTAAAATGCCTTAACCCATAAAATATAATTAAATTACATAATTTTTTTTATCAGTGGACAAAATAGCAGAAATTGTTATTATGATAATTTTATCCTTTTAAATCATGAAATATTGTTTCACTAATTCAATGCCAGATGGCGCCAGGCATATGGAATCAAAATTTCGTTTAGTTAACAATTAACTGATAATATTTTAAAATATTTAATTGGCACATTGCCATTATAGACAATATAATTATGTATGTACATAATTACTGAAAAATCGATTCATTTAGCGCTTCATGAAAGGAACAAAAATTCGATTACAAAATTCCATTTTTACAAAGTTAAATGAAATAGTTTGAAAATGGTATTTAGGTAAGTATGTTTCCCAAACAAAATTTTAATTTAATTTTTTACTAAAAATAATTGCTTGATAATTGAATTGAAAAATAACTGAATTATTTTGCTTACTCATATCGAAGAAGTGGTCGCAGTAATGATTCCAAACTCAATAATAAAGAAAACTTTTCTTTCTTTCTTCTTCTGCTTTGAATCTACTAGAGATCCAACAGAGGGGGGAAAAACAATTTTTAAGTAACATGACAACAATGATTTTCTTCTAATTGGTGTAGTGCCAAGATAAGATTTAATGGTATTAAATGAGGGTAAAAATTGGATCAAAAGTTAACAAATATTATCAAAGACTTTTTTTTTAATTGACCGAGTAAAAATTTTAAAGTCAAGAAAGTAGTTTGAGCTGCCATTATTCGTTTCTGCTTTGGGATTTTGTCAATCAATGGCTTTAGTCATGGTCAAATTAAATTGATATGACATTGAAAACTACGAGAAGCCGTATTTCTACAAATCTTATGACTAGAGAAAGCATTCTGTGAAATTAAACAACTTTCGTTTCAAATATGAAATCTTATAATGAATATCTACATTTTTTTTCAATTACGCCAGATACTTTTAAATGAAATAGGGAAATTTCTTAGGAATACTTAACTGCGTGTATTGATTCTCCGCAGTCATAGTCCTAAAATTATCCTGAGGTTGGTAGAATTCCTTATTCTGTCGCCTTGAATTGATACAACTGTAAATATGCAAGGAAGCTGAGGGTTTGTGGGTTGCGTAATTGCTTAATGCCGGCACCTGTGGAGTTGCAAATTTCGAGGTCACTCCTTCTTCAAGATAGTGGGATTATATATTGGGAATTCCCATAAATAATGTACGTGATTTCTATTTTAATCAGGAAAAGTAGTTAGCGAAGTTTTGAACTAGCCACTTTGTAATTGTCTATGATTCTAATTTCTATACGAATGAACTGGTTACATTGTTAAATATTGTAGGGTTTATTGGCTTAAACAATGTCTCATAATATCTAAGAAGACAGACACACCAATTTTGTTTTATTATTTTTTCTATTTATGATTCTAAAACTGAAATCTTTATCGTTATCGTTACATCTACTAAAGATGAATATGTGTATGAGTTTCTTGGCACTCTACAGGTTAGATCTTTTACCCTATCGCAGCCAAATTTGACATATTTATACTTTGGGGGGTGCGAATGTGCACAATTTACAATGAACAATTTTTATGAAACTTAAATTAGAGTTGTAATTAATCAAAAATTAAGCTGAATTTTGTCATTTTTCTGCGATAGATTTCGAAAATATTAATGCCCAAAAATATATTTTATACCCCTTCAAATTAAAAATATATATATATTTGATGATATTAAATTCATAGACATGAATTTCCTCTAAATTTTTGCATTTTTTTAAATAATATTTTTTGCTTAATTTTCAATAATAGATTTCTTTTTGGCTTTGAAATTCAAATCAGTTTGCATTGTTTCATGAAATACGTAATCGGGTGATTTTCTCCTATTGTTGAAAACTAAAGATTCTGTTTAATATCTCATTAGTTTACACGACGAATAAAACAGTGAAATGTAACAGATAGGCGAAATCATATCTACGTTTTTAATAACTCTATGTTGTTATGGGGTAGGTCTTCATAGCCCGTGTACACGATGAAACAGAACATATCTAAAATAACAAGGCGTTTACTGTCTGACAATTTGACGCAATCATGAATAAAAAGTTATATTTAAACAATTTAACTGAGATTAAATATAACCAATATCCCCGATAAATCAGCTGGTCTCCAAAGTGTTTTAAATTTGCTTTAAAGTTTAACCTAGTTTTAATCTTTATTTAAAATTTTTGTAATAGAGAAATTAAAGCATGGATTTACTCATTTGTTTTTTGCAACTTAAATGAGAGTAATGAATTTACTGAGTCTCTAGGAGTTCCAATGGTCTCTTGGAGCACTGGCTTCGACTAAGGTTCGTAGAAACTTAGTTTCCGGTAGAACTATGAAGACAATACATTGGTGAATCGATGTAATTTTCAAAAACCTATAAATGATCAAGAGGGAAATAATCAAAGGTGCTATTTGCCAAGCCATCGATATGAATTGGGGAAAAAATATAATGTTGTGCTCTAGGCATCAGTTACTATCTTTTGGCAACTGAAAGGCTTATCAACTCAAAAGAAACAAAACTTTCATCTAATAAGGACACGAAATTTGCCTAATTCATTGCAAGATATCCATTGTTTAATTTAAGAAAATATGATGATTGTGTGTCAAATTAAGCCATCAACCTATTTCATTTTTTCACTTTCTCGTATAAGGAATGAATAAGGAAAAGATATTGTAATTGTCAAAAAGTCCCAACTCGAGAGTTTGACGATTTTCTACGCTTCATACTTCACCGAATCAGAAAAACATAGTTTTGGAATTATATTTCTTTTTGAACACGATGAAAGATCATGTTAGACCAAGATCAACAAACAAAATTCGTACAAAAGAAATTTATCTATATGCTCGAGTACAAATGCACATGATAATTACAAACGGTAAAAAGGCGGATGGATGAAATTCTGTTCACAGTTTTTTTGCAGATCCGTGCCAAATTTTGAATCAAATCCATTTAAGATTTAAATGCCTACCTGTTTATACATCTGTAGGCATGTACACGCGATAACTTAAAATTACAATAACTTAGATAAATGATATTTGGTATGTGATCTTGCTTCTAAAATTGTAATTCAGTATATTAAATTTTGGTTTCAATCGGTCGTAAAAGATGTCCAAAATGTACACTTGATTTTCTTCGTTATACTACAGAGCACAAAAGGCTCATGTTCGGCACCTCCCAGGACACTTCCGATAAATACTCTTTTGGGATTATATCTGTCTCTTTGTGGAACACTTTAACTCAAGCACTCTTTGAACAAGACAGATTAAATTTGATGTGTGGTCTTTACATAAGTTTGTGTTCTATCAAATTTTGGATGAAATTCGTTAAAAAAAAATTGTTTGAATATCTGTTCCAGTATCAGCATCGCATCTGAACAAAACACATTAAATTTGGTATGTGGTCTTTACATAAAATTGTGGATTTCTGTCAAATTTCAAGAGAAATCATTTAAAAAAATGTTTTAATGTCTGTCCGAGTTTCAATGAGTACGCTATCTACAAAATCTAAAGAGTTAGATAGATAAAATTTGTTCCGATTAAACATCTAAATGCAGATATAAATCAAAGTTGACACCAAAACCGTCAATGGATTGATCATCTATCGAAATATACTTTCATGAGCATGCAAACGCAGTAATTCAAAAACGTGAAAACTTAAAAGTATAAGATTGAGTATGTGATATTGTCACTACCATTGTAATTTTGTCTCAGAATTTGGATTTAATCGGTCGGAAAAAAATAAAAAATATATGCATTCGGTTTTCTTTTTTCTATGAATAGCAACATTCAAATGTGTGGGGTTCTGAAAATGAAAATTTGAGCATGCGTGGTATTCACAGTCTTGCCCATGGTCCATGATTCTTGGTGGGGGAGGGGATAGTAGCTTTATCAAGTAGAATGGGAGAAAATTTCCTGAAGACTACTCTCACAGGTATAAACAGTCAATAATAAGTCAACTTGTCAGCGTGAGCAAATGCTCTCTCAATGTGTATATTGCCAGCTAAATAATCTTGAGTATAATCCTGTATTTAAAAAATACTAATTTATTCTAATAGAATTTAGTTTTAAAAATCACTGATTGACATTCTGGATGAGAAAGCTCTCTGTTTAAAACCAAAGTTGGTAAATTTCACTCGTTCCCTTTTTAGAGTCAGCCCACATTACAAAGTAAACATGACGTCATTCCCCAGGAATATGAAAATTCTAGCTATTATGACATCAGAGATTTCACGCCTTTATTTATTATAAAGTTAAATAGTATTATTTCCAGGAACTCACTACATTTCTTCAACCACTAGACAAAACACCGAGAAGCGACACGAGTGATGAGTTTGCTGCGTCGAAAACTGGTTTTCTTTCATTGCTGATCTTCATCGAAAGTCATAGATCTCAGGTACCTTTAAACTTTGCATATTTATTTCTTCTTTCGATGCTTGTACACGTAGACTGTCTTCAGAATGCTAATCAGGCAGTCGCTGCCCATTCCAAGAGATGATGCGCGGAATTTATCGCTCTGAATAATGTGCATGAAAAAAAAAAAAAAAAAAAAAAAAAAAAAAACGAAACCTTGGCGAAATCTCAGAAATGTGCTGCGACCACTTTTCACTTACTGATTCATGGTGGTACTCTGATGACCCTCGGGTTTTTTTTTTTTCCTTGGGAAAATGTATCGCAGGATACTTTTGTAGATCTTTGGTTGGCAGGCACGATATTTTGTATAGTTTGATAATATTCCTCTGTAAAGATAATAACAAGGCAGATGCGAACAAAAAGAGTTACATGATATTCGAATTATACCTCTTTCCAAATGCAAGATCTCAGAATGCTTCATAGCAAGCAGCCACTAAATCAGTTCATTTTTGTGCCAAATATGCCCCCCCCCCTCCCCTTATTTTGTTTTAGATTTCTTTACATATCTTTCAAGAAGAAGAAAAAAACGCGACGTATAACAGAAAAGGATAACATACTTTAGATATTAGATGACATGACCAGTTATGTTTGTCACGTGGCTATGGCTTTATCTGAATTGCTCCATTAAAGCCTTTCTTAGTTAAGACCTGAGTTAAATATAGTAATGCGAATGAAGTTAAATTAAACTATATACTAAATAAAGATTATATCGCTTTTATTCAATAACCAGTTGCGTTCGGCGATCAGTTGCTCAACAACCGTATTAACTACAATCTAATTATATTAAATAACTTTGATGAGCTATGTATATCTTATCACAATTAACGAAAATATTATTTTAAATTAAATTTGATCAATAGCCGCTGATAATCCAAATAGTTAGCAATGTATAAAAATTGGCGAAATCACTCCAATTGTTGAGACTGTATGTTCCGGCAGACTTTTATTTTGCTATATATTTTTACATTGCAGGATAATAGGAAACAGGCTGCCATTAATAATGTATCTAATGATCATAAGCCTTCACATGAAACAAATACTTTGGAATAGGAGGAATAGTTATGGTTGGAGGAAAGTATTTTTATTAATATATGGCTGGAAACAAATATTTTTAAAATCGGAGGAATCGGTTATGGCTGGAGGACTTATCCAAGATTTTTCGTCATTGAGAATATGAAAAAGGTCACTGATGATATATTTAGAAGTTAGAAGTTGGAAGACTTTTTTTTGGGGGGGGGGGAAGGGGACCCTTATTATTTTGAATATCAAATTACTTCTACGCTAAAACTTCAGAAATAAAAAAAAATATTCTGTTCCCCTATTAAAATAAAAGATTATTGCGAATGAATTAGAAATAAAAGATAGCTTCTGATCCTTTCTTAGCCGGTGATTAGAATCATTTCTGTAGAAGGTTAAATTACTCATGTATGTTAGTCTCTCATTTCAAAAGTATATTATGACTAGAATATTGGGTATTAATATTTTGAGCTGCGATCTGCGATCTGCGGATATCTGCGTTGGCAGCACCTTCTACGGAAGTTCACCAATTTAAAGAGTTGGATCTCGATTTTGCTGGGAAAGGTGCAGTATGCAGGCGACTTCTGATGAAATCAGATCTTGAATTATTATTATCGGTGATTTTCAATACATGTTTACTCTTAGTGCTTACTTTTAATTTCCTGATTTTCTTTGGGTGTACGTGTCATAGAATTATGCATATTTCTATTCAAATTCTGATTATAATTTCGACGATATAGTTGTTATACAAAACACCTGAATAAAGGAAACAGAAACTGCATAGATTTTTTCTCTAATGTTCGGTTTCTGTTTTACTTTCATTAATGATGAAAAATAATTGTAATCGAATATGGGGTTTGTTTTTGTGAAAAAGTTTTGGCAACGAAAAATATAGAAGAAAAGGGGGAGGGGAGACAAAAAGAAACAAAAAGTTACCGCTATTTTGCTTGTAAGAGTATGATATGTTCATTGTTATAATAATTTTCTATTCGCAATTCTTATCAAACTTAAGCACTTTATATTGCACAAGACATTATTAGCAGTTTTTACCTGAAGAATAATATATACATGGTGAAAATACAGAGAGTCTCGTATATGAAGTATAACAATCCGCAATAGTGATTTTCCAAAAACTTTCTTCATAAAACTTTCCTCATAAAGAGTTTATCCTTTTCCCCGCGTAAAAATTGTGAACTTTGGATTAACTTGCGAATACCAAATTTTTACTCCTTTTCAGAGTTTCGGACATGAGCGTTTAGCGCTTCATAGTATCGTGAAGAAAACCGAATATGCATTCTGGACGTTTTTTTTGTTGCCTGATTGAAACCAAGATTTAACAACAAAATGAAGATTTAACAGCAAGATCACATATCAAATTTTATTTGTCTTCGTAGCTGCGAGTTTGAATTATCGCGTTCACTTGGGTGCGAATGTACAAATCGATGAGCTGAGAACCCTTGAAAAAAATCAAAACATTTGGTGTAAAGAATGCATGCCAAAAGTCACCCATCTAGCTATAAGCGTTTTTAAGGTATTGTGTCAAAAGATAGATGTTTCTTTGACAAAAGATTGACTTGCCAGTGTGGCACCGAAGAAGGATCTATAAATCACGTGATCAAAGCCTGTGCACTATGGCAAGAATACAGATTCATATGGTCAAGAAATTAGATATTTCTTGACGTCGAAAACTCATAAAAATTCCAGTCATTAAATTTTCTATTAGGGACATATTGTCAAAGCTCTTATCTTTAGTTCTCTCCTAATGTAAAAAGTTAATACACAATGTATTTTAGGCATTTTTAAAGTTTCACTATCTAATATGTAATGTAAAATGTATTTTTTTTTTTCCTATTCTGTGTCCTGTACCAATATGCGTTTTCTCTGGAGGGTTCTTTGTTGTTTGCAAATGTCTATTGTCATCAACTATCGTTTGTTCCTTCGTGCTAGGTGGAATTGCTCTTCGGTGGCTCCATCATGTTTACCGTATGGCCTCTGGCTATGTCGAAATATTGCTTGAATTACCAGTTCCTCCAATCAATAGTAATCGAAAATTATAAGATCAACCTGAAGACAACTGCTTCTGCAAAGAGTATTAATTTTTATTTATACAATACATTGAACACCAAATGTCACCCATCTTTCTGTAAATGTTAATAATGTCCCGTGTTCAGAGATAGACAAAAGTGAATTTTGGGAATTCGAAAGTTGACACTTGGAAATTCATCAAACACTATAGGCGTAGTTTCTGAAAATTCCAATACTTTCTCTTATCGTATGCGAAAATAGTATGTTTGAATGGGTTTGGTTTGGTTTAATTATATTAAAGTCCTGTTTCAAAGCAACACTAGGGCTATTTTGGGACGGAACTCGTCATTTTGAACCGCGGTCAGATGACGAGGACGACACCTGAGCTGGCACCCCCCTCGCCACACCAGCGGGAGGACGTTTGGTCTTGACGGATTTAACGTGCAACAGACACCCTTACACGACGGTTCTTCGGTGGAATCGGGTCTCGCACCTGAAACCCTCCGGTTCCGAAGCCGAGACCTTACCACCAGGCCACCGCGGCCCTGGGTTTGAATGGGAGAAAGTAAAAATGCGAAAAGGTGAAATGAAATGCAAGTACAGGGCAGAATAATTTTTTCCTATAAGTTGGGAAATGTATTCCAAAACAAAATCGAAGGGACGCATTCTATATGTTTCACACGAAAAATCCACCATGGGTTATACCGTGAAATGCGTTTCACTAGTTTGGTTTTGCCCACGCATTTATTGTTACAAGGAGCAAAGCCACCTAATTGGGTGACGCCTTTCTTGGTCAGCGTGCGAATTGCTTAAAGGATTTGTTAATTGAATGCGAGCTTTGAAACCAATAAAAGGAGGCGGGACTCTCTTTGATAGGATAATTTGCTCTGGAAGTTAATCATTCATTTGCTAATGTGGCTGCTTGCTCATGATGATTGGCAGCTTTATTCAAAGATGTGAATTCGTTTGCATATTCTATTAGGCTAACTGTCTGTCGAGAAGGATTAAACTTTTAAAAGGGTGTTTTAGGGAGTAAAAGGAGGGAAAGCGGAATATCAATCTTCTCGCTTTCATTCCTTTCGGATAGTAAAAGAGTTGAAAAGAAAGCAGAATATTTATCTATTTTTGAACTATGCAATTTTGCAACTTTTGATATTTACAACGTATATTTTTAAAGGATTTCGTTTCATGCCTTTGCTTTGCATTTTAGTCGATCGAAAATTTAACAAAAAAAGAACCCACTAAATTTTTTTTTTCAGATTTACCTAAATAAAATACTAGACTTTATATTTTGATCTAAAATAAAGAATATAGAGAAAATATAACTCTTTTTCATTCCTTCAATTATTTAATAAATATTTCTATTCTTTTTAAATAGTGCTGAAGCTAATTCTGAAAAGAATGAATTCCTCCTCCTCCTCCTTCTCTTATAAAAAATTTATTTTTTCCCCTATCTTATCGATGGTATTATTTACTGATTTAACGAATGAAAAATATAAGTATTTGTTTGAAAAATGATTTATTTAGAAATTGGATATGCTAGTTGTCCACTAATGTTAGAGGAGCATAATAAAGTTGAAATTATAAAGAAATGTGTCCAAGTATTATCAGTTTTGCATCTGCAAAGAATTTAGAGAAAGCCATAATATAATATCAATAATATTTCACATTGAGTATAAAATTATAAATTTCATATTTTAAAATCCATTTACAGATTTTCCTTTTTAATAATTCCTCATTTGAACTCTAAAATGCATGGAAATCTTATCTGCGTTAGCATTGCAAAAGAGCCGTTGACTTATCTCTATTTATCGTGCTGCTCGAGCATCGGTGGTTCAGTGGTAGAATGCTCGCCTGCCACGCGGGCGGCCCGGGTTCGATTCCCGGCCGATGCAAAATAGATGCTTTTTTTAAAAATTAAATTGTAAAACCTAATTTACAGAGAAAAACAAATTTGTAATATTTTTCAGTCAAATTTACAAATGATTTAAAAGAAAATATTAGGTCTAGATTCCCATGGTGTCAACAAGATAAAAAAGATCTACGTGATCATCTTCCCTTTGGGATTATGCTTACTAAAATTCTGAAAATGTGTATTTTGAAAAAAAAAAATATACATGTTTCATAGCTAAGAACTTGAAATCTCGGTTCAATTAAGTTAGAACTCCTAAGAGACTAATTTTTTCTCCTCCTTACGTGGCCCATTAGCTCAGTTGGTTAGAGCGTCGTGCTAATAACGCGAAGGTCGTGGGTTCGATCCCCCCTTGGGCCAATCTGATTTTACTGCTTTGAAAATAAAATAGATTCTAAATTTTGAGATGGTATCTTTTACAAGCACCTTCTGGTAAACGAAAAAAAAATTAGTTAGCTTTAATTATTATAAAATATTTTCCAAAATACATTTTGTGGTTATTTCTTTAATACAAACTATTGTAATAGTCACTTATCTAATTTTATTTCATTTTCAGTTCCATTGCTTTTGTATTGAAATTATTTCTTTTTTAAACGAGCATATCTGGTATTTCATTTCTTATCATTTACAATACATGGATTTATATTTTCTTTATTTCCTATTTATATAAAATAATAAATTTCATAAAACGTTTTATACCTTTCTTTTTAAGTGATTAAAGCCGAGTGGGCGCGATAAATCGTCATCTGACCGCAGTTCAACATTACGAGGTCCGTCCCAAAATAGTAATAATGTTGCTTTAAAATGGGACATTAATATAACAAAAAACTCGACGCGATAAATCTGAAATACTAATTCTTCGCAATACAATATAGAAAATTATACAAGGAATTAAAAACCTAAGTCATAAATAACATAGGATAATTAATAATTTCCAGCAAGACAGCCATGTCTATTGCAGAAAAAAAATTCTCTTGTACCCACCAGGTTTCGAAACTGGAACCTTCCGCGTGTTAGGCGGATGTGATAACCACTACACCATGGGTACACAAAAACAGAAAGTGAACTACAACATAGGGCAAAGCTATTTCTAATCGTCTGTTCTATTTACAGACGATTTATTTAGCAACAATTACAAATTGGGGTCTAAGATAATACTGTGTTCGCTTCTTCTGTTCATGAACTTTTCACTTGGAAAAAAATTATTGTGATCTCACTTTCATTAACTTTTTTTCTCAATATACAATTTCAATATAAATGAATGACTGAATTTTAAATGTTTATATTTTCGAAATAATTGCGTTTAATGGACTAGATATTTCTCGTGTTACAAAAGATTCATAAATCGGACTTTTGCAAATAAATAAATAAAAACCTTGAAATGTTCTTTTTATTTTTATATCATTATGGGAATGGAGCATTTGCGCTCCATAAATTATTCCCTACCCCTGTTGCATTGTAGGTTTACTGGGATTCGGACCTATGGCAAGAAAACTTGGCGCGCATCTAGAGGGTTGACGTTTAGTTTTGAGGCTTTAATTTTGCATAGCTGCATTTCCGGTCGGGCTAATTGGTGATAATGGAATAGTGATAATTTTTGTAAAAATTTTATTTGATCTTGAATTTATGAGATTTAGTACATACATTTATCTTATTTACATTTCTTGTAATAAATGATACTTAATTCTATTATTAATAGAAAAGTAAGACTGTTTTTATCAGAAAAATAAATAGCGGAATTAAATGCATTTAAAAAGAAGTAAGATATAAGAGAATTAATAGCTGTTTTATTTACTAATCTTTAAACAATCTCATATTTCTGAATGAATTATCGTTATTATCTATACTCATTCTGAATCGCTATTATCTATACTCATAAAAGGGGACAAAATGTATGTGTATGTATATATATTACAATAGTTCACTTAGCAATATCTTTATTAAGAAACTAGCCGCCTCTGGTGACCAGCAGTTCGCCAGTATAAAAGATCTCTAAAATTTTCAAATTTATTTTATGTAACTTGATCTCTTAATAGCTTTTTCTGCAAAATATTTAGCTATCAAAGTTTCAGATTTTGATAGTTATATAATTCAGTCATACTATTATGTAGGCCTTAAACAGTTCTGTTCATTGTATTACTTACTAATTTCTGTCAGAATTCATAAAATTTGCACATTATATTAGAGTGGAAATTTTAAACTACAATTAATATAAAAATATTTTTTACTGAAATCAAACACATCTTTTTTTGAATGTGAAAATTGAATGTAGAGTCGCTTAGCATTGAGGTTGTATATGCAATGCAGAAAAGTTTTTGTAATTTATACAATATCTAAAAGAATTACTAAACAAAAAATTCTCTAATTCATCGTAAAATTCAATTTTTATTTTTACTTTCAAAACATTTAAATGATGCAAATGAAAATATTTTATTTGACTTCAGTCAATAAATGTTCTTATGAAAAAATTATGAAGTTTAAATTTTACACAGTCCTTTTGTCCTAAGGAGTCATATTCTGCGAAATACTCTTGACACTTCAACTCTTAACTCAAGTTCAATAAATATATTTTCTATCTTCTGCGATCAAATCTGTCAGTTTTTACATATCAATATTAGAACAATCAATATTTTCATAATCATAAGTCAATCACTGTTGAGAAATCCTGGTAAAAGATTGGCGTATCTTCTTTGAAACGGACTATGAAGTGTTCTAAAATCGCCAATTTTTATAGAAGAGTGATATTCAAATTTCATAAATTATTTAGTTTTAATGAATGATTTAGTTGATTGA
This sequence comes from Argiope aurantia, assembly GCA_026543865.1. Lineage (NCBI taxonomy): Eukaryota > Metazoa > Arthropoda > Arachnida > Araneae > Araneidae > Argiope > Argiope aurantia. Next base: position 175,544 of record JAPMOR010119322.1, on the reverse strand, counting down.
AGTTCAAAGATTTTTATTTAACTCTTAGCTCTCCGAAAAGTAATTAGATGCATAAATATTTGCCGAATAAGAGAACTTGTTCATTGCTCCGAAAAATTAATATATATGAATTTTCAAAGAAAATTAATCTACATATTTTTACCACTCTTTAGTATTTTTACCAGTCAAAATTTCATAAAGTAATTAAATAAAATGCCAAAATGATGCACTGCCTTGAATAGTTCCTGAGAGGAGAGATCGAAGTGCTAAGTGTTAAAATATTGATGTCTCAAAAAAATTTGTTGAATAAGATTCAAAGGTTAATGTAAAAGGGTAAACATGTAAAAGGATTACAAAGGGTAATGTAAAGGACCTATGTAAAAATTTAAAATTCTTAATTCCTCGGAGTATTTATTGACTCAAGTAACATAAAATGTAATTGTTTAGTTCATTTAGACCATTTTCTTAGTAGATGCGTGCCCCTGATTAAAATTAACTGATGGGTGCTGCTTACAATGATTATCCAATAGATATATTAAACCATGTTTGCCTTAAATTTAATTGTTTGATTTAGTTAATACTATAGATATTGTAAAAGGTCATAGAAATCTTTTCCTCCATTTACTTTTTAGAAAATATATTTCAAATGTTTTCACTTCACACAGACACTTGCTGAAATTTAAACTTTCATATATTTAATTTAGAATAATAGTTGATTTATTTTTTTAATTTGAACTTCTGTCAATGTGATGGCAACAGGCTGATAAAAGCTAATTTTTTCCCCCATTGACGTGCTCTTGCAGATTAAATTCTATTTTTATTTTGTGCGAAATACATTGGTGAAAAATATAGTTAAAATATTTCTTTAAAAGCTTGTTAAACATCGGAACTTAATTTGTAGATTAAAGCATTGATATCATTAAAAAGAAAATTTTTTGAGTTTTATCTTAATGCAAAAATCAATTTTGTGCTGTAATTTTTCGGAAGTTATAGCACTGTAATTTTTAGAAAGTGTATCCATTTTTAAATCCTGTTACTCCTTAATGTAATAAATTATTATATGTATAAGGATAAATGTTAGTGAAATTAATTAATATTAGATAAGAATGTTATCTGTAATGCGCATAAACAATGCTGAATGGGAAAGTTTTTGTATTAGTTGAAATTTAAACACTTTCGTTTTTCAAGTTCCCATTTTTGCTGAGATTACTGAAAATTAAAAGAGATGCATTGCATAAAAAGCGGACTAGTATAAGGTTTTTAGAACAGTAGTAAATGTTACATGTCCAATAGAATTTGCATATGCTTTTGTGAGTAAGCGATCAAGAACAAGCTAACTAATTTTATAATTCATAATTATGAATTATAAAATTAAGTTGGTTACTACTTTCATAAAAACTTTTAAAAATGCTTTTTAATGTGCATTAGCATTTGTGAAACAATATATTTTACAACTATTTTTCTTCAGTTCATGGTTATATAGGAGTAATCATAATTTCTATTTTGAAAAAAGTAACGTTCCCTACCAAATTATTTAATTGAATCTCGCAAACTTTAAAAATTTTTTTAGTTATATACAAATGAACAAAAATTGTGGATAAGCTTTCAGAAATGCAGAACAGTTTTGACTATGCTGAATGTCAGAGAGAAAAATTTTTGCAGTTCGTTTATTCTTTCTTTATTTATTTTTGTTAAATGTTAATGACCATATAATGGATATTGTGAAATATTGAAAAAGAATTATTTAGAAATTATATTCGTTTTTTTAAAAATTTCTAACGCCTTTTTATTATTTTCATAGTATTTTTTTTTATGTAGCCGTTTATATGTTGCATTTAAATTTCGTTTCCGGTACATTGGATTATGTATAGTTAAATCTGACAGTAAATAAGCTAGAAAATGAAGTAATATATTTCAGATTTGAAGGAATTTCATTAATTATCAACATTTTCTTATTGAAAATGGATTTTTTTTTCTCCTGAGAATTAACCAGCAACTTTTTTTAAAATTATTAATATGATTCCTATCATTTACTTTAGCCAGCCAAAAAACTTATTTTTTTGCAAAAAAAAAAAAAAAAAAAAAAAAACCTTATTTGAACAGCTTTAACGTAAAAAATACATTAGCTCATTTCAAGTATCAGCTTGTGGAATATATGTGTACATAAAAGCATGCATACATATAGAAAGAACTAAACATTATTGATATTCATTTAAATTTGAATTTAAAGCCCTTTCAATGTATTTTTTTTCATTTTGTTAAATAAAGTTAAACCGTAAGAGATATAAAGATTAAATCCTCATAAAACTAAAAATTATAATTCATTTTATTAGATTAAATTTGTATTATGCACATCAGAATTATAATTTTTATACATGTCTTCCGTGTGGGGAAATTATAATCGTATTCCTTTTAATAAATACATTTTTAAAGCAAATTTCTCACACTTTATATTTATTATTTTCAACACTCGTCTGGAACGTGGTAAGGATCATCAGCATTTTTCTCAAAGAAGTTTCGTTTCGTTATCAGAGACAAGGAGTGAGTTGATTACCATTTGGCGTACATTGTAAAATCGCCAAATCATACATGCAAAGATAAAGTTTATAATGTGGTAGCCTTTCTTGACACTTGAGAGGAAAGGGGGAAATTTACTGAGAGCAAATACCATACAACCATCATTATATTATGTATAAAAATTTCATAAACATAAATTTTAGCTCTTATTTATGCTAATCTTATATATATGCAAAAGAATAAAATATACTATTCAGTGTTAAATAGAAGGAAGTTTAAAATGGTTTGCACGGACGTATAAAACCCTATATGGGCTCTTGAGTAATATAAGTTGCCAGATAATTTAAATATATTTTAATTTCATTTCCATTTGTCAGACATAAATAATAAATTTAATTGCAGTTCACTTACATGAGAGTTTCAATATCTCTAGTATAAAAAAAACTCATAATTTAAATTTAAAAACTAAGCGAAACAGTAAAAACATTTTTAATATAATTTAGATACTATTTAACTATCGTGTCGGACATTTTTTAAAAATTATAAAATGACATAATATCAATTTTGAAAAAGGATGCTAATTAAAGATGTTTTAGAATAATGCTCCAAAGTGTAAAGAAAATTTGATTTTACTTTAAATAAGTTAAAGTACGAATTAAATCACAGCACAAAATTAAAATCCGAAAATATCGTATAAAAACCCCTTGAGACCCTAAGGTGCCCTCAAAATTACCGGACTTATAGACAGTTGCTTATTTCAAAATCCATCTCCTGGTATTTGATAAATAAAATCATTATTTTATTTTTCTGTATCGAAGATTATAACTGTAGCAGGCATTTTATGATACTGTTTGGATTAGATTTTCCTTTTATTTGACGATATTGCTAAAATTAAAAATCCTTCCGAATTTATCGCATTTTTATATTATTTATGATTTTATATTAAATTGAATTATTTTTGCTGCCATAAAGGAAATTTACAGTTCAATCATCACTTCGTAACTCTCTCTCTATGGTGTAGACTTGTAAAAAAATTGTATTTTCTCCTATCCAATTATAAATTGTGAGGAAATGCATTGCTGATTTGAAAATCCTATTTATTCAGCACAGAATAAAATAATTTTGAATTTATGCTATACTCTATTTTTTGATAAATACATACAAGAAATTTTAACTTTTCAATTCATTATTGTAACATTCATTACTTTATAACTATAAACTGTTTTGGGGATATATAT
>JAPMOR010119322.1:126790-171410 GCA_026543865.1 Argiope aurantia | reverse complement strand
ATAAGACTTATATACCGAGCGATTCTGTTTGCAATACCCATATTCAATAATAATAATAAATAAATAACAATAAAGATGATAAATAAAATGAAACGCTTGGTTTTATTAAAAAATATTTTATATTAATTGCAATTTCATCATTTCCACTTTAAATGAAAGTTGAAGTTTTACCGGAAATGACAACAAATTAGCAATATATATATAGTAAATTGAACGAACGAAATATATATAGTAAACGAACAGTATAAATTTGGTATGACTATCAAAATTTGAAGATTAAAAATGTTTTGTTTGAGAATCTATTAAGAGACCAGTTACTTAAAATATTTAATTGAAAATTGTAGCGAGCGGTAATACTGGCGAACCGACTGGTCGCCAAAGGCGGTTAGTTTAAAATAAAATACTAATAAATTACTAAAAAATATTAATTAAAAATACTAATACAAATACTAAAATACTAATTTAATTACTGTCGAGTTTTTTTCATCTAGTTTTAATTAATTCTTAAAAATATTTTTAATCGTATATATATCATATATTTCACTGTTGTAAAGAAGCTGAAATTTTTATATTTTTCATTTTTTCTGCAACAGTTTCGTCCTGGATTTTCCACTTTATTGTTACTGATGAGGATACCATTTTTTTTACCATTAAAATTACATTTTTTAAGTAAGAACAGACAAAAAAATTTTTTTAAGTGCGTCCTTTTTTGTATAGATTTCAGTAATAAAATTTTTGTATTAGTTGAAGTTTAATCACTTTCATTTCAGATTAAAACATAAATTTTGGGTTTTATGATAGAAAATTCGGAGATGCATAGCCCAATGAATAAAATGGTATAAGGCTTCTAATTTAAAACTCCAGTTTTTGGCTCTTACCTGTCTGCCACAATTTGGAGTTTAAAATTACTTGCTATGGTTGCCAATAAGAGCAGGTTACATAAAATATTTAATAGAAAATTTTAATAGCCATCGATCCCAGTGAACCAACTGGTTGGCAAAGGTGAGTAGTAAATAAAAAAATAAAAAAATTAAACTTTCTCAAAACGTATTTAAATAAATTTCTCAGATTAGAAGTACAGAACAAGAACATAATTTTTTGATATTAATTAATAGATTACAACAAGAAAAGTCAATTTTGAGATGGATTGACACCACACAACTATAGACTTCACTTTGTGATGAATTTTTAAAATTATGAGATGGATGTTTGTGACATGGCATTGTACATAGTGACGTTTGTATTTAAAATTTGGCGCTCCTAAAAATGATGAGATTTAAAAATATGAGGTGGATGTAAGGAGGAACATGATATCACGCATGGTAACCTTTGTACCCATAATTTGGTCCTCATCAAAATTTATGTTACCACAAAATAAAATTATCTTCTAAATTTTTTTATGCTATTTCATTTTTTCTATCTATTTTCTATTTTGTTTTTTATATTTATTAAATGGGATATTAACAGTTTTGTCCAACTTCTCTTTAAAAGTAATAAATCGAATGAAATGATTTCCTAATTTCTCTATTTCTTTAATTTCTTTTCATTGATTTGATTTCATTTTGATGATATGGGATCGAAGTGAACTGATCAGACTTTTGAGGTTTGTAGCAGTAGAACTAGCTTAAAGAAATGCTAGTGTAAAGGTGTCTTTGTAGCAATGGAAGGTTTAAGGCAGGAATGCGAATTCTTCGTCTATCAATGTGGCAATTATTCCAACTCCATATAAATGGTTTTCTTTTAGTGCAGGAGAATTAATTAAACCATTTTCCTGCTTTAGCAAAAATGAATTTATAAAGATTTCTCTATCAGCGTTTAACATATCTTTTAGCTTAATTAATATTTAACTTCATGATGAAAGAAACGGTTTTTGATTACAATTTTTTTTTAAAGGGGCTCAACTTGTAAATAGAAACCAAGATAAAAAAATTGTAAATGAATTTTGAGAATTTTGTTTTTGTAGAATTCTATGCAAGCATATCAAAATAATGAAATTGTTAACAGACAAGTAAATAGATTAAAAAGAAAAAAAAAGGCACTAGTTTATTTATACCATAACAAGATCTTTGCACAGATTTAAGTAAAATTTACAAACCGTTGAGAGCATAATTTCAAAATACGAGAGATGAATTCTGCACACTATGTGCATATTTGAATATATAATATTTTTAGAAATGTAACTAAGCAATTTTCTTAAGCATATTAAAAAGAAAACTATGAAAAATGCACTTTTTGAAATGGCATAAATTTCTGAAAGTGGTTTTAAATGCTGGTGATAAAATATATGTGATATCTTTTATTCTAGCAGAGATATTCAAATTAAACTAGCTTCATGATTTTTTTCTATGACTGTCTAGGGTATTGTCTCCTGAAAGCCTCCTTAGTGTATTTAAATAGCCTAATAAATCCTATAATGCATTTAAGTTAAACAAAACCACCTTTCCCCATTTCGCTTTACTATTATTCGGATGAATTTTCTGGAATTTTTGACACTTGGATTTTGAGAGTGAATTTAACAGATATATATATATAAATCTACGAACACTGGCAGATTAAAAAATTGAAAGCTGAAACTTTTCTTTTTTACTTGCTATATTATAGTAAAATTATATTATTTATCTTATCTATAAAACTAAAAATAATGATGTTTATCTTTTTCATGGAGTAATGAAATATTTTTTTCCTCATCAGAAAAACGGACAGAAAACGTTAAAAATGATGAATGAAAATCAATTTTGATAGCAACATTAGCAAAATGATCAATTAACTTAAAATAAAAGAAATAAGTATGAGGAGAAACAAAAGTTGACCAAATTCAGAAAGACAGCAAATGAACATTTTTGTAGTTCTGAAAAATATAAGATTGCAATGGTCTGAGTGACAGCCTCAGCATCGGAGAGCCAGAAGCTCGAGACCCAATTCCATGGCAGGGTCTCTTTTTATGCAACTTGTGTGCCCTTTGCCTTGTTGATGTTGCATAGAGGTATAAAGAACGGGTTGTTGATTCAGATGTTGATTTAAAGGGAATTTAATAATATACCGATATATTGATTTAAAGTGAATTTAATAAGCTCTACAAACTTAACCCTTTAAATGGCCATTTTTTCTAGTCATATTATGTTAAAATATTTTTAGGCTTGAAATTAGAATAAGGAAAGGAATTCATTTAGCTTATTCGATAAATTTAATTTGATTCATTAATTAATTTGGCTAATTAATAATGAAGTAACAAATCAAGACACATCATTTTGTCTGAGATAAAGAACTGAAGCATCTAAGTTTCTGACTTACTAAAAAAATTTATCAGAACTTATGCAAACTTACATAATTTCATACAAAGATTGATAAATTTGGTGGGAAGCATACTTCCCACGGCTCTAGAAAGGGTTAAGTTAAAGCGGTAGTTGTTTATATAAGCTGAAGCGTTCTCTACTCTTCTTGAATTGTACTTATTCAATTGTTACCGCTCTGGAAAATGATATTGAAGGAAAAACATTGAAGAACTAGCCGCTTTTGACGATTGGTTCGCGGAAGTATTGATTGCATTTCATTTCAATTAAATCTCTTACGCATTATTTCACGTTACATTAACAAACTATTTTTACACAGCAAATGATCATAGATCTTAAAACTGTGCTATTTTAATAGTCTTATAACTGATATGACTATTCAACTGAATGAAAAATCCTGAAGAAGTCAAATCTGACGATGTCATAGTACTTTTAAATAAGTCCAGTTTATCTATCTTCTAACTTCCTAAGTGCTATAAATTCTGTTCTTCATTCCGTTTTCAAACTAATGCTGTTATTAAATATAATCTCCTTCCTTTACATTTCCACAACAAATTAATTCAATATTTGATGAAACGAAGAAAACCGTTTGAATTGCGGTGTAACAATAAAACATATTTTTTAAAAAATATGCAAAATGTATTTTTAATAAATTTTCTAAAATTCAAGAAATATATGCCAGATAAAACTATTTTTATCAATAAAAAGATAATTTATAAAAATTTTAAACGCTGTAAAAATCAGTTTTGTGAAATAATAATTATTTTTTGGAGTTATCGTGAAAATACTTTAAAATCTCGCTTAAATTTAAATTAATTTTAATTGTCATTAACACCTTAAAGAATCATTTAATATTATCACCTTAAAGAATGCATACTTCCACCTTCCAAATTATATATGTCCCAAATTTGATAGTTCTAAATCAAATGGTCTGCCCTGTAGAAAGCCAACAACCGTTCAGCACACGCACATGCACGCACGCACACACACGCTCGCCTTCATTATTAGCAGAGATAACGACTAAGTCGTATTCCGTAGATAATCTAATGACTATTTTTAAGAGATCTTAAATACAATAAAGGGAGATTTTAATATGTTAAACTATATTTTCAATATTGGTTTAAAATGCAAAACGAGTTAAATAGAATAAATTTTCAGATTCAAAAGAAAAAGAAAAAGAAAAAAAAAAACGCCTAATATTTAATTCGAATGCCTTTCATAATTACGAAACAGCAATTATGTTAAATAATGCTACGCTGTCCCCCCCCAGCATATAACGTTCTTACATAATCGTCACTTTACGTAATATGCTGCTTTATATAACGCATTAAAGGAAGTCTATAAATATAGAAACGGATGACTTTCCTTCTCTTTCATTTTAATTTCCTCTCTGAAGATTGAAGAGGATTTTTAATTAATATTCTCCTAATGACTGTTGGTTAAAAGAGAATGCAGAGGAAGAGCAGAAATAGCACAGATATATCGAACCTAGTATTATAAAATAAACAAAACGGTAAAAATGGAGCATATAAAATATTTATAGTATATTTATAGAATAACTATTAAATAAGTATTAAATAAGCTATTCTATAGTATATTTATAGAATAGCTATTATTTATAATATATTTATAGAATAGCTATTAAAAGTTTTGAATGGAATATTTAAATAACTTTAAAACAGTTAAATATTTCAAATGAAAATTTAAAATATTTATTCATTTTCAAGTAAATATAATATTGTAAAAAATTGAATAAATAATAAAAAACAAGATACTGATACCACCTGGCAGAGCAATAGCTAGTTCTTCATTCTACTTATTTTAACATTAATAAAATTATTTAACATACACAAATCGATCGTGTCAATGATTGTTGCGCTCACATTACTACGTATTCAAAACAATTTAAAAGCGGTCAGGTTAAAATATAAATTCATGACATTTACTACATTACTGTTTGCAATCTAAATCGGTTACCATGCGTCACTCTGAGTAGAAATGAAGCCCTGGACATCCTTAACAAATAAAAACAGAATTTTATGAAAAAATAAAGGATTTTCAACAAATTTGATAAACTAGATTTCATTTTCAGCATCTGTTTCGTGTTGTAAGTTTTAAACAGCATTTGATTGGCTTATAAAGTTAGAATTGAAATTAAAATAAAAATTCCTTATTATAGAAGCTCATATAATTCATTTTTATCATGATAATACCTGTAAGATGGATATCATTTGTATCCTGCTGAATATTGAACAATAGGCATGATGCAAAAGTTGTCTAAAACATTCCAAAGCGGGCTGTTAGATCTACAAGTATCAAATTCGGTATGTGGTTACTTCTTGGGTAGAAGGTGCTCACTATGAAAGGATTTCGTAAATTTATAATTTAAAAAAAAATCGAAATGTTTAAATACTTCGTAAATAAATACATTATTCTACAAAAATCATTTATACATCACTTTAAAACTCTGCAAACTGGTAATCCCAGTTTTATATCCGTATGATAATTTCTCTAATTTGAATAAATTTTTGAATACATGTTACAACAATGTTTTTCATAGTTTTAATCTCTTAATTTATAACTCTCTTCATTACAGCATTTTTATAGCATATTGTTGCTGTAATGAAGAGAAATTTTTAATATATATATATATATATATATATATATATATATATATATATATATATATATACAGTGGCTCAAGAAATTGAGAGTACACCTTACTTTTACTTTATAAATCGGACTTTCAATATAAATAACACATTTCCGGGAAGTGTAAACAAGTTTTTATTTTTACACATAACAAATGGTTTAATTTAGTGTAAAAATAAAGAAAAATCAACGAAAAACTTCTAAATTGAAAAGTTTCAGAAGCATTTTAATAAACATACGCAGAATTTTACCTCAGAAAATTGAGAATACCCTAATGAAATTCTTGTAATATCTCGCATAAAAAGAACGTGCCACTATTAAGTTGCATGTCTTTTGGCTTTTATAATGGCCTCTAAACGTTGTACCGATTCGACCAATTTTTGGTGGTATCTGAAGACATTTTAAAACAATCTTCTTGCACCACAAAACTTGTTTCAAATGGGTTTTGTTTAAAATTTTGGTTTTTGGACCAATGCCTCGAGTGTGACCCACAGATATTCAATGGTATTGATGTTGGGGTACTGTGTTGGTGCTTGTAACTGCTGTTTACAATGAAAAAGACACCATATTTTGACTCTGCGTGCTTTCTGTTTCTGGTCGTTGTCCTACTGGAAAATGAAATTTCCATCTAAACCCAAATTTTTAGCACTTTCTTTTAGATTGCTGCGAAGTATATCCAAGTAAACCATATCGTTTATAATGCCATCTATAAAAATTAAATTTCCTACCGCGAATGAAGCCATGCAACCATGCGGAGTCAACATCATGTTTAACTGTAGGACGTACATTTTTTGGATCCGAAGCAGTATTAGGCTTTCTCCATACAGCACGATGGTTGTCACTGCCAAAAATGTTGAGTTTTTTTTTCATTACTAAATATAGCTTTCTTCCAAAGGTTATTTGTCTTCAGTTGATGAGTTTTTGCAAACTTCAAATGCTTTTTCTGAATTTGAAAGCTGATGAACGGTTTCTCTCTAACAATGCGACTTTTATATCCAGCTTGTCTAATGGCATTTCACACAGTTTCAGCTCTTACACTTCTGCCTATGATTTGAAAAGTTTCTGCAACAAGTTGGATGAACCATATGATCGTAGCAATCTAAAGGAAAGTGTTAAAAATTTGGGTTTAGATGGAAATTTCATTTTCCAGTGGGACAACGATCCCAAACAGAATGCACGCAGCGTCAAAATATGGTGTCTTTTTCATTGTAAACAACAGTTACACACCATCACCACAGTACCCGGACATCAATGCCATCGAGTATTCGTGGGCGATACTCGAAAAAATGGTCAAAAACACAAAATTAGGAACAAAACCCATTTAAAACAAGTGCAAGAAGAATGGGGTAAAAATATCTTCAGATACCAACAAAAATGGGTCGAATCGGTACCATGACGTTTGGAGGCCATTATAAGAGCCAAAAGACATGCAACGTAATAGTGACACTTTGTTTCTATGCGTGATATTGCAAGAATTTCATTGGTGTATTATCAATTTTTTGAGGCAAAATTCTGCATATGTTTATTTAAAATGCTTCTTAAACTTTTCAATTTAGAAGTTTGTCGTTGAATTTTCTTTATTTTTGCACCAAATTAAACCATTTGTTATGTATAAAAATAAAGATATGTTTTCACTTCCCAGTAATGTATTATTTATATTGAAAGTCGGCTTATCAAATAAAAGTAGGGTGTACTATCAATTTTTTGAGCCACTGTATATATTTCTGACACATGTTGATGTAATAAGAATTGAAGATATAAATCTCGCAAGCAATGAAATATGGAAATTTGTGAACAAATAATGAAATTGAGTGAGAGCAAACTTACCAGAATGACTCCAAAATGACTTTTTTTTTAATTGCCATGATTTAAATGATGTTATTTTTTCACTCTAAATATATAAAAAAGTGCCATGTTAAAATGATTATTTGTATTATGGAAGTAAATATTGTTCAAATAATTGATAAAAGCGTACAACTTTCAATAATATCTGCTTTTCTTGCATATTGGGAAGTATCGAAACAGCGTGCGAATTTTCCTTAATTCTTCCAAGTTTAACAATCAAACAATCTTTCCAAACTTCTTTCCAAAAAATGTAATCGGCACAAAATTTAAATAGTAGCTTTAAACTGGCTTTATAGTATAATCAAGGATCTTGAATACGCATTTTGGATATTTTCATGACAATCGTTTGGATTTAAACTTCTTTCCATATTTAAAATTATGAAATAAAGACCACATATCAAATAACAAATTTTCTTGCGTATTGATATATCATGTTTACAAGCATACGGGCAGACACCAACAAACAGACAGGATAACCGTTGTTGGATTTAATCCGAAATTAGACGCATAACTACAATATTGATATGAAGACCTTATGCTAAAATTCTCTTAATCAGTTTGTTGTTTTTTTTGAGTTATCACATTAATGCGTCCACGAACTGGTTGATCGATCAATAGCCATTTCATTGAAAAATGAAGTCAAAAATTTCATCCAGATGCACAATTATTTTCTTGAAGCCATAAGACGAATTTCAACTATTTAGATCGTTCCAACTTTATGTTTCGTATTCGTAGGCGCATGCAGTTCCAGAATGTCATTTTTTTACTACAAGAATCTGAATTGTGGGATTTCTTTTTTTTTTTTCCTATTGCAAAAGTTTTTCTTCAACTACAAAAAAGTAAAAAAAAAAGTCTTATTAAAATGCATGCTGATCTGGTTGATAAAATACATCAATTCCGAGAATTCTGTAAGGTTAAATAATATTCGTAGTTATAATTTCTTTTTTGCTCTTTCTGTTTTTTTTTAAATCATATATCTCGATCGCTTTAAACTGTTTAGAGTAGTCCCAACCCAAACAGGATTCACTGTCTTTGAATCCACTTCTCCGATCCACTACCTCAAAATTATTTGTTTTTCAAACTTCATTATTTTTTGTTATATGTAGACAGTTTTTTTTTTCTTCTTTTTTTCCCTGATTCGAAATTGCCCAGGCCTGGTTTCCACTTGAAACTCGTAGACAAAACAGCTGGAGGTCTAGTCTTAAGATAAACTGTTGCAGTTACGGCCGGTGAATAGAAATAACGTCGGCTACCAAGGCTTTGGATTTGTTACTAACGCTCAGCCGTGAATAGTTCATGGCTTTTGATGGATAGTTTTTGACCTCTGAAGAGCAGATCTAAAAGAAACATCTGCAGACTGAAATTTTTTTTCTGTAAATTCAGGAGTGTCGTTGTTCTTCAGAGGATATAAAAAGTCTTTAAAATTAAACTATTCCCTGTTAAGTGCATTGCGTTGGAAACCTGTGGGAGTATTCTTTCCTTGGCTTTTTTTCAAACACGTCCACAATAAAAAGTGTTTCTCGTTATGGTTGGGACAGCAATGAAGTCAATCGAATGTATATTTAGTTATGTTATCTTTACTCAATTGGGTCCAAAATTCTGACGCCTATTTGCAATTTCGATTATAGGAATAAATACCAATTTTAATTTTTTTTAATTGCTGAGTTTCTTGAGTTATCGTATAAAAAAGAACAAAGAAAAGACTCGATCTATCAACCCTTCAACGAAATTGATCCAATCCATGATGAGTATTCTCAATTAAGGGATTGGAATCTTATGTTGTTGTTGTTACTTGTGGCACTTACCATAGACAAGCCCGCTGACGAAGTGAGCGATTTAAGCCGAGTTTTTGCAGTAGCCTCTGAGGGTAAAGGTACCTGAGTACCCGAGGGCAAAAGTCTGACTTCTAGCTGAAATGAAGATGGCACTCACGCACTCGCTTACACAAGACCTTTTTACAGGAGGGCTCTTTCACACACTTCGCAGATGGAACACAGGGCAAGAAATAACCATGCCCGAACCAGAATGCCTAGATCACAATGAAGACGCGCTACTTTTAGGCCAGGATGCTTGCATCACAAGAATTTTCTTCCCCGATTTACCTCATTTTTGAATATATGTGGACGGGCGGATCCACTTAACGTAGACAGATTGTATAAGAACATTGATGTAAATCTATAATTTTGATATATAGACCTATTCCGAAATTTCATCATTCTGGCTGGTATTGTTGAATTATATTCATAGATATTCAAATAAATGAACCCATTGGTAGATAGATATATTTTCATTTTTTTAAAGATATTTTTTGTCTTTTTCAAAATTTAAAAGAATCAACTTTTTAATAATATCAATTTTATTTCAATGCAGTTTTTTTTAAATTTTCTTTTTTAAAAGTAATTATTTCAAAATTTTTATGCAAGGCTCATACACCAAATTTTTACCAATCATTAGAAATAGAAATGCTCAATAGCGTTTTGGTTAAGTATGAAATTTTGAAATTGAAATTTTGGTTTTGGGCTTCACTGTTTTATTTTTGATTTAATAAATTAGCCAATTTACATTTCAAAAACATTTAATCTTCTTGATTTGCACTCGTATTTCTGCTTGAAATTAAAATAAAAGTTGCATGTATTTCACATTATATTTATATAATTTTATAAATTCCTAAATTTGATTAAGAAACGAAGTTGGAATGGTAATATAAAAATGTAGCAAAATTTAAATATTTTTTTTTTAAATGATGATATTATTATGAGAAATCTGAATCTGCTTTTCTCTTTTTTTCGGTTCGTGTCTGAGTTTCTTTTTAAGGAGAAATATTATAATATCATATTTTCCTCTCTCATTTCATTTATTTTTCCTTTTTAGTTGCATGCCATATAAGAATAAGCTAAGCTTAAGATAAAAAATAAATTTATTCAAAATCATATTTTTATTTTCAGAATAAATTAATTTTGAATTATAGTATCAACACTGTTTTGCATTTGTACAATCTGAATAACAAAATAAAAAGAGATAGAGAGAAATATAATACAAGGGAATTTGATTGATTTGAAAGTGCCGGGAACACAATATAAAATCAATTTATTCAAAAATTTGAAGTCAGAAAAATTAGTTGAAAAATGAATACAGAACAGAATGTACATGGAAAATAAATTTGAAAATTTTTGACTAAATAAATAACAATTTAAGTTTATGAAAGAAAATTGGTTTTGTAAAAGTCACAATTACTGCCATTCACTACGAGTCAGTTTTAAAAGTGATACTGGTTCTTATCCTATTTGGTCCAGAACATTTTTGCGAATTTGTAATATCGTTTCCCTCTTACGGTCGTCTGAACACTGGAAAGGTCGATTTGTATGGATTCTTAATAGACACTGATTGGATTATTTAGGGACTCCTTTCCAGATTGTAGTGATTATTTGATGGGGAAAAAAATAAAAGTTCTCAAAAAGGCAAGAATTATGGTCCTATCTCTATTAGAAACCAAGATTAGGAGATCACTCTTAAAAATTCCAAAGAAATCTATATAAATTCGAAAGGCTAATGAAGGCTCTTTTTGAGTGCTTTTTGAGAGGCTCTTTTTGAAGTATTGTTCACGGTGTTACTAAGTGCTATAGTGGTGTTATTGTCATTTAATTAAATATTTACTATCTGATAGGTAGTATAGCTCATTTCGACATGTACTGTTCTTTATATACGTCTCGGCCATGTTTGCTTCATCTTTTCTTGTGGAACTAAGCGTTGTTTCCCACTATCGGACGCGCTGAATTTCTTTCACATTATATTCGCTAGTTATTTTTCTTCGCAATATCTAATTAAAGACTCGTAATAAATGGCAAATGTAGTATTTTCTGTTCGCCAAGCCCCCTTGGAATGCCTAATTCCAATAATAGAGGATAGTTATTCCTTCATGGGGGAATTTCAGAGAAAACTGGTTTGTTTTTGATAATGCATCTTGCTTACCATTTTATCTGACATCACGTAATGGTATTATCCTATCATCTATGTTGTGCTGTAAAGAATTCAAATTCAATAAGTCTGTGATGTGCATTTCATCTGGAGTATCCTTTTCTTTATGCAGCAAATGCAGCAAAAAAAGATATCTTATAGCATTGCCCTTTACACTTCCTGCTTTTTCTATTGTAATAAAAACATATTTCTTTATGTCTGACCTTCCATCACAGTTTATTCAAAAAGACTTCTGAATTACTTTGTATATACACATTGATTAAACTTTTTATATGCTGATATATAAAATCAAGTATTTACTGCTTTAAATTTTAAGGAGATTTTGATTTTGATTTTGATTACGCTCAATGCCTTTCTATTATGTATAATTCATAACATTTACTGATTTCTGCATTTTTATATTACAAAAATTAATGGTGACGAACTTAGATTAGAGGGTGTAGACATCATCTGGACTAGCCCATAATTCTCCATACTTCCGAATTTCACCAAACCATCTGGCTAGCATAAATCATACATATATTTGTTTAATCCTCTAGGCTTGTCCCACAGAAAAAGATGTGGTTTGGTTATACTAAAGTCCTGATTTTAACCAGCACTAGGGCTGTTATAGGACCGACCTCATAATTTTGAATCGCGGGCGGGTGACAAGGGGTGACACCTGAGTTGGCACCTCTCTATAAACTTCCACACCACACCAGCGGGAGGACATTTGGCCCCGAAGGATTTAACGCGTTCCAGACCCGCTTACAAGACCATTCGTTGGGGAATCGGGTCTCGAACCCAGTGCCCTTGGGTCCCGAAAACGAGACCTTACCATCAGACCCCCGAAGCCGCAGAAAAAAAAATGTGAATGGCATGTGAAAGTCAGAAAGGAAACTACACATTCACTTGAACTGCAAAAAGCTTATGTAGGTAAGTAACGAAGATAGGAAATTCGAATAAATTTGACGAAATGAAGAACAACCTAAATAGTATTATTTTAAAATTATGCGCATGCGTTTCCAAGTATTATTTCTTTACACTTGTAAACATATCGGAAATAGAATAATTTTTCGAGTTCGAAACAGACATAATTAATATAATTTAAAATCGGACAAAACATCAACTCGAAAAAAAAGTGTTTTTCTCTTCTCGTGTTTTCTACAAATTTTTATTCTGTAGACCTGTAACTCGGATTATCTCATGAACGTTTCTTTTTATAGATTAAACTTCACCAGAAAGTCTTAAACGATGTTTGATCTTCAGAGTGGCATTTTGTTTGTTTGTTTATCCTTTACGATTAACATAATTTAGCTCCAGTGCTTACTAGATAATAAGGCAATACAAAACCTGATAAGTCCCATTCTTAATCGGTCAAATTTATTTAATACTGCATTCTACTATATAACAGTTTTGGAGCTCCGGTTTCTAAATTAGTCCCCCAGTTTAAATCAAGCATATCCCATTCAAAGATTAACCCAAACAAACTTTCATTTAAGATTTTACGAGGACGTTTGAAGTACGAAATTTAACACCCATTCAAGGCTGAATTAAACTTAGTAGGAGGTGAAATCCTCCCTCTCTCACGTTCCAATGTCAAATATTTTTCTTGATTTTACTTAATGCCTTAAGAAGTTTTAATTAACATGCCTTATGACAAACTATTATAGCAAAACATTTAATATCGGATTAATCACTTTCGAGAGAATCGGTTTGCAATATCTTGTTTAAAAAAAGTTAAGAGTAATTTTACCAATAAAGAGATAAACAAACACTAAAATTTTTTTACACAGCTTAAGTATTCAAAAATGATATATTGATTTTGATTTGGACATATAACTATAGAACAAACTGGACCATAGTGATCCTCAAGAAAAATTTAAATATATGTAAAAAACCAACCAAACAAAAACAGAACAATGTGTTGAAATTTAAATGAAACTTACTTTTATCTTTAATAAGGTCTAGAAGATATATTTTATAAATCAAATGAAGGACCGAAATTAAATATCCCTTAAAATGATGGGAGGGGGAAATGGATGTTTTAGGCTTTTGCCTACTTTTCCCTCCTAAAGTAATGGGGAAAAGTAGTCAAAAACCTGGAATTACTTGATGTCGCGAATTTCTAGGCTTTTGCCTGTTATATCTATTTGATATGCACACGTTAATTCACATTCAAAGTGGATATTCATTGGATTCTCGAACCCTTGGTCATTATGTTCTCTTTTCCAAAACTTGTTCAGTAGACTGCCTTAGGTCTTTTTGAAAGAAGGAAATTAAAGATTATTCAGAAATATTGCCGCATTGAAGAAAGGCTGCCGAATCTCCATGACCGAATGGTCATGGCGCAGGTCTCATGTTCAAGAGACCTGGGTTCGAATCCCGCTAGAGACACTGCGATTAATAGTATATGTAAATACTTAATACCTTGATTTTATGTTTTCCTTTATTTCATGTTCCAGAAGATACTGGACATTTCTTTAGTTTACCAGACAAGAGTTCTGGACTTTTCTGACTGTCTCCAGAAGAGTATTCTGGAACTTTCTTAGCTAGTATAAAAGCAGAAGATTTTGTTAAGAACAGTTAACCACTTGATCTCCCTGGGCGGAACTAGCTGCCAATCATGTGTCACGTGGTCCTCCTGTTGATGTTTAGTATATTTTTTTCTTCTAGCAGAAGCGAACTGGACTCCTGTACTAGGGGGAGTGTTATCTCGGCTCTCGGCTCGGCTCTCCCGAGAGAGTTTTATGTGTAGTTAGTTCTCTAGGCCTTCTACACTTAGGCGTTTTCATGTGCCTTTTGTTGTTGATGTTACCAATAAATCCCATGAAAGACAACATGTGTCTTCAAGTCATTTCACCCAGACCACAATCTTCACTATCAAAATGAATTATTGTGCAATCAAGAAACGCAACGATAATTTATTATTTTACAGATTTGTCAGTTACTGTGTTCTGAGTTCAGTTAATAAAATTGGTTTAGCGCTACCTCTTGTGTGTGTCATTGATACACACAAGAGGTAGCGCTATAGTTCTACGTGACTATAGTTCTACGTCACAATATTATGTTACATTAGGCAAGGAAAGGATTTCACTAATTTAAAGTCTTCAAAGAAATCATTAAAATCCCAGATTGGTAACAAAGATCTTAAAGAGATAGTAACAGTCCATAACAGAAAAACGTGAAAAAAAATTAAATTTTCCGAATTCACAGACGTTTACATAACAACTGCATTAGCATTTCATTATTGTTTGGGTTTTTTTTTCATTCAAAAAATCCATTTTTAAACGCTCAACAAAAGTTAACCACCTTCACGTCTGTTGAAACAACACTTTTGATTCTTTTTTTTTATTATTATTTTTTTCTCGCCGTGTAATTATTTCCCTGCACGTGTGAGTCGAGTTAAGTGCATGCGTTTTCCCCCAATGCGGAAAGAGGTCTGCAAAAATAGAAACAAAGATATCATTAGTCTCAAGGTGAATACGCAATAGACGCGATGCGTGATTTCGTCTCCGGGCAGATGTTAACTAACAGGCAGCGCAACAGACAGACACAATGCGCTGTGCGCAACACACAGGAGTGACTTCTGATTTCCAGCTTTTTCAGAGGAGGCGTTGTGAATATCTAGGTCGCCGGATCGTGAACCCTTGCATTGTCTGGAGGAGCCTTGACGAATGCCGGTTTCCGATTACAAAATATAGTCTGCTGAAAAAAGAAATGGGTTTTGAAAATAAATAAAAATGCAACGATAAAGAGATGGTCAGTCGAGCGTGTAGGCTAGACTTGTTAATTAGATTACAGCAGTACGATCATTTTGTATGCTTTTTTCAAGGCGGATTTTCAATTTCTAGGATTCAAATATCAATCAATCTGCAATTAATATCTTATTTGAGAATTTAACATCATCAGATTAGTTATTTTTTTTATATAAATATTCTTAGACTTTTCTATTTGGAATATATAGTTGTGCAGGAAATGAAATCATCTAGCGTGTTGCCATCGTATTCATTTTTGTATTCTTATATAAAAGGACACGAGTTGGATTTAACTTCACAGTATAATGAAAAAAAAATCATACATGGAATTGCAATGGTATATGAATAAATCGAATTTCATCCATATAGCTTTCCGTTGATTTAAATACGGATATATAAACAGGCAGACATTTCATTCTTTCAAGAATTTCGTCCAAACTTTGATGCACCAACAATTTTACTATAGAGATCATTTATTAAAATTCACATATGAAGCCCGTTTAAAGATTTGTCCAAAATTTTGTTGAAGAGTTCATAGAACCATATGCCAAATTTCAGCCATTTAGATGTTTGGCTTTGCAATTTATCGGATCTAATTCAAGAAATTGGATTGGCAAAGGCAACTTTCTAAGATCCTGAGATTTGGCTTTCCCCTTCCCCCAATTTTTTTCCAGGACTACATGCAGAGACTTATTTAAAAACGTATTTACTGCATGTCTGGACATCAAGTTTGGTTTGGCTCTTCTGCCATGAAAAACCAATTTCCAATCCAATCTTTGGTTCACAAAACCACATTATGTCCCCAAACCTTCTATAAAAATAACTGAAGATCTATGAAACACCTCGTATCTTTCAAAATATGGGACAGTATCTGCATCAACATTGTGAAGTAAATAGCTATGGGCAGTACCATATACACGCATATTTCCAAAATTTGATAGAAATTTAAATTTTAGATGCAAAGACTACATACAAGCAGACAAATAAACATAGTTAAAAAAAAAAGGTTTTTGGTTTTAAGAGGCCTATTAGTGGTTGTGTCAATCAGAAATCTCTCCTCTGAAGTTTCCATTTAAATTATTTAAAAAATATAAAATAAACAAGTGACAGAAAGAAAAAGAGCTTTTCAGCTATTAATGCTTCTTTTATTGAATTTTTTTTATAAATTAACAACACTGCAAATTACTCTTAAGATACACACGTCGAAAAAAGGCATGCGAGTCCACCCCACTCCTAGTTTTATTTATTTAAAGCAAACAGTTTCTCAAGTTTTCTTAAAATAATGAAAACACCAAGAATTTAATCTGCAATACACAAAGCAGTTATTTAATATTAAAAAAAAAGATTTGTTTCTATTCCTCCAAAATAATAGAAAACTCGGATAACAGAAAATTTCCTACTTGAATAATAAAAGGAAAGTGCTAATTTTTAAACAATCCATAAAGTTGTATTTGTAGAATTTTATGAGCTCTCTTCACAGTTGCAATATTTAATAAACAACAAGGATTATAATCCTGTGCAATTTAATAATATTTAATGGTGTATACATGGAAAGAAATGATATTTTAAGGCTATTAAAAATGACATTTTAATGTCATTGACATGACAATGAAAGCATTATTTCGTATCAAAATGGTTTAACAATGGCAAAAATTGTAGTAACTAAAATTATCAATACATTTTTTTATTTGACTGTTATTATATCTTTTTATATATTGTTGTTTGAAAATAAATAAAAATATCATATTTCGTTTAAAAGATATTTCTAATAGAAAGAAGAAGCAGCACAAAGCAAATGTAACCATCTAATTGTATTGCCTATATAATTGTAACTTCTAATTTTCTGTCGTTTTTTTAAACTCTATATATATCAGCGAAAAGAGAACAGATATAAGATCTATTTTTATAAAATTTGAATAGAATCTAATTTTTAAAATTAACTGAATCGTACTGCTGTTGCTTTTTGATTTTTAAATGTTTCTTTATTTGTATTGAATTTATTATCTATCTTTTTGAAACGATATGGAAATATTTGCTTTGAATCGAACAGAAAAAATATACTGCTGTACAAATTAGTTTTTCTGGATTACAAGAGGAAATTTCTGGACTTTTCTTGCCTTTAATTACTTTATAGTAAAAGCGTTGCAGAATAAATTTAAAATTACTGATAATAATCTTCAATAATTGTATAGAAACTGATATATTATTGGATTCGGTTTGCTTTGTGATGTTAAATGTATGTTTATTTTCCAATGACATGAAATAGAATCAGGTTCGTCTAAAGCAAATGTCAACGAATAAAAATTAAAAAAATAATTGCTAAGATTTGAATATACATTGAATAAAAAATAAAGTTAAAGGGATTAAAAATAAATGGAAAGATTGACGTGTGATTCCATTTAGTAATATGGAGAATGTAATTATTATTCTCTGGTAACAATGTAAGCATTGATCTCCCAAGAATGGACATTCAGTCAAAATGCTATATCACATTTAAGCAAACAAAATTTATTTTTAATTCTCACAATTTATTCATTGTGATATTTTATTTTTTAGTGAAACCCGAAGAAAATTTCGAGAATTCTTATTTTAAGATCATGAGATTATTGTGCTAAAACCAAAACTACTTTTATACGATCATTTATATATGAGTTCAACAAAATCTCATTTGAAATTTCGGGTGATAGTGATAACTTCTTAAAGAGTAAGTTTTTTCTCCAAATTTATTCTGAGGTTTTATTTATAGATAATCACCCCATAATTTTTGGATAATAATATTCCAAAAAACGATGGTTTTTTTCCTGCGAAAAGAATAAGCTTTGAATACGAGGAAACTTCTACAAAAAAAAGAATCATATCTTTTAAGAATTTGAAGAAAGAAATATATCTTTCTGAGACTTTTAAAGATATCAATAATATGTCACTAGTTCTTATAAAGAACATCAACAATAAAACAATTTATTGTTCTTATATACAGTATATTATCAAACAATGGAATGCAAATATAAAGTTGTAAAAATCTTCGAAGCCTACTTTCACAGTTACTTGTTAAGAGCAAATTATCCAGATTTTCTGAACATCAGTAAATGATATTCCAGAAATAGCCTGGAAGGAGTAGAATGTCAATTAGGGACAGTATTTCGAAATCCGGGTCAATTCAAAGCAATGCGGACATTTGACCATTTCATTAAAGAAATTAATGAAGTATAGCTCTACAATTTTGAAATTTTGTCTCAAAAGGAATTTTGATATAGGATTTAATTGTCACTGAAATAATGAAAATATTCCTTATGTGTGTAGAAAAATTAGAATCGAGAATTCTAATTCATGAATCTTCGAAATTCTGATCTTCCTGAAACATAATCTTCATTCTCTAATTTTAAAAGATAAAACAAAAACACTAACTGTAAATAATAAAATAAAAATAAATAAGCGATAAGAAAATTTCAATACAAATAACTTATATTTGTATTAAAAATAAAAATGGCTTGATTTTTATTGAAATAGCAAAAGTGGTATTGTAAATTATGCATAAAAATATTTATAAATTGTTTTAAATTAGAAAAAAAATGGAGAATTTAATTGTTAGTATTAAAAGATTTTAGTTGTAACAACTATTTTTCTGAGACACTATTTCTGAAAGTTATTACCGTAAATTCAAAAATTTCTTTAATTTTTAACTAATTAAAATTTCGAAAAAATCGTTTGAAAGTACATACATACTCTTACCCTCCAAAGTTTATTTGTGACAATTCTGTTAATTGTAGGTCAAATGATTTTCCTTGCATACACATACACATACACATTTTCTTTTATGATTACTAAAAATAAATCTATATAAATGTCTGTAAGAAAGACAAAAGAATAAATAAAAAGTGAATATTTAATCGTATTTTCAGTTAAAATATATTTATTAACGAGCATTAATTATTTTATCATGTTTGCTTCGTAAAAAAATTTTCCGTACAGTCAAAAATATATTAAGTAATTAATTTTATTTATTGACTATCAATAAATTCAAAATTAATTTGAAAATGCTAGTAGTAAAAAATGCAGTACAGTGCTCGATAAAG
Organism: Argiope aurantia; assembly: GCA_026543865.1. NCBI lineage: Eukaryota > Metazoa > Arthropoda > Arachnida > Araneae > Araneidae > Argiope > Argiope aurantia. The sequence continues at coordinate 151,838 of JAPMOR010119322.1, read as the reverse complement.
ATATTTAAAAATGCATAATTGAATCAAGTTTATGATTAAATTGTAACAGATTAGGAATTTGCATTAAATACATTTTAATAATTCAAAAGAATTTTATTTTTTAAAATGATTTATTTTTAATCTAAACTACAAATTAATACTTATATTTTATGCGTGAAATAGCATTCTCTAAAATAATTTAAGCTACAAAGTTTTAAAGATTCAAAAATTGTCAGCATGTTAACTATGCTCTATTATGGTTAATGATTGTTTCATATCTTATTCGTTTTGTCATTTTCCAAGTTTAGAATTGCATTTTAAGCAATTCTAAACTTGGAATATGACAAAACTGCATTTTAAGCAATTCTAAACTTGGAATATGACAAAACTGCATTTTAAGCAATTCTAAACTTGGTATATGAATAAACTTGGAACTAAGCTCACACATCAATTATTATATGGACATATATCGCTAAAAATAATTTGATATTACATTTTTATACAGTCTTGCAAGATTCCACGGATTCTTTTTAAGTAATTCCATTTCAATAATTAAAAGTCGTTTAACTAATTGCATCCAGACATCCACTGACTAAATTAACTAATTTTTGTTCTGGAAAATTAAAATAGATTGTAATTTTTTATTAAAACTAATACAAATCGTAAAGAAGACAATTTTATTGTTGTTCATTTCAAACGCGGAGACAAGTTTTACATTGAATTATTACACTTAAATTAATTAACTTTAAAATGTATGCCAAAATTTTTTATCTGGCTCGTCTAACTAAAAATTTTTTCAGGTTTACAATATTAGAAGAAGTTTATGCTATTTTAAATTAAGAAGCTAAAAAATTTCAGAGTTAAATGAAACTATCAAATTCCTTTTACTATAAAAATGATTATAGTAAATGTATATGTTTTAAGTTTAGAGTTATGTATATGTATATATGCAAATGTAATGTAATGTAACTTACATGTTTTAAGTTTAGAGTTATTGTCTCCTAGATATATATTTATCTCTATCTCTACTACAAATAAAGACGAATGCGTCTATTGGTACTCTTCAGACTGGGCAGTTTGACCTAGATTTAGCAAACTTCGTACATAAATTCTTTGAAGGGTGGGGATGGGCACTTTGTTTTACTTACGAAATTACTACAGTGCAAAAATGATTTTTGCATCATTATAAAGTTTAAAAAAAAATTCTTTTTATTGATACCATTTTTCTGCCCTGTGTTTTTCCTGTTTCTAATACTAGAAAATAAAAATTTAAGCTTTTTTTTAAAAAATGATATATTTTATATCTGAGGTAATGCTCTAACTCTTTTCATTATTGCTACTAATATTTCATCTTGCCTTTTTCGAAAGGTTGACGGTCATTTTTTTTTATTTTTTCACATTGAATAGATTTCTGTTTAAAGCACGCTCTTAGTAAAATTTTTGAAAACTGAGTATATGATAGCTTACGTTTAACTTCAAAAGTAAACAATGAGGAATATTTTTTAATGTTCGCACATTTTAAAACGTTTTTATATTATCGGTTTTTTAGCTCGATGTTTTGTTTTATTATTGTGGAGCGCTGATTATTTTTTATTAAAGCAGAAAAATTTTTGTTGAAAAATTCTGTGATATGTACATACAACATATATTCTTCAGAAATAAATTCTTCTTCTTTTTGTTTTTATTTGTTTTACGAATGACTTTGACTCAGCAAGCATGTTGCTGTTGAATTATTTCAAGTTTAATTATTTCCCATTTTAAATTAAAGTTCAAATTTCTTTTAAGTTAAGAAATGATTCAAGACTCCTGAAATTTTATAATTTTGAGTTAAATATCATACATTGATAAAATTTAACAGCAAAAATAATAGCAAATATTAAAATATAATAATAAAATATGAATTACAGTTATCAGAATGTGAAGTTAAAAAATACTTTGCGAAGGAAAAAATTAGGATTGTCTCATGCAGAAGATTTAATTGTAATAATCGATCATTCTGGCTAACCAGCTAGTCGTCAAAGGCAACTAGCCATATAATAAACATTATTGTAGCATGAGTTATTTTAATAATTTAGCGTTTCTTCAATAATTAATTTGAGTCTTAAAATATGAGATGAAGATTAGATTTGCCTTTAAAAGAATTTAAGATTGTTCACAAACAAATTTCAACTTTATAATGATATTCGAAATAAATTTCAAATACATTTATATGAGATAAAACAGGAGAATCTGGCAGAAATTCTTACTAAGGAGAAAAATATTGTAGCCAAACCTATCAAATTTCGCCAAACTAAACAATATAATAAAAAAAATCAGAAAAGGATTAACACATTTAGCGACTTGTCAAAATGTACTGGGTGTCCCATATATAGCCTTTATATACATATACTTATGAAAGAAAGATGCATACTAATAAGAAAAAGAGTATTTTGTGAACGTAATTACATTTTCACATTATTATAATGTGAAAATGTAATTACAATGTAGTTAAAATTTTGATTTTAACAGTATTATTATTATCATAAAGGAAAATAATAATATTTATTAAGATGAAGAGTTATATTTTAGTATGGTAAACCTCCTTAATCCGACAGGTGATAAGCAACCGATCAAACCCTCAGTAATCCGACCAGGGGATTATCGGATTAACAAAAGCGAGGAATTAGGAAAAATTCACTGAAAAATACAAGCAATTTAAAAGCAAAATCTGCATTTATTGCACAAAATATTATAAAGTATTATATTACATAGCAAATTTTATTAATTATAATAAATATTACAAAATATAATTCAAGCCCTTCTCTTTATGTTGCATTCACGCATTGGAATACGTTTACTCTTTCACTCCCTTCTCAGTTTTTTTAAATATATATATATATATTATTTATTATGTGAGATGTTGTACTGGTTTGGGGTTTTTAAAGCCTCAAAATACACGGGCAGAAAATTGGCGCTTTATCACTTTTAGGGTTATTAGAAAATGATAAAGAAGGTTGTCACATTTAGCGACTTATCAGCAACAAAAAGTTACAACTTGGCGCGAATGTCCGCCATGTATCCGATTCTCCTGTCAGACCAATAAAGGGGAAGGTTGTAGGAAATTATCGCCCGAAGAAGCACAAAGAAGGAAATGGGAATGAGGGTGAAACAGAGAGGGGAGATATCGAAAATTAATTATATAATTTGTTTTTAATTTTCAGTTTTTCTAGCAAATAGTTTTTGAGATCGAATGATTTTGAGCTGAAATAAAAACCATCGCTTTTCTAAAAGTTGATTATTGTGCAATACGATAGTCACGTGATCATTCCAAACCAGCCTATACTGAATTTTCGCAAGAAAAAAAATTTTGGCTTCGAGGTAAAGTTTTGGAGTTCGAACGATTTTGAGATTGGGGGAAAAAATTATTTTCTAACTATCGACGCATGCGTAATCTGATAGTCACGTGATTGGTTAAGGCTGGTTTAAATTGTTTTTTTCAAGGAAAAAAAATTTTGGCCTCGAGAAAAAAAATAATTTATAACTCGATTGATTTTGAGATGGTCAAAAACCATAGCTTTTCTACACATTGGTGATTGCGAAATATGAGTCGTGTGAGAACATGTTGTTTTCCTGTCAAATTAATACCAAGTGACTTAAAAAAGAATAATATCTCACGTGACAGTTTGAAATTTGCGACAGCAGATTTCTATTTTATATTTTTATTTGTTTACTCATTTTGAAAAATGCGAGATTATAAAATAGGCCAGATTACTGAAAGTCTATTGTGCACGAAAGAATTTTTCTTGAAATCAAAATTCTTTGATGAAGTGGATCAAACATCAAAGTTCTTTGATGAAGTGAATTCGTGTTTACATCAATTTTATTTCAAATTGCATCCATCTCTTTATTGAAATGAAAAGAAAAGATGGTGCAGAGCCGTGGGAGACAACGACCAGTTAGACATGTGCAATTGGGTTTGTCATGTGACGCCACGCGAACCGACTCCACTACAAAAATATATTGACATCAAAAAAATATTATCGAGTTAAAGAAATAAAACTTTGATCATCAAAGATTTGAGTCGGTGGTTAGGACGAACTGATGGTCACAGAACTCTGCAAGAGGTTTGGATTGAAGCAAATACTCGATTCACCGAGCTACAAGCTCATCATGGATCAATAGAACTTAATGGCCCGGGCAACCAGAGTCTATTTGAGTAAATAAATATATTTCTGGGTACTATGTCTTCAGTCAACAGAGGCAAATAGCGTTTGACAATCTGGATGCAATTTAGAAGGTCTTCCCTCCAACAGCATTGTGCAGTAATTGAATTCTCTTGACGGAACTCTTAATTCACTTATTCTAAGCCCCAAATCTCATAATTTAAGGGCATACCTTTTAGAAAATGGAAGTTTGTTGTCTCTTCAAGATAATATATGAAGGAATAAAGAGCTTCAAAGCATTTAAGGTTTCTAATTGAACAAATTATGAATTTCAGGGCAGGTTTGGATTTCCTTGTATTGATTTAGAGAATGTAGATAGAATTAAACAAAAATGACATACTTAATAAAGATATTTTTTAATTCTGAAATTATTAATATCAGATTTTTCTTAATTTTCAATGGAAAAAATTACACGATTAAATCTCTGTTAATAATAAAAGAAAACGAAAGTGTGTTTGCTAGAACTCTATATAGAAGAAGAAAGAATCTAGGAGTGCTTTAACCGCTTTCTTAATTTTGAAATTAACTAGTATTTTAATTAATTCAACCTTTAGTAAGATTTTAGCTTTTTAATAAAAATATTTTTTTAAATGTCAGTTTTAATAAAAAAATGCATAATAAAACGGCAGCCTTTAGAGAGAATTTTGTTAAATTTTAAGATGGTGTGAAATTTTTTTTTGTACTGTAAGATTTTCAGATGTTATCACGAGAAAAACAAAAATATAGTTTAATATTTATTTAATTAAAATTCTATGCAAAATTTTAAACAATCGTTCTGATGTGCGTATCTCAGTCTTACGTAGTATATTTGTGCAAAATATGATCGCTCTACGCCAAACGGATAGCTTTAGAGAGATAAATGTTATAAACACACTTGCGCACATTCTATTTAACATTAATAGAGATTTATAACACATCTACACAAATTGCGGCTAATATTTTTATATTCTGTATATTCTAAATATTTCTGTGATATTCTCACGATTCTTTTGTATCAATTTTGACGGCGAAAGGAACTTTTTACTAAAAGAATTCAAAAATTTACCTCTATTCATTAATTTCAACAATTATCATTTTACTTTTAACGAAGCGCAAACGATAGATTGATATAAACATATAAAGTTCAGAACTCATAACACAAATAACAAGATACATTATTGAATATATTTTTAAATTATTTTTCCTCTCTATAGCTTATTGCGAGAGGAAAAAACAAACATCGACAGCTTTTATTAAAGTAGGAAGTATAATTCTATTGTACCCACGTATAATTCTTTAAGATTTAGGTCATTCTATAAAAATATATTAATACAGCTGTTTCAAATTTTTCAATTCGTGGCACACTTTTTTAATCCAGCATTTCCATCGGCGTCCGATATAAAATACGAACAAAATAGTCCATAAAATTTATATAGGTTAGGTAGAAGAAATAAAATTTATTTTAGGTTAAAATTTATTGAAAGGCTTTAATATATTATAATCAAAAGGAAAGGATAGCGTTTTACATAGATGACACCATCTTGGATAGCGTTTACGATGATAGTGTTACTATATATATATTTTTAAATCATTGAATTAAACTAGACGCATTATCCTCATTTCTTTTACCACGTTGATTTTCGAGTGATATCTTGGTGGTTTTTTTTTTTTTTTTTTTTTTTTTTGTCAATAACTGTCGCCATTCCAGATTTACACACTAATATTACGGAAACTGTTCTCAGATTATAGTGATAAATACACTGGATGGTGGAAAACGACGCGTCATTCCATGAATATTCAAGAAAACACGGAGCACAAATAACAAAATATGAACATGTACTAGTACCACATGCAGCAAATCTTTAGCTAAATAAAAACAATTACGCCCAAAGTTCATAGCTACTAACTCGCCCTGTGAATTCAACTCTAGATATACTTCGTTTCAGCATTTCGGATTTATGTAACTTTATACAGGATAAACAGTGGAGTTTTAAGGAATTCGCTAGAAAGATCTTCTCAATTCCTAATTTAGATAGGAACATATTTCTTGCATTTTCCAGAACCTTCATTTTCGTCTATAAATACATCTCTTTGCTACCGAGCGAACACCAGTTAGTCGCTAGGGTCGAAATCATTGATCTGGTGCCTATTCAGTATGCGTTAAGAATATCTGTAAATCTTTTGTTTCAGTGATGAGACTAGCATGGCTAGGAAGGGTATGTTAAATTTCGAAACAATACAAAGTAGCAAACAAAATCACAATTTTCTGAATTATAGTACCGATGAAGTCGAAGCTTCATCGGTATTCATAGGATGTGTCCACCCAACTGTTTAAATAATCATAAAGATTATAATCGCAGCGGCATGGAGAGGTGTTCTGGTATTGATGGTAGTGCGCCACTCAGTTTTGAAATTACTGTTTATCTCATTTTGTTATTCGATGTTTTAATTAACTTTTTTCAATTTTTTAGTGATATAGTATGAAATATATGCATGTTTTTATTCAGTTGTTTAGTTTATTACATTAATATCTCGTTGTACTGCGATATGAAAACAAATTGGGATGAATTTTTTATTATGAAAATCGTCAAATGTCTCCTTTCCTTCATTGATGCGTCCCACGTGGGACATCTAATAAACAAGGATGAGAAGCTCCAGTTATGGTGGTTGCTTCTCGCTACCCTTGTGGGTAACAAAAAGGTGGAGGGTCTGTCTCCTCCCTATTGATGGCGGGACGTACTTCCTTAAGGAAGGGTTGTACCGTGGCCGGTGATTGCCCTTAAAATTCATCCACTGTTCTTGCCAATGTTGCTGTTGCGGCGGTCCGGTCATTTAAATTTTTCCAGGTGCCTCCGGCGGATCGGAGTAGCCATTTTGTGGTTCATTCACTGATGCATACTCCCCCCCTTTTTTTTTGAAAAGCTGGAATATGATTATATTAACTCTAATAACAGAATTTAATACATTATATTTATATATTTATTAAGCTCAGTCGAGTTTTGGTTATATATAAGATAATAGAAACATTATTTTCTACCTTTTAGATGGATTTGTATAAATTTGCCCCAATCATGGGACATTGACACACTCTTTGGATACATTGATTCGTTCATGGAATCATCAAAATTGAGGATGATAAATAGTTGTGGTATCAAAATGAAATTTGTTTCATCAATAATCTTTCTCCCACTGGGAAGCATCTTAGAGATAAGGACGAGAAGCTTCCAGCATAGTGGTTGGTTCTCGCCGCTCGGGTGGGTACAGAAATGGTTGAGGTCGGCTACCTACTGTTGATGACGGGCCGTGCTTCCCACGAGAAGAGTTGTACCGTGGCCGGTGATGGCTTTTAGGTGTCAACCTTAGTTCCCACCAATGCTGTCATGGCGGTCTGGTCATACAAATTTACCTTTAATTAGGCAGGGTGAAGTAGCCTTGTATGGTTACCAATAATTTTTGTCTTGCAAATCATTGCTAATTTTTACTTTATAGTCTAATGTTTTTGACGAGACAAAAAAAAATGAAACCATAAATCGGTAGAAAATAATATATAAATAATAAAATATGCATCTCAGATTTGATATAAGATAAAATAAGAAGTTAGAATACCAGAACTGAATTCTAGAATTTTTTTCACAAAATAATTTCTGGGAAAACAGCAATCCCTCAATAAAGAAAGAAACCCTCGTAGTAACACACCCACACAAAATTCTCAAATTCTTTTCAACATGGATGGGAAGATTAACTTTGAAGGAACTTAAGCATTTGTGAAGTTATCCTTTTTTTTATCGGTTTGTTTAGGAGACTTCAAAATGTTCCAAAATATTTCGTGCTACTTTTAAGGTCTTGACTCGCTCCTTCTTAGATTTCAAATGATTTTTTTTCTTTTTCTTTTGTGTAATGCAATTTGGGCGTTCTTTGTTTTCTTAAATGTCGTATTAAATAATGATTTTTTTTTTTGCTGTTTCTTTTACTTTTTCTCTTCCTTGTACTCATAATTGTTGTAAAGCTTTCACAGATTAAAGCATTTTTGAACTTGTTGAAGATATATATATTTCGAAAAGATGAAATGTTCAACACTACTCTATTGCATATAGAAAGTTATAGAATAATGGTTATAGAATTTGCCATTCCTGAATTTAAGAGGTTTTTAACAGCTCGAATAGGGTAAATCATAAATATTTCAAGTCAAAAATCTTTTGGAAAGAATGCTAATTTGCTAAAAAAAACAAAAAACAGGTTCCATGTTCATGAATAAACTAAATTCAGAAGAAAACATATTGCATCTATAAAAATGGAGTAAATTGTTGCCTATGGAAGGTGTATCTCATTGTTCTCTTGAGTCAATTACAATAATTAGTCATTAAGATTCCATTTTATTAAAAATAATGTTCATACAAAACCAAAAACATCTTTAAAACTTAAACTGCTCAGGACAATACAAGTTATTTCTTGACATTGGAGTAAATTCTCAAAATAAATATGTAAGCGCACATAGTATCTAGGCTTTACCTAAGGATCACAATTTTATGCGAGATTGGAGGGGTATAAAATCTTTATTTGAGAATAAATGAGAAAATTTTGTGGAGATCATTTCAGCTGGTTTTATATATGGTGGTTTAAAAATTTAACTGCATCAATAAATAAATAATTAAATTATAAAAAAATTTTGCTGAGGTCAATTAATAAAAATTTTTAATCGAACATACAATTGTGAAGTATATTTTACATACATATGTTAAAATTCTTTTAAACTGAATCATAAAAGCTTTAATAATTATCCTGCTGGGAATTACTAAATTAAAACATTATATCACTTCAAAAGTCTTTGATCTGAACCCAATTTTTTCTTTAATTGACATGTTTAAAATAATTTTTGAAATTATCAGTCTGAAATTAGAATAAAGAAGTGCCAAAATATGCATTCGAAGATAAATGAATGAAATGATTAAAAAATATGTTAATAAAACATTTTTTAACATACCAGAAGTAGACATTTTACATTTGAACAATTTTTTTCACTTTTAATACATTACTTTAAATTATAATTTACAATTCATTGCTTTATATTGTTAAATATTGGAATGTCAGCTCGTTAGTACATTGAAATTCAATTCATTTATTAAATTCATTAGCAGGTAGCGTCACTTGAATGGCATCACAATTTAATTTAATTAATATATCAGCTGCGAAAAAAAGTTTTGAAAATACTAAAACAGTGTATTGTCTTCAAGAATACAAAAATGAATAAAATTTCGATATTCTAGCATTGAATAAAAGGAAATGAAAAAAATTAATTAATTACAAAATTTAATCTTTATAAACTTTAAATAAGTCAAGTTAAATAAAAGCTGCTTGTAAATATCTAAATCATCTTTATAATCAATCGCTCCCAATTTAACTAGGTCGCGGTGGCCTGATGGTAAGGTCTCGGCTTCGGAAACGGAGGGTTTCAGGTTCGAGACCCAAATTCCATGGAAGAACCATCGTGCAAGGGGATCTGTTGCACGTTAAATCTGTCCTGACCAAACGTCCTCCCGCTGGTGTGGAGAGGGGGGTGCCAGCTCAGGTGTCGTTTTCGTCATCTGACCGCGGTTCAAAATTACGAGGTCCGTACTAAAATATCCCAAGTGTTGCTTCAAACGGGACGTTAATATAACTAAACCAAACCAAACTAACCCAATTTAACTGGAAAATGCGAGGACTTCAAACAAATAGCTTGTTGAACAAACTCCTATCGAACAAAAATTAGTCGGTTTCAGTTTCGTACTGTCTTGCTGGAAAATAATAATTTTAAACGTGACTGATTTGCGATTGCACGTGATATAAACCACACGTGCATCTCTAAAATTGGAGCCCAATTCGATTCTTGGCGGAGAAAAAGAGCGCCGTCTCTCATAACACAGAGTGTACAACAACGTGCAGTTGATTGGCACACAAGATGGCGGTTGCCGCGTGACCTAATGAAGTTGCGTGAATCGAGTCGGTAAATTATCTCCAAAAAGGGATGCTGTTATTAAACACATGGCAGAGATATCGATTTCCTCTTGGAAGTAACACTGTCATCGAAAATGATACGTCTGACGTTGAAACTTTTAACTTTTTCATTAGTGGTAATTAATATAAAAATGAAAATTCGTAAAACTTAAAGAAATATACAAAGTATCATTCGGGACGAAATAAAACCAAATTTCCTGATTAGAATATGTATCAGATTAGAGACTAAAAGAAATTTATTTATCCAAAAAAAAAAAAAGGCCGTAAGTAACAAGTGGGATAATTTTTCAGAAACATTATTACGTATTTCGTAATGTGTTATACGTCCACCCCTCGCATAACTGTGAACTATGGGCAGGGCCATGAATGCACAGATATTTACTTTTAGAATCTCATACACGAACGTTTTGTGCCTCATAGTATTGAAAACTGAATAGGTACTTTATAGCCGTTTTTTTTATATAAATCACAATTTGATAAAGAACCGTAATTTTATTACGAAGAAAGAATACCAAATTTCATTCATCGTCGGACTAGACACGTTTCACGTGCATGAGAATTAACAGATCGATAGATGGTCAACACTTTAATAGATTTCTTTCAAAATGCGTTACAAATCTACACTTTAGTTGCTATAATCATGCGGCAAATTTTAACCATCTAGCTCTTTCAGTTTTATAGTTATCTCATTTACTTACATTAGAATGGATTCATAAACTATTTCCTGTGAACAGATAGAAATCTACCATTATGGTATAAAGACCGACCACTTACGTCAAGCGCAAAATGTTTTTGAGTTATCGTATTTACAGACCGATATAATAAATGTAAAAATGTGTTTTTTGAACTCAGGATAGTCTGAAACCATGAGACACGTCAAAATATTGAAAGATTACAATGCTCGCTCTTTGTACATTTCGTGTACGAGAAAGTAAAGAGGAATAATTAATGAATATTTATGAATAAGAGAAAACGAAATTAAAACAAATTACATCAATATAAAATAAGGGAAATTTTCTTCAGTTTGATATCAAAGATTAGGGACATACAATTGAAACCGGAAATCAGCGAGACTGTTTCTCCCTCGACTTATTCATAAATTCGCGGCTTTGGCACCGGAGCATTCCAGGTTCGATTCTATAGAAAACTCGACATATAAGCGGTTCCGACGCGCTGGAAATCCGCTGCGGCCAAGCGCCTTCTCTCTGATGAAGCGCCAGCTTAGGAGTCACCGTCGTCATCTGATTATGACTAAAATTGCGAGGCCTTTTCCAAACTAATATTAGCATTGTTTGAAGAAGAGGCGTAAATAAAACAAAATATTTATTCATCTTTTTGCCATATTATAATCCGCTTTGTATGCAAGTCCGGAATATTAAAAAGTAAGAGTCGAGAATGAGATTCTTTCTGAGTCCGAAATTTCAAAGAAATCTTTAATTTCGATGTCGAAATAATCTATCTAATTTCATTTATGAACGAGTATCGTTTTTGAGCTATCACATTTACTAACAGATAGGCCAATAATCAGTCAATTCTCTGGGGGATTTTGGGATGCTCAATTTGAATACAATTCTGAATCTAAAACCATTTATATATACACAAAATTTTAACATACATTTCACAGAAAACATGCTTATTGTATATTATCGAATGACATTAGTCAAATGTAAAAAATCTGCATGTACTGCATACTGGTTACATGCAGTTACATTGAGAATCAAATGTAACTGCATGAACGTTTCAGACTATTGCGCATCATTGAATATCTTTCCAACTAAACTTAATTCGACGCTTCGCTAATTGACGAAACTGTAAAATATTTGGACAGAGTTCACAAAAACTGTTCCAACAGATAAACAGGATCTAAAAGAATTAGAAATAAGTATCAAAGTTTAATCGAGCGCGAAAATAAGCTTAACCGTTGACAGATAGGTAATTACCATGAATTACCTATGGAAATGGATGACCATATCTTACAAAAATAATTTTTGATTTACCTTAAAATTCAAAACATTAATTTTTAATGACCTTAATTTCATCTCTACAATGTTTTCTCCATTTTGTAATATTTTTAAATGCAATACACAGTTTTTAACAATTAATATCTAATGTTATGATGAGTTTCAAACATCCATCAAAATATTCAGTCGAGTGCTTTTGCTAAGGTTAAAATTTCTTTGGATATTAATAATGAAATAGAATTTTCACTTCCGCTTTTATTTCGTAGTATATGTATATTTTTTAAATTCACAAGCGTTGTAATTTATTTTCATTTATTCAATTCAATTCATGTTTTTCAATCAACTTGAATAACAATCTGAAATTTTAAAAAGAACATTCATTTCAAATTAATATTTAGCAGCCTAAACAGTCAATAATCTGGGAGGACTAGCTGGTCGCCAAAGGCGGCAATTATTTTGAATTTCACCTACTACATCGTTGCGTTATACAGATATCATAAGGAAAATAAGAGACAGATAGATTTATCGTTGACGCATTCATCGAAAAATTTTACAGTATTTTACAAGTATAAAGAAGAAACGTCATTCCAGATTCTAGATTCTAGAAGATTCTTTCAGATTCATCTGCTTATTTTAGCGATGTACTAAGTTTTTAAAAATTGTTCTATCCCTTTTATCTCCTGAAAAAAAAAGATAAGATTTTCGAATCCAAAACAGTTTATTATAAAATTCAATAAATTTTCAAAAAATATCTTTTAAGAATATTCATGCTATAAATAAAGCTGTGATTACATTTCTAAAAGTCCTTCATAATCTGATTCGAACTGGGACTGTACAATCATTTTGGACATTTGTTAATTTAAATTCTACTGTCAGTCGGAAAATATTCCCTAAGTTGACCAGAGGTTGTCCTTCAGTGATTTATATTATTAAATTTTGTATGATTCTCAAATACGATGATTTTTTTCTCTTTGCATTGTACTCAAATGATAAAGTAAATATAGAAGCGAACCAAATACAAAGCTAAAAATTATCACAGTCAATTTTTTTTAAATGCTGCAGTATTACATTTTATAACTTGAGTTTTCTTTATGCAAAAATAGCAAGCATCTCTATCACAACTCAATATTATGATGATAAAATTGAATTAAAAATAATCCGTTTTATAATTTCTTGGATGCTAATTACAGGGGGAAAAATTAGTCAATAATAAAGAGTTAAATCACAGATTACAAGCATATTTAGAAGAATTAATTAAATATTTTTATTAATATATTCATAAATCTTAAATGATAATTTACTCTACAAACAATTAATGATAAGAAAATTATCATTAATTATTAGTTAATTAAAAATTATGCTTTTATACATATTATAACAAATTATAATATATTAAATTATAATATAAAAATATTATAAATTAGGTAGAAAAAATTACTATTTACTAAAAAAAATTATAAAGTGTGCAGCAGAATATTTTCTATTTGTGTGTGTATATGTATGTATCTGTCGTATATCTATCTTCCACCCTTTCCAACATTTCCTTCCAACTTTCTAGCATTTTACACACACCCTCTTTTCTTTAATGCTTTTTTTATGCATTAGGGATGTAAATTTATATAATTCCCAGTTTTGAGTAGAAGTATTTTTTTCTTTTAGTTTACTTGATATCTCGTTATACTTGAGAGGAATGACTTCCAAAGGATGCATTTGTTAGCCAAATTGCTTCTGCTATATTTGCAACATTTATAACATAAAAATCAATAAAGTAAACACCTTAAAATTTGAAGTAAAAAGTGAACCCTACTTTATTTTTAGAAAAGAAATTGGAATTCAAGGAAATCTTGAACTCTACAAAGAGTTTATTCCTTTTGTATTAAAAAATTGAGGTAATTCAGATTTTTTTTTATAAAAAAAATTATGCTTGTTACATCAACGATTTGAGAGAACCTGAATAAAAATGGCACTGATGAGTCTATTTTTGCACACGCAAATTGAACCAGTCTACTTTTCTCAATCTAAAGAACAGAAAGTTGATATTTTACATGCAACAAATCCCGTCCAATGATTTAGTCAAAGATTTAATTTCCTTCTAAAGAATCGGCGCAGATTGTGAGTCCTAGATTGAGGGGAGGGGGAATTGTTCAATCCTAGTACGTCATTACTATAATTTGTAAACCGAAAAAAAGAATTAATTGCATTTTTATGTCAAGAAGAAGAATTTCCTCTTTAAATCTATGTTCCAAATTTCATGGAGACTTTCAACATGCAGAGTGTAAGAGAAAGAAGGTTTTAGAAAAAGATAAAATGCTGTTTTAAGGATTTGCACTCATTCTCATAAATTCATTTGTGATTTCAACCATATTAAAGAGAGGATATAAATTTTAAACGTTCACTTATAAATTGAAACAATTAAAAGAAAAATGCTAAAGTTTTTTTTTATTATTAAAATAAAAATATAAATGCTGTGGTATTTCCATGTTTATTTAAAAATATTTTGAAATAACTCATAATTCATTTATGATTTCAATTGTGCCAAAGATATATAAATTTAAAACATGTACTTATGAAGTGACACAATTAAAAGAAAGAACCAAACCATTTTTAAAATTTTAGTTTTCATTAAAATAAATATATAAATGCTGAAGTATTTTCCTCTTTTTTTAAAAAAAAAATATTTTGATATTTTTTTTATGTCAAAATATTTGATATAATATTAACAAGCATATATACTAGAAAATATATTGACATTTTGTTAAAATTATAAATTAACACTATAAAAATAAAAATATAAAAATATCTTTATTTGAATTATTTCTTCAAAATTACGAAATAATTTTGAGAAAAAATATGGGGTGGTAGAAAAAATATGATTTTAATTTTTCGAATCAGGAGAGAAAATAATATAAAAATTAGTCATCAAAAGAAATTTTAAAATATTTTCTTTGCTTGTGTGTGCTTAGTAATGCAATCAAATTCTAGGCTGAGTCATTGTTGTGACGCGATTGCATCACCAGGAGGGAACGTCGGAAGTTACTCATGTGTCTACCGAAAGAAAAATGTCACTCCCCCCTGACATATTTGGCCTTTTCAGGATAATCCCGTTTTTCCAAGTCCCAGGATGTCAGTTGCACCCAGGTTTTTCCCATAGTGAGGAAAACATGACGTATATATATATCGCGTACTGAATTTGGAAGCGATATATTTTTAATTTTTTAACTTAAAGGGAGTAGAGCAAATATTGGAAACCAAATTGGCGATGTTAAGAGAAAATATTTAGGATAAGATATCTGGAAATTCTAAATACTTAAAAAAGATTGAGCAATTTCACCTGAGAGAGGGACGGACTTATTTTGGATGAATCTAAATGAAGTACGTACATTTTTCATTTAATTTTTTGTTTATAGTAATGCATGTTTATTTTTCAGCAAACACTAACTCTACATCGCAGAGAGACTCACCCTTCTTCTTTTCTCACTTTTATATCTTTTCAATTTATTTTGAATATTTTTACAGTTGAGTAATAATTCTTTTTATTTGCAAAATAATTTTTCTTTACAAATTTGAGATAATAATTTTTAATTACATTTTTTTAAGCCAAAAAGGAAAGTTCGTTATCAGAGAATTTTTAATTAACAATTAATGTTATCTATTAATTAATTTAAATTTAAAATTTAAAATATATAATTGGACTTCCCATATCTCTTGCTCTTATTTACGCAGATTTACGAAGATATGATAGAAAAACTAAAAAATTATGCAGTGCAAAATGAATTTAGAAAACTATTTTATTAACTCTAAAATTATTGATTAATGAATTTGCCGATTCCTTTGTTCTTGGATTAATTTTTAATAAACGTTTAACATGCACGTCGCATTTGAACACTTTATAAGAAATTATTGAGTCGATAGATATTTTTTTCCCACAAAAATAGATAATATTTTTCACAATTTTTTAAATTTTTTAAAATTTTTTCCTCGTTGCTTGACGAAGATAATGGACCAACTGCTTTTCATTTTTTTTTTATTTGGTCATAATAGTTTGATTGAATTTGAAAGGCAAATAGCTTTCATTTTTAATTTTATTCTGCTTGATATTTGCTTTTAATGATATCAAAATATTGAAAAATAAATCAAAATAGAATAATCAAAATATTTTATTTTACAGGATACTTAATTTTCATTTGAATAATATAAAAAGATATACTTTGCCAATTCCTTTTTTTTTGTACATTTTAAAATTCGGAGGAAAAATAACAATGATGAATTATAATCCCAATACTATTATTGATGTGCAGTACAAACGACGTATATATAATTCCAATTCAGAAAGTACATTCAAGAATGAAAATTAGAAACTTTAAAAAAAAAAACTCTGCGCGAATGTCGCTTCAATTTTTAAAAGCATCTAATCCCTCCCCAAACCTAAAAGACTTCTTAAAATGTGGCCTTATAAAAGGCTGAAAGGATTCGTCGATAGGACCTATACCAATTTTTTTTAAACACATTTGAGACCCAGAACAGAATGGTGAGGAAAAATAGAGAAAATTTAAACTTTCTCTGAATCCCCCCCCCCTCACCAATTTTTTAGTATTTGTAAGAGAAAAACTTAAAAAAAAATAATAATTGCAAATAAAATGATTACATTTTTGATAAAAATTTCTGAATAATTTTTTTAATTAAATTTAAATTTAGACGTCTTTAATTATTTCTTCAATTTCTTATAAATTTATTTCTTGGAATTCCTGCCTTTTTTTTTGGAAAGAAGGAATTTAGGAAAACTCTTTCCTTTCGATAGAAAAAAAGAACCACGAAATGCTACTTAAATAAGGCCGTACAATTTAGACGCATCTTTTAAAGACAGGCGCATTTTAGTAACGCGAAGAAATTCGATTGTTGGGACGGTCAAGTTAAACTGCATTCACATATGTGCTGCAGTGAAGTCCCCTTTTCGGCGAAGAACTCGAAAGAAGAAAGATGCTCAAATGTTTTGCACGATCGCACTGTTTAAACAATATAAAAACAAAAGTTGTTTTTTTAAAGTAAAAACCTCTTCTGTTTTTACATTATTAAAAAAAAGAAAAGATAGAAAGAAAAATAGACAACGACATAGAAAGCCTATTGCCACACAGAATCCATATGTAGATTTTAGCAATTCATGTATACCAGAAGTGTCCGTTACTGAAGCTAACCATTGCCTCTTACAGAAACAATTTTGCTATCATAAGTGGAAGACAAATGGGTGTATCAAAAATTTTTATGCTTAAATTATATATATATTTTATTCTCATATTTAAAAAATGTGCTAGCTACTATGGGTGAAATTTTAAAATTATATTTTAATAATATTTAATACCAGTATCGCATTATTATAATCATGAAATAATTCTAGGCTCACAGAAATTACATTAAATATTTACTAACTTTTTTATTATGATTGTTTATGAGATATATTTTTTGGGATTATATATTATGCGTAGATTGTTGTAAATAAAAAGTACTCTTCTCTGGTCATCTCCGTAAATATTTTCTAAGAAATGTATTCAATATTATTCACCTGTCTTTTAGAAAAATAAAAAATGCAATAAATATATAAGGATATTAGACTGAGAATTTAAAGAAGAAATGAGTGCAAAGAAACTTAAATTTCAGAAAGATCTTTTTTTTCCTCTTGTTTTCTGCTGTTTTTTTTAAATTATAAAATTATAAGAATATTTAAAATATTTGGGAACGTGCATATTAAATTTAATTACATAAAACATAAACTCCGTATATAAATTTTATAAAATATTATAAAAGACGACACATTTTTTGAAAAAAATCCAAAGTTTTGATATGTTTTTTTATTATTTTTAAAAATAAAATGTCTACATATTTTAAATTCCTATGTGTTTTTAAAATTTTTTAGGATTGAATGCATTCAATCCTTTAATTTCTAATGAATTTTTTTGATTCTTCAAAGATTGATTATTATTAACTTTTTAAGATTTATTGTATTTAATTTTTAAATTCCAAATGCGTTTTTAATGTTTTTAAACGGAATATATTTAACATTTAAATATATTCACTTGAACATCTTAAAATGCTTTTAGAGCTCAGTATTCGCAACTCCTTAATTCTTAGTGCGTTTTTAACACTGTTTTTAAACATTTTTTTTTTTACGTTCACTGATTTTAGTTTTTATTCTTTTAGTGCTGATGTTCAGTATGCAATAAATACTCTCTGAAATTGAAGTATACATTTTCCTAAAATAATTTATTTGAATCATCCACTCGCTTAAAAAATTGGAAAAATATATTACTTAAATACCTGAACGCGTATTTTCGTTTAATATTTGCTCTAAACTAACTATTAACTTTTATTGTTAAATATGTGGCGATTTTTTTGGACCTTTTATGTGACATGATAATCACCATAAAAATAAAAGCAATAATTTAATGAAGTTTATATCTGCTAATGACTTTTAATGATGCGCATAATTATGTCACAGTTACAGTACTGGAACATACTTAAAAATATAAGGACACGAGAGCGAGGCAAAAAGCATTATTTTGTGTTATCAGTTCTCGTCTTCCTTTCTCAAAATAAATAATATATATTGATCAGAAATCGAACGTTCTCCCACACCCGTCATCTTTCATTTCATCAAGGCGTGAATGGCATGTTTCGAAAAATCGAACAAACGAATCGAAAAAATTGTGTGATGATTTTCATTATATTTGGTTAATTCTTCATTATGACAGTATTAAAAAAATGCAAGAAGGCGAAACATAAATTTTGGACACAACGACCACCCGCTTTTTTAAACAATTAACACCTATCTTTATAAAAATAGAATTTGCATGGCTGAAATAGAAAAATTCCCTGTTAATTAGCACATTTAAAATTCTTTATTACGTCCTGCGAATTCTTGAGCATGTCGTAAAACGTGATCATACCGATGATTATTTCATAAAAATTATTTCTAGTAATGATTATCACGACGCTTAATACGGGCTCCATGAATGCCCAATTACGGCACTTCACGAAAATGCTAGCTTCTGAAATAGGGACCGTTTCAAACAAATGGGTGCAAAGACCCCTGTATTTTCCAGGATCAAGCGCCCCATTCCAGAATCTCCCTGCGCTGAAGATGAGTCCAGACGCATCCCCTAACGACGGATCTATCATTACAGCTAGACGAAACTCATTATTGCGACATCATCCGATACAACCCTCTTGTTGCGAACCCAGGTAGGCTGCAGAAATGGATGTGCAGCGCCGGTGTCCTGCGGTGAAGTCACCAGACCCTCCCTCCCCATCCTCCGAAAAGAAGAACGTTCGTCTGCGTTCATCGAACTCTTGCGCCTTCCTTCCTTCCGACAATCTCTGGAGCATCTGAGCGCGAACGCAGACGAAGAGCAAAAAAGGCTTAACTGGCCGGGAGTGAATCGATTCGCGCGTGTCTAGACCCTAGTCTAGACGGGCATTGTGCCCGTGGTACGCGTACACCCCGCGATCGATCTCGTTCGCCCTGGAAAAGGTGCTCATTCGGCCGCCGGAGCTCGCGACGTCGCCATCTTACGAGGTAAGCTCCCCTCTCTGCTCAAAATTCCGCCATCTCTGCCACCACTAATTGACAAAAACGAACGTTGCGAAACAATCGCAGATAATAATAAGAGTTCATGTGGGTGCGTAATTTTTTTCCCCCTATTCCGATGGGTCAGTCGGTGGTTGCTTGATTGACGGGAGGAGATAGGATCGGTTGGGTGATTCGGTTTCGGTACTTGAGAGAGTCAGCGACTGGGGGTTCCGGAGAATTGTCACCTGGATAGCAGAGGAAACCGAAAGGCGGTCGGTCTGTGAGAAAGATTAAGTATTTTTGGTTTCGTGACAGATTTTTGTTGATGATGATAGGGAGGTGGTTTCTTTCTTTTCTTTTCCGCTTTTTTTTTCTTTTCTTTTGACATGCGTGTATGGTGTATGACGCAGCGGTTTTGTATTTGACAGAGTACAATATAAAAACTTGCTGTCAAAAATGTTGAGGATTTTCTTATTTGAGAATAGAATTTCACGCTTTTTTTTTTCCTTTGTAGAGATTTAGTCTTTTATGCGGACTTAGCGTGATTAAAAAAAAGAAAAAAAAACTTTTAGCCGACTTAGCAATTTTAGTAAACTTTTATTGAGCGAGTATTAAATTTTTTTTTCTCCAGGCATGGATGATGTTAGTGCCTGATTTACTTTAACGAGAAATTGATAAATCCAACAGAAAATATCATAAGAGTTCATATAATCACTTATTTTAACATTTTTTTGTTCATTTATAAAAAATTGCGGACTTTTAATCAGACAGATGAAAAAACCAGTGATTAGAATGGTTTCAAACTTCCATTTAACTATTAAAATTGTAGTTTTTGGAACAAGAATATTTCTGAATGAATAATCTGAATAAGTTTTCAAATTTTTTTGAATGAATGAATTTTTAAAAATATTTTAAAGAAATACTCTTTTCCAAAATTTTCTGATTTTTCCATTTATAAAATTATTTTTAAAAGTATGAATGAATTATTCTGAAATTTTCAAATGAATCTGAAAATTCAAGCTAATTACAACGGTTGTTGAAAGAAACAGAATTAAGGTACTGAAGAATATAAAAATTACTATAAGTTTCATAATTTGCATACTTAATATATTGAAAGACTCGACTAAGAAAATTATTACAATTGATCATTTTTAATTATAGTTTCGTTGAAATGACTGCTAACACATTCAGTGGAAATCATATTCTATATGAATATAAGGAAATACTTTTTATTTCTTTCTGAATGCGTAATTTCAATTGCTCTTTTAATTGAAATAACTATGTTTTCTTTTATGAAAATGAGTTACTTTCCTATTTGGGCATTTTTTATTACCTGTACATAACTAATTGAATAAAATATTATATATACAAAATATTCCCTCTAATCAGATCAGAGTCTATCAGCTAATTTATAAACTGTTAGATTCACATACTGGAAGATATATACTTCCAGCAAGAAAAATGTCTTAAATGATTCAAAGAAGTATATTTCATGTTATTTAAGGCAGTAAATGCTATTCTAAAAAAACTACAAAATTTTAAAAATCTGGAATTTTTGAAATTTTCCAGTTGTATTAGCAATATTTAATTAAAAAAAATTCACATTAAAATATTGAACAAGAAAGCTCCACTCTTCTGCTGATAAATGAAAAAATTATGAAGATTAAAATTAATTATTTTAAATTTTTCAAAACAATTTCATTTTCCACATCGAGAAAGTGTTGCTCATTAATTGACGGATCGTCTTCTAGGTAAATTTAGACAGACCTAAAGTAAAGAATTTCAAATTTTCATACATCGTTCATTTTAGGACGTAAAAATGGAAAAAAAAATTCAAAATGTCAGTCTGCCCAAAATACTTTATTAAATATAATTAATAAAGCAGGAAAGCGTATAAAAGTTAAAATTTTTTGTAGCACAATTATCGGCTCTAAAAACATAAAATATACTTTTTTAAAGTCATTTAAAGCATTTCTTCAATTAGAGTTATAAGTCTATCCGAATTGGTTTAGCAATCGGCAATTGAGCTACTTCTAGAGTGTATATCCTGAATGCGGTTGCAGTGATTACTTGAATGCAGCTTTCATCCAGCCTGTTGCTATGCGCTTGCGTATCGCGTATAGGCGATGTAGAAAGCATTTATTAATATTCGCAAAAGATATTGAATGGTTGCTTTGCATTTTATGTACTTATCTTTGTTATTGTGAAGGTCTTATTTTAATGTTTTACTTTTTATAGACATTAATTTGAAAATATAGCTAATGTATGGTTCTTTGCTATCAACAGGTGTGTGGCAGTCTTATGCAATTCTTTTTATATGTGCTTATTTTAACTTCGTATATACTTTAGGTCTAGTTAAAAAAATTTTATATTATGCACTCCATCAACCATTTTTACTTAATTAATTATATATATAGAGAGAGAAAGAGAAACATTTTTTTTTCAAAAAGAGTTTATTTCTTTTTATGTTTACAATCACTTTTATCTTTATTTCATTCAAACTACTTTATTTCAAAAAAGGAAAAACTGCTTTAGCTTTTCCAAAAATGATTTTTTATTTTGAAAAAGTTTTTAAACAAAGAGCCTGTTTTTAAAGAATAATTACAAAAAAAATGTGATTTTTTTTTGTACCTACGTTTGCGATTTATAATTACAAGACCAGATCCAAAATAGCCTTCACATATCTTCAAAACGGAATATTCAAACTAAAAGAAAAGTCTTCTTTCTGAATAAGTACTGATTTAAAATTCGATTGCAATCAGTTATTGTTGCAATAAGTTTTTTAGATGATACTAAAATAAGTTTAACAGTTTTGATTTTAAGCTCATTTTTAATTGTTAAAATAAATCGATATTTAAATTTTTATGGTGATTAATAAATGATTGTATCCATCGCAGCGACGTGCGAAGGAATTGCATTCATTGATTAATCGCCACTCAGCGCGGCAATAGGACAATTTATTTTCCAGAAAACGATGCGCGCACGAGCACTTCGTGTATTTTAACACCCTATTAAGTATTACTTCATTCAGTTAAGTGACAAGATCCCTTTTCTGATATGTTATTTTTTACGTATGATTGATTTTTCTGATTTTCATTAATTTTCATAGTGAAATATAAATGTCGGAACTTCATATTTAATTTAATTGCTCAGCTATTTCGCAATGGTGTGCATTAAATTTTTCATTGTATATGCTCTTTAATTTAAAATAAATATTATTTGTTGAAAAAAATTTGTTTTGTGTCTCTATTTTTTAAGATTTAATCTTTTCTAAAAAAAGAGATTAACTTCTTAATATTTTTTTAAAACTAGATTTAAACTTATTTAAAAAATTACAAAGTGTGTTGAATATACTTCAACTAAAGTATTAATCTGAATTTTAATAATGTGAAGTCATCAATTTGCATAATTTAAATAATTGAATAATATTATGTGTTTATTATTTCTACAAAGACGCTTAAATTCATTATCTAAATATTTTTTTAAATAGCCTTGACTGGATTTTATTTTAGAAATTTTATAAAATATGTTTTATTTAACATAATTTTTTAAAAATTAATTATTTTGTAAATTATTTTATAAATTAAAAAGATACTTATTATTTGTTTAATTTAATATAACTTTTTTTTTAAAATTATTATTTCGTTAATATCCAAATTGCGTTTTTTCCTTTTTTTATTCTAATCAAAATGCAAATGAAATTAAAACTAATATTTTTAATTTCTTAAAAGGCGATATTATTCCAATTTCATACATTTATTTTTACTTTTTACTTAATTTAATACTTTTACTTACCACTTTCATTATTCAAAAGTTAAAACTGATCATAAATTTTTATTTTGTATATTTATATTTTATATTAGATTTATGTCTTTAAAAATGGTTTTTAAATTTTATAAATTTGTAGTTGTCTGTGATGCAATGTTATCAGTAATATTTCATATTTATAATTTTGTCTGAATTTCGATGCATTTTTCCCTTTCAAATGGCATGTAATTCAATTATTTGTTTATAAAAAAATCATAGTTATTTTTTTAAATAATTTTTTGACGAAGTTTGACCACAGTTGGCCTTTTGTACCACAGTAATCGATTTTGTTACTAAAGGTATAATATCGACATCTTACAGTTTTTTACACTCATACTTATTTTGATAATTTTTTTTATCGATAGCTGTATTTTTAGTATTATGCTTTATTTAAGTCGAGGAATATGGCACACGCATATGAGATTTTCTCTCTAATTTTTATTATTATAATATACATTATCCATATGATTAATATTTTTTATTTGTGATTAACATATGTCGAGACGTCTATTCAATTTTCGTGAAAAATAAAACCATCTTTTAAATTTTTCAGCGTCGGCTGCTGGGAGCAATATTTCATCCACAGTGATTACATGTAATATTAACTTTAAAGTACAAGAAGTGATTCATATTTATTTTGTTTTGCCACTTCCTGTTGTATTTTATGACACTCGAGACAGCCATTGGCAGATACTTTCCCGGTCACATTTTGGGGACAGACGATTGGCCTACATTGGCTGCATGTCATACGACGGAAAAGCTCCCACGCGATTGAATGCACCGTCTGGAAAAAGATTTTCTTTTCATTTAAAAACGGAAATATATAGAGAGATATAAAATTTCTATTGCACTAAAAGTTTGTTTTATAAGAATAAATTATTCTGAGTTTTAAATTGAATGAAATCTGTATCGATCATTATTAAAAATTTTTCAATTGAAATATGTTCGTAATGGCTTGATAAGATTTTTCAAAATTTCTGAGTGGCAAAGAACCAAATCGCAATTTAACTGTTAGAATAACTTCATAATCGTATATTTCATTTACAAAAAATTCCATTTATAGAGTAAAATTTGAAGCATATTTTCTGCCATTTTGCCTGTCTCTTAATATGGACGTGGTTTTAGTGTTATCGCGAAGGCAAGATGTAGAAATTTAAAAAGGGAATGCGAGTTGATCTGACCTACTTTTAGAATGATCAGATTCGTATGTTATAAATCTCAAATAAATGAAAAATTGAATCTTAGTTCAAAGAAAATTAATGCGTTTATCAAAATATCTTGATGCATAACAAGATTAGAGTCTTTATTTAAAAGCAAAACATTTATTAACTATTGCCACATGTAAATGTGAAAAATTTTGATTTTTAAAACCAAAGCATTTGCTTATAAAAATAATTTATTTTTCAAATATTATTTCTGCTGTTTTAAAAATCTCATGTACATTGTTTATTAAGTATTAATAAACAATGTAAATAATTTTAATAAATATTTGTTATGTTAAATATTTGTTATTAATTTAATATTTGTTATTTTGTTATGTTAAATATTTGTTATTTTGTTATGTT
>JAPMOR010119322.1:6921-126780 GCA_026543865.1 Argiope aurantia | reverse complement strand
AATATTTGTTATTTTGTTATGTTAAATATTTGTTATTTTGTTATGTTAAATATTTGTTATTTTGTTATGTTAAATATTTGTTATTAATTTAATATTTGTTATTTTGTTATGTTAAATATTTGTTATTAATTTAATATTTGTTATGTTAAATATTTGTTATTACAATGTTAATAAATATTTAAAATACATATTTTTGCGAATACTTTAATAAACTTATCAACGAGATTCATTAATTTAGAGCGAAATGAATTTTTGGATGAAATAATACTTTAAAATGCAGATTGAAATAAAAGAAAAGTTATTCACGACATCCGTTTTTCCAGACGTACACTTAGTAAAAATTGTATCATTGTCTTGAAATAATAGACTCTAAATTCAAATCGTTTCTAAATAAGCTGTGAAAAGCATAAATAAATAACAATACCGAGAAAGGTCTTCATTCCTCTTTCATTTCTATTTCGTTCAAAACCTGATAAAAACCTACAATTTTCGTGTAAAAACGGCATGTACCTAAATTTAACTGAGTTTTGGGATTACCATATTACAAACTGATCAACCGAGAGACACACAGACATAATTACGACTTTTTTTTAAATTCAGGGAAGTTAAATTTCAGAAATTAATTAAAAACTTGTAATCTATTTTTTTTTAAAAACTACGTTTCTAATATCTGATACTTTAAGTTGTCTAACTAGTCTCTCTGTATATTTCGTATACGAGACGGGTGAGGCCTTTTAGCATTTATTCTGAAAGAAATATTCATATGATGGGATTAATTTAAGTAATGAGCATCTATTAACACTTGCATTGTTTATCCTGTACTTTAATTCGCAATCTTGCGCAAGTTTAAAAGAAGAGTGACGCTACTTTGACAAACGACCAGTTCTAATGCATGCTGATGCATCTGTCTCTGGAGGGAGGTCGGATTGCACTCAACGGCGAAGATCGGGCGTTCGCAGTAGCAACAGGTGTCTCCGGGGCAGCCTGCGTAGGAGTGCATCCTTTGCATATTTACTAGCTGTCGATATCCCTTTTCTTTAATCATGTCAATGTCCTTGACTTTTTTTTGACAAAGGCTCATTAGCGTCGATGTGCACACGTGTATAGATCTGTATCGCTTTGAGAAAGTAGGAACTATGGTGAGTGGTGCTCACATGTTAATCTGATGGAATTGTGCTATTTTTAGCGTGTGTAACAGTTTTTTTTCAATGATTCTACTCACGTATGTCACAAAAAAATTAATTCTATTTTTTTTTTATCATACTTCCTGTAACCATCATCTCATTGTTAAAAATTAGCTTTGAATTTATATCGAAAAATAAATATTCCTGTTTCAAAGTAAGAGACATCCAAACTTAAACAATTCCATTTGAAGTATGAATATTTTTTCATAAAAAAATGTTTGTGTTAGAAAAGTAAAATATTGAGCATAAAAGTAAATATAAGAATAGGAATGGAAACTAAAAGTATTCCCAAATTAAATTTTCTTTGTATCCACAAGTAAAGAAATAATGTTACAGATAAAGAAAATCTTTCAACTTTTTCTTTAAAAAAATTGGTAATTTTTTTTGTAAACATTTCTAAAATAGCAGCATTACCAATATATTACATATTATTATAGCAGAATTACAAATTATACAAATTCATTTTATTTTTGAAGAAAGGACTTGATCGAAGTTATATGTAAAATGATTTATTTCATGAGTTCTGCTAATAAATCGATTATAGGTCTAATTAAAGGTTGTTTTTCTCTAATTACATTCATTATAATTTAAATGGCAATAATATGGATGAAAAGAAAATACAAGATAAAAAATGTATTTGTATTATGTGGAATTTTATAAGTAAAGGTCAGCGAATGATGTAAATTTCTGATGTGTTTCAATTCAGATTTTAAATACATAACATCCGAATTTAAATATTTCAGATTAGGCAACTTAAAATATCAGATCTATAAAACAATTAGAAAGTCTTTTTTGACCTAACAGTCTAGTTAAGAGATCATTGGAAAATCTATTTTGCCATCGAAACTTGAACTGCATGATGCCAGTTCATCTGTTGTCTATGTCGTCTTTTCTATGGAGTCAATTCATTGGCCATCACAGATGCAAAATAAGTGGAACTGTGTAAATCATCTAAATCTTGATCAGAAGATTATTTAAAAGCTATTATATATGATACTGTACGCATGAGTATGTCGTTGATATATTTCGCTATACAATGGAATTGTTTTCCCTCAGAACAAAACTATTTGATCAAGGAAAAAAAAATGCGTTATTTTTCAGCAATCGAATGTTTTAAGGAAAGTGTTCAAGTTTTAACTCCGTAATATCGAATTATTTAAAGTCTAAATATCGAAAATTCTGAAGGAAAATTTTAAACCTACATCAGCCATTCTTCTGAACACTGGTTATTTATTGTTCTGTTTATTATTATTAGTTAATTTTATTATTGTTAATGTTTCTAGCTGTTCATTAAATAATATATAAAAAGTGATAAAATACTTAATCAAAATTAACTAAAAGCATTTTAATTATAAAGAACTATCGCAGAATTTAGATTAGATTTACTCTAATAATATTTATGAATAGGTATGAGTCTAACTTGAATTAAAAAGGCTATTAAAGTACTAAAGTAAAGTGTTAAAACTAATGAAAATACCCCCAAAATTTTAATTAAAAACACTAGAAATAAATTATCAAGCAATTATCCTAAAAAGGAAAAGAATTAATCTAAATTTTACGAGAAGCAATCGGACTATGCTTTCCAAATTTGAACAGAAATGGATCACATTACATTTATCATAAGAGCATGAATTTATCCCATTATAGTTCTTTACTCCGATTATAAGTTGCAAGAAAATTGTTCACGTATTTGTTTGTAAACGTTTCTAGCTTAATGAAGCTTAGTTTCTAGCTTAATTATAAAGAAAAACTTCATTAGCTTATAATATAACGTATGACCTGTTCTTACAATAGTTTTATAAATTTAATAACTTAGAAAGCTGGTAAGTTGAATGAAAAGCTTCTGCAAAATCAGCTAGGAGTGCAATTGAAGGTTATCTTATATAGAGTGTATTTAGAATTTCCATGCAGTGTTTTATATATGCTTCGTATAATTTTTAGGAGCTTCCAAGTTGAGAGTTGATAAATTTAGCTATAAAAGTTAGTTTATATAAATTTAATTGCAAACATGCAGATTGATATTTCAGATTACCGATTCGTTAGTTTCTGAAACTGAAGTTCCTCTTTTGCTTAAAGAAATAACAAAATAGGTATAATATTGACTTTAGGTTCAATTTTTTTTTGTCTACTGTTTCTGCCACTTTTGTTTAGATTACTAAGTGCAGTCGAGCTTTTGCAGAATATGTAGAAATGTCTTTTAATTAAGCAAAAATATCAAAAGTATTGAGACTTTAAAAAAAATGGGAGTATAGGTAAGTGCAAAAATAATTACAGTCTTCACGAACACGATACTTTTGTAACTGATTGATCAATTGCTGTCAGTCATACGAGTTATTTTATTTGATCTTAATTATCTGAAAATTTTAACTTACTTTGTAATCTTATTGAAAACTATTTATATGATCTTGATTTTAACATAGAAAGTGAAAACGAAAATTTGCACCATTTTTTTTTTTCATTTCAAGAAAAAGAAGATTGCTGATGATCTCTAAAAGACGCGCAGACTTAATGGTACTGACTATTAGCATAATTAACCTGTCAGAAATTTTTTACAAAATTTCTTTTAACAAAATGGTGACCAGCCAACAACCGATGATGAATAAATGATCTATATTCATTAACTGATCTTCCTACAACTTTGGAAGCAGTAACCGTAATTATATTGGTTTAAAATTTCTTAAGGTGCAACAATTTACATTTTTCTTATATTGAAAATCCCTATAAATATCTAATGTTCATAAAGGAGATCATAACAGTAGCATATTATTTATGCATTGAAAATACTTTTAATTATGCAAATTTATTTAAAATCATTTCTAAAATAAATAAAATTTTACTCAATATTTACTTGCAATCTATTTACTTCTTTTTTTACTTTTTTAAGTATTTAGATTTATAAATATTAAAAAAATACGTTCAATGAGAGCATGCGCAATTCGCCCAAAAAACAATTCCGAGCAAAATAATAATAATAAAAAGGATTCTTTTAGAAATCTTAATATTGCAAATTGCTACTGTAGCAAGAGAAGGATCATTGCTTTTTTTTAAAGCAAAACTGTGATTTTTAAGGTGACTTCGCATTCAGCTCAAAGAAAGTTAACCCTTTAAATAGAAAATACAGCAGTTATCTAAAAGTAGTCAGATCAAAGTGTTTGTTAATTGAATATGAAATAATCAGAAGCAGCAACTTTTACAACAAGGATGTAAAAAGAATTAAATGTATGCATGGTAAATGACAGCGCATTCATTTACGGGATCATAACTCTATTTAATATTCTGTACTAAGTTGTAAAAAATGCGAGCGGCAATGTTTTTTAATGCCAGATCTAACAAATACTGTGAAAATAGGGAAGATAGATAACAAATGGAGATTATATTTAACAAAATCTTGACAGAAAAGGTATAGCCAACTGCATATTAAAAGGATTAAAGATCCATATACGTCAGATTGTTATAAATATCATGGCATTGTAGCGTCCATCATCTTAAATGGTAATATTTATTGTCGATTTTTTTATTTCATTTTTATGTATGAAATATACTTGCATATTGACTTTAATCCAAAGATGCTTAAAAAATTATATTATGTAAATGAAAAAAATATTCCTGAGGTTATATCGCTTTTTTTAGTAATAAATATATCTACGTATGTTCTTTGAAGTCGAAGAATGTTTAGAAAAAGTTTTTATGTAAGTTACAAGAAATATTCTAGGGTTAGTTCGGGTTTCGAAAACAAATTTCTGGAAATAGATAGAGTGAGAATAAATTATGCTGTTTAGAATTAAAGGTTTAAATAATGTTTCTGTACAAAACGGTATAAAATAAATTTTGTCTCTTGCCTCCCACTAGCGTGTACACAGCTGTTTTAGCTTTAACTGATACTATATTTTTGTAGAATTAATGCTAATAATTGAATTTTAATTTCACGCTATTTAAATTAATGTAAGGCAGCAAAACAGCTATAGGTCGGGATAGATTTTTTTTTTTGCAATTTATTATTTTTTTTTTTTTTATTCTTCGTGATTTTGAGGACCATTTACCTTTCAAAGAATTTGAAGCCTCAATTATATTGAGGTTTTGCATATTTATATATATATATATTTTAATAATGATGTTCTTTCTTAATTTAATTCACGCTATTCCATAACAAAGTCCATAAACTAAGTCCATAACAAATAAAATAGAATGAAGAATTATGTAGGGTTACAAACATTAAAAAATGATACTATATACCTATAATTTTAGTTTAAATTTATCTGAGCCCAGTCTCTATCTCTAAGAGTAATAAAGATAAATGTATATGTCTGCGTGGTGGCGCTCCACAGACCAGATTGTTTGATCTAGAGCTATCAAACTTTGAAAATATATAAACTGAGAAGTGGAAATGAGCACCTCAGATTATTAAATGTTTAAAATTTTAATTAATTAAAAATGAAACAAAATATTGCCTTTGTCACCTTAGCCGAAAAAATAACAACACATAAATGGTTTTTATATCAACTTCAATGGGAAAATTTTTTAATGTACACCTATTTTTAAATACTACTGCCCTTTTTTGAGAAAAAATAAGATATATAAATAAATATACAGAAAATTAAGGAAACATTTGATACAATAAACAGGGGGCTTTTAAAATAGTATGAATTATATGTCAGTCAAAATCTGTAGTTTAAAAATCACCAGCCATTAATCCTGGTCCCAAAGACGTCTAATTCAAACAATAGAAAATGGGGGAAAAATTTAACCTTGCTTTGAATTTTTTTTGAAACTGAAAACATTTGAAGTAAATCACTTCAAAAAAATTGATTAATCCTGTATAATATGTGTTTTCTACCCAAGAAAATCTCTGAGAGAAGATGCTGAGTAACGATTATATCAAAACTGCTTCTTCAAAAATATTATATAAGAACTCGTTATTTGCTGGAATGAATAATTTTTTAAAAAAATGTTTCAAGATTTTTTTTATCTTATAAAATTTTAAAGCTATTTTACTCAAGTTTATCTTAATGTTTATCAATACTGTATTACCTCCATCATTTTTCACATTTTTTAAAAATTGGAAGTTCTATAAACTAAAGCAGTTTTTTGACGAACAAATTTAAAACGAATTTAGCTATAACTATGTCTATGTAGCATTATTTAATTTGGATGTGGTTGGAACTGAATATCAATAATGGAAATTTCGTCTTGGAAGGAAGCCAACATGTCTGCACTTTGTTATGAAATATTCATGATGAATCCATTTCGAATTTATACATATTTTTCTTACTCTTTTTAAATTAAATACTTTTGTCTGTAGAATGATTGTCTAGAATATAAAGTAGATGAATACATATTATCTTTTAAATAAAAGTTGGTATTATAGTGTATAACAAGACGATTTCCAAAAATATTCATTACTGAACGAAAACATCTAAGATACTTTTGTCTAAAGTATAATTACCCATCTTGTATTTGGCGTATTAATTTTTACATGTGATTTCGCTTTGCTACGCTATTGGATTTTTCTATGCTAAAATACTGTTAAATTATCTTGTGCTACTCTAAACTAAAGTGGATGACGAATGCACAGCATTTTCATTGCATCATTTCGACTAGGACGAATTCATTTTCTTGACATTTAAATTTCATTATAATGCGATCAGGTGAATAAAATCATTGCTAAACTCTTCTTTATTTCCTAAAACCATCGACAGCTATGAAGAGACGATGTCAAGAATTTTCTTAATTTTTAATTAACTAAAATTCTAATAAAAGTTTCAAAAATCGTTCTAAATACTGATTCCCACCCTCCAAAACATACATGAAATTCAGTTGCTGTAGTTCATACGGTCATCTTTGGAACGTGCCAACACACACACACATATGCATGTACGCACTCACATTCTTTTTTTTAGCTGAGTAATTACATGACAATAATTCTTAAAAAGCTTTTGATATTAAAAAAATTATTTTTATACAGGCATTGTTAGCAAATACTGAAGAAGCAGTTTTACTTCTCAAATCTTAATAAGATACTTTATTTTTTTATTTTGTGAAATGATAACTTCTCTATGTATGCTGTTTTATCCTGCTTCCATAAGGCTAATTGTATATAATTTATCAATAGATTCCGTTAAATAAATCATATAACAAAGGATTTTGAATTATCCTTTGTTGGAAGATCTAGAAATTAGTTAATTTCATATTTTGTTTTTAAATTATTAAATCATATCAAATGCAATTTTTTTTTACGAAAAATCTTTTACTCTTTTCATCATGCCTTTACAAAATTGATTGTTGAAAATAATTCAATAAAAATTAATTTAACTTCTAATTAATTAAAAAATTAATTTAGTTTTTTTTCTAAAGAAATTTACAGTATTATAATATTAGATATTTTACATTATTATAATGTAGATATTTTTATTTTCTGAGCTTTAATGAAGTAAACTGTTGACGTTTTATTGTATTTGTTAAAAAAATACTGTAAAAAAATTCATTTCAAACAATATTTAAGATTTAGTCAACATACCAACAATATTTTGGATTTGGTTATCCAGATGATTTCACAGACCTGATGGATGGCCATACATAATGATTCGAAATCTGCATAAGAGAACAAAGAGATATGATAATGTTGAAATGATAATTTTACATGCATACATTCAAAATTTCATGCTATAGTTTCGTTATTTTACTATAGGAAAAAAATTACTTTCATTTATTTGATTTCTAAAATAAATTGAATGAGTGTATGTGGTAATATATGAGCATTAAGGTGCATCTAATATTTTTTAACAACTAGGTTGATATGAAGCTACTGTATGATGATAATTATAATTTAATTAGTTCCTTGAATCTATCGTATTGAAACTATTAAGTATTTACTAATATATTCTAAGGAAATGGAAAACCTCTAGACTTCCATAGCAGGCTTGCAAAAAGAATATATGAATAATGATGCCATTTTTGCATTGGAACCCATCCACATGACAAATCTTTTAAGGCATCGGATCTTGAACTTTTGAGTTATTACACTCAGAAGCAAAAGTTCTCCATCTAGACCTGGTCATCTTGAATTTTTTTCAATTTTAATCTCACTTGCATTGCAAAATATTCCGTATGCATGGAATACATTTCAGAATGAAAAACATAGGAACACATATGAACACAGGAACAACAATTCATTCTGCTAGAAAACAACATAGGAGAATGAAACATATGAATAATAAAAACTGAATATTAGTTAAATGCATTTATATCACAATATTAATGCCCACCTTTGCCCTAGAAGATTAATGTATGGCTGAGTAACAAAGTTTCGTGGAAGATGATTATGGGTTCAGTCTTGTTCTCTCAACAAGTTTTATTAAATAATTTATAACCGTTGTAAGCTTTATCAAAAAATGGCTTACTAGGATACTGTTGATCTTAACAGATCTTTCTTGCTTTCCCTCCAACCAAAATTATCATTCGACATCACGAAAGCAACCTATTTTCATGCATGAACTATTATCAGGCTTCTACCTAAGATGTCTCTGTCTTTTTGACTAATCAAAGATATAATACTTTTTTTATTATGTAATTTTATCATGCCCTCGTCACTTGGTTAGTTTTTATAGAGGAAGTCTAGATTTAAGAACAGCCTTAATTGAAAATGAAATACTTAAAATTAAGGCTGATTCCTGAATAATTAGCACTCAATTTTCTGAAATCTGAAAAATGCAGCCGTTAATCGTATTTTTTGGTTCTCAAAATCGACTGATAAAAACGGATAATCAATGCAAGCTTTGCCAAAGAAAGGCTTGCTGTGGACAGTTGGCTTCTGAAGACCTTCCTAGATTTTCCACCTAGTAAAACTCCCATGTTGCTTCACAAAAGCAATCTATTTTCATGCATTAGTTTGTATTTTCTTAAATCAAAAAATGCAGCCATTGATCTCGTTCTCAAAACTAGAACACATCCACTAGATTCCTTTTGAAATCGGGACTAGTAATTTTACTCCTGAATCATTAATTACTATTTATTACCGAATAGATAGTCTTTAATTATGCGATTTCAGTGCTTTCAAGTGAATAGGAAAATTGCGGTGAGGAAAGATGGAGACAGGATCAAATATTTGAGAATGCCCATTTTGGATGAGCTATTGAGATGCTGTTTCCATGGATTAGGCATATTGCGCAGTAGCGAGAATGTTAAATATTTTCTAAAAATCTACTATTTCTCTCAAAGATATAGAATCCTGAGTAAACATGGATGTTTCAAAGAGACAAGCAATCTTTGCAGAAAAAAAAACTGTTAACTGATAATAATAAACTGATTTGGAAATTTATAATTTGAATAATTTATACCTTATTACTGATCTCGGTAATTTTCAAAATTTTTTTTTAGCATATCTCATTTTTTTAAGAAGCGATCTTACTATCATAACCGCATTTTCACTTCAATTACCACATTTGGCTCCACCTTGACTCCGCCTACTGAGTTCAGGCTGAGGCTAAAAATGTTAATGATTTAAGCAAACACCTTATTTCGAAATTTTAATTTCTTACGGTTACTCATGTAATTGAAAGAAACGACACCAAAAAACTTTGATAAAATTTATTAGAAAGAATGATCGAAAACTTATTTTAAAATAATAAATTCTCATCAAAAGATTAAAGTTTAAGTTAAAATGAAGCATTGATGAAACAAAACATTCTCTTGAAGATTTTCATACCTCCAAACTTCCGGAGTATTACAAAAATCGCAATTTCGTTTTAAATAAAAAAAAAAGAGAGAGATTAGTAAATTTGAAATTTTTTTTGAAATCTGAAAAATTATGAACATATTTTAAATCTGAATTCGAATTTCAACTCGATGAATCATTTATAAATAATATAATTCTAATAAAAAATGAGATCTTTATGATGAACGGCTGAAGATCAAATTTAGTGAGTTTATTAAAAATTAATTTAAAGAAGAGTTTTTTTTTGTATAACTCAATTGATTAGATTTATTTCTCATCTAAATAAATATACATCATTTTGAGATTTTTCTTCAATATGCAAAAAATCTTATATATTCATATTCTATCAATCATTGAAAATTCTGGATATCTGAATAAAATTTTATCAACAAAATTTTCAAAACAACTTCTCTTATCATCGAGAAGTTTTTCCATCAATACGGATTCTGTTGAAAATAATGCCGAATAATGTTTGGTAACTATTTTCACTGGCGAGTCTTAAATTTTTTATGAGATATAATGATATAAAAATAATAAAATGTATGATATTATTAAAAAAAAGTTTGTGATCAATAATTTTAGTGAAAGTTTAACATATAAAGTCGTTTAATATGATTTGTTAATTTTTTGATGTGTCATTTTGTTTCCTTTTTCATTGTTTCGTCTTTTATTTTTACTTGCTGTTATTTGTCTACTTCAGAGGCTTTCAGTTCTATTAATTTTGAATTTTTTGCACGGATTTCAATACTGCCTTCGAGTGATATATGGATCAATTAACATCGAAATATCTCCTTTTACATATCTGCAAGTATTTTTGCTCATCAAGCTGTTCATTATTTAAGTTAACTTTTTTTTTCTTTGCAACAGCAATTTTAAAGCCCAGTCTGGTTCGAGCTACTATAGTAACATTCGGTTTTTGTTTGAAATATCAAAGCAGGTCTTTGAACTATTTATTATATTCTCTTAAATGGTGAATCCCGTTTTTTCGTAATCTTTGCCTGTTTTCAGTTCTCTTCCTCTTCGTTTTTCTTTTGATTGAGTATTGTATTCTCGCTTTCTAGCTACAATGACTTCGGATATTCAAAATTATTTTAATGTATATAATTTTAGTAATGAGCTTATTTGATTAAATATACTGGTATTATAAAAAAGAAATGAAGTCAAAGTGAGGTGTTAGTCTCTCTGAATTATGTTTTGTACATGGAGTCACAATTTATTTTACATTTATAAAGTAAAAAATGAAAAGTACTTAAATTATTACTCGCCATAAATATTGGTGATTAGCAATTCTTGAGTTACCGCAATTTCCCCCTCCCCCATGAATATATCAAAATAAATGGCCCCCTTGAATCGAAAGCATATATTCCGTACCTTTTGTTGACAAAGCTCTATAAATGTCCTTTCATCATCGTACTTTCATCACCACAAGAAGAAGAAACTCAGAAAAAAGATGAAAAAACGTCAGCTTTTTATAGCGTCACAGTTAATATACTTTTTTTTAACCTTTACCCAGTTTATTGACAATTTTTCTAAAATTTTAATTAAATTTGCAATTTTGTAACCAAGCTAATGTTTTAGAACGAACGAGAACTACACATGAATATATTTACCAAGTACGGGTATTTAGAATCAATGTGTGTTTATTCAATGCTCTGCAATGGAAAAAAAAGGGAAATCGCAGCAATGCCAAACCTTGACATTAAACATTTCAGAACAAGGATTCTGATAAACATTTATAGCTAAAAAAACATGAATGATAGTCTAAGATAGGTGAACATTTGCAACTTATAAGTAAAACTCAGTCGTCGACTTATGAAAAGCTTTAAAATATTCCTGATGATTTATGCATCTAAGTATAACAGACATAACAAATATTCAAACATAAAATCAATAAATATATATTGCAAATCAAGTAAAATACAAAATTCTCATGTAAAAAATAATAATTTTTTAGCAGTTTTCATTCATAATAATTTTTTTTATTTGATTTTTTCACTAATGTTCTGAAATCCAGTTCATTGATATTCGCTATTTTTTACAACTTCTCAATTTCCTCTTTTCAGCGCTCTAAAAATTACTCTATCATTTTTATCAGAAAAACGAAAGTAATTTTTTACATTCATCTGATGAAAAATTAGTTTAGAGATATTTCTTAATAAAGCGATAATAGCTTGTTTGAAAACGGATCTGTTAGTAGCAATGTTATTTGCATATCAATCAATTCGCTATCGTATCCGCGAATGACGCATAAGTTCATCGGTGCTTATTTTTTCTATTTGTATTTTTTTTATGTATCTTATCAAAATTTGTGCACTGCAAGCACTTTTTCCAATACAGATTATAAAAAAAATAAATCAACAATGAAAGTCTGTTGATTAAAAAAGGTTTTTAGATTAAAATTAAAATTTCATTTAAAAAATAATTTAAAAATAAAAGTGCGACCGTCATTTTTTTAAAAAAAGAAGGGATCTGAAAAATCATTTATTAGAAAATTGAATTTAATTTTAAATGTTTAAAAAAATAAAAAATATATATATACCTTGAATTCTCATTATCCTGTAAGCAGTATTATATTTATAAGTTCAAAATCCACAAAATGAGTAAAATATTGAAATCAAAATTCAAAGTAATACATAGTGATTATTAAAGTTATTAAAAAATCGATATAAATTCTTAAAAAAATATTTATAAATGAAATCAATGCAATTACCTGTGAAATAAAAATGAAAAGGTTGTAAGACTCCTGATTAAACTTATCAAAAATTATTTGAACCAACAATTAAATTTTAAAGACAGCTGATGAAAAAAGGGATCCTATTTTAATTCTTTCGATTAGCTCCTTAATTTTGTTTTTTATTAAACAGGTTTTATATG
Organism: Argiope aurantia; assembly: GCA_026543865.1. Classification (NCBI taxonomy): domain Eukaryota; kingdom Metazoa; phylum Arthropoda; class Arachnida; order Araneae; family Araneidae; genus Argiope; species Argiope aurantia. The sequence goes on along the minus strand of JAPMOR010119322.1, from coordinate 114,012 downwards.
TTTTTCAAAAATTTAAATTAATTCTATGCATTACTTGTTATTATATTCTCCTTATTTGAAACAAATGATAAAAATATTTCTATTGATGGCATTTGTATAATTATTGTCCACCTTGATGACCAGATAATGTACTTGTATTGATGATTGCTAAAATTTTCCTTTAAGTAATTCAGGTAGATTACTTTTAGTAGTTTCCTCAGCAAAATACTTTTAAACTTTAAATTTTGTCAACCATTTTGTTCATTGTGTTATGCGTCTCTTTGTTTTCAAGCTTAACATTTGAACTTTAATTTGAAACGGAAATGACTAATCTTCAATGAGTCCACACACTTTTTCTTGTTAAAACTGTTAAAAAAAGAACACTTAGAAATTTTTCATCTTTGCTTATCTTGAAGTTAAAACTTTAAATGTGTACTAAACAAAATTTCAGAAAAAAAATAATGAAGCCACACTTTAAACAGAAATTTACCAATCGTAAAAAATAAATGGAAATTCACTCATCATGGAAAGTAATAGAGCAAAACATATCTTCGAGACATTATTATTATCAACAACAGAAGATAACATCTGGATGATATATTTGTAGCATCAATAAAAATTATTTCAATTTCTTTACAATAGTGAAATATATTGTTGTAAAATAAGCATAAAAAGGTTTTTAAAAAAATTGATTAAAAATAAATAAAAAATTATATAACAATTGAATTGGTAAAAAATTAAAGAATTTTTTTGGATTTTGAAATGAAATAAATTCATTTTTGTGATACAGTATTTTTGGCAATTATAGGGGAAAAAAATGTAAAATTAATTGAAATTTTCATTAGAAAATCCCCCCGAGTTGCTTAATTCCACCATCTAAAATACATCCATGTCAAATTTGGTAATACTAGGTATAACGGCCTGTTCTGAAACCTGCTTACAAACACACAGGCCTCCGCATTTTTTTTATTAAGAAAAGATTTGCATTAAAACAATAATAATTACAGTAAAGATACATGATTTTCCTTTTTGCCAAAAGCTACTTTGGCTTTTCATGCTCTCATGCCTCAAAACTCTTTGACGGCAATGTTACACAAGATGCAGTCAATAATTTTCCCGCTTGTTCTTGTTTTAGTGGCGTGCCTTTCGAAACTTTCCTTGTAGACGCGTAAAGAAAATCCAGAGCTCTTCCGATGAAATTAATGGCACATAGACACGCATGTCTGAGCATAAGTAGAATATTCGTATGCTATTAACTTAGAGCACCCATATGTCATTTTGGTATTCAGTTTGAAGTAAAATGCGGCCGTTGTTTTGATTTTTTTGCTGGATGGATTTTATACTACATATTTGAAGCAGTTATATCTTAACGATTTATTTATTCAGATGTTAAAAATTTTATTCTAATCATAATTTACGAGTCATTTTATATCTTCTATAGAAGAAGATTTTATTTTATGACAGAGGTTATTAAATTTTTCTCTTTTAGGAAGGAAAAAAAATTCAAGCCTGAAATGTTTGAAATCAAATATGAAAAAGAAACCATAGTTAATGACGACTAAAGGCAAATTACTTAAAAAGTTAGTTATTTAAAAATAATAAAATCTTAAAATTTTCCTTAGCTGCATTTGTTTACCAAATGTTGAAGAATTTGAGCCAAGAAATATTTTTAAAACACTTGCAGCCCACTTAAAATCATGATCTGTACTTTAAATAGTCATGTTTAAAAAGTTAAAAACTGTGTTACGTTAAATGAAACAAATGATTATAATTTTGAAATTTTAAAAGTTTTGTTTAAATATTTTTCTTTGGGGACTTAACGTTAAAATTACTGTTACTATAAAGAATAACACTTAGTGTTCAACATTGTAAGGATATTTATATAAGCATTATGGCACAGACAATGATTGGCTATCATTACACAAATACACGTTTTAAATACTTTGCCGAAATTGATTGAAAAACAGCTTTAATCTCTACTGTTTTATATTAATTATTTGTACTTAGCGACTGAATATTAAATTCTTCAACAATTTCAAACAAATTCTTAAGAAAGTAACCTTAATGGATGCAATATTTTTTTAATAATAATACTCCACATGCAATTTATATTTCAATTAAGTTATTATATCATCTGATACGTACACTTTTATTGACTTGAAATTATATTTAAATTAATTAAAAATTTAAATAAATTTAAAATGTTATTATAGAACAATTATATTTTTTATAAATAAGTTTGAATTAAAATTGATTAATAATCGGAAAATTCTTGACGGAAATTTTGCAGCTTCAATAAATGGTGTAAAAATTCCCTGTAACAACTATTAAGAGTCTTGTTGCAAAAGTCTTGTCGCTTCTTCTATATTTCTTCCTGAAAATTGTTAGTTTCTCTCAGAACAGAACAGATGTAGATATTTCTCACTCACACTTCTGCACTAATTTAACTTTTATTTTAACAGCAAGATGCAGAAAGCTAATTTAGAAAGAATATGTGTTTCCCAATTTTCAGAACTCATAATTAAAGCAACCCTTTCTTGCCAGGTTTGACCTTTTCAGACATTTATAGTGTAAGAAACTGAATGCGTGATGAATCTTATGTTGCAGCTATGCTGTCATCGCACTCATGGTGTCAGAAAATATATAACTAAAATCTGCTGAAATTTCTTAGACAGTATACAATTGTTATGTTTTTTTTTCAAGCAGAGAACCCATCTCATCACTCTACTAATCTCTGTTCACTTTTTTTCCAACAACCTAAATAAACAATGTTGAAAAATTAAAAAAAAAATTACCTTTTTAATAATACTAATTTAGTTGCTGTAAAATTTTTTTATCTAGATTTAATTAAGATAAAACTCTTTTACATTATTGAATCATACAAATCTTCATTAAAAAATCTTCTGCTATGTTATGCGAATAAAGAAATTCTATTTGCTGTAAATACGAAACTTTATTGTTGTACTGTTCTTTTTCATCTTATGCTTTTGAGGAGCGATTCAGCAAGCATGTTTTTGGATTAATTGTTTAATTAATTATCTTTTAAAATGAAACAAAATATTTAATATGAAATGGTTAAAAATGAGAGACATATAGCATAATGATATGACTTCTAGTTTATTACGAATTTTATGACTATCAAAATATGAATTTTAAAAATATTTTTCTGGGAAAGCCATCAAGACTATGACGCATACAAAAGATTAAATTGGAAATTTACGTAAGCAGTAATCTAGGCGAACTAATGGGTAGACAAAGGCAGCTAGTAATAAATATTTCCATTTTCCTAAATATTCCCAATAGCAGTTTCAACTAATGATTACTTTGTTTTTAACTGAATGCCTTCTCAAAGAATAAAATCTGAAATACGAACAGACATTGAAAATATTTAAAGCTTCATTGCAGACATTCAAATCCTGTCTGAGGCATAACTAATAAATAAAATAATGACACGAATATAAACAAAAATTCATAGTTAATTTGAAAACTAATTCTCATTATAGATATTCAATTTCAAGCTATCTTAGTTTTTTTTAAAAGTAATTCTAAAAAGAAAGGATTTAGGACTTATAATGTTTTATGCCAGCTTCCTCATTAATTCAGTTCTCCTGTGACACATATATTCGACAAAAACTTTTTGCTTCTATCCGTGGAGTGGATGACGGTTTCCGGCTTAGTCGTCTCGAGTTCGGTGTACGCACGCTTGGCTCACGACAGTCGTCGCATCACAAGAAGTGCCGCTCCTCCTTCGTGGAATCATCATAATCGGCTCCCCTTTCTCGACAGCACTTGAGATAACTGATCTTAAGCTGAATTTGCTTTGTCATGTGATCATGCGTACTTATAAGTGATCATGCTGCCTTCACATTCATTGATTTTTTCCCCAACGTCTTTTGAATTTATTTTGATCTGCCGTCTCACACTGATCATCTCCGTTCTTTGAAAGTACTATTAATGCGAATATAATACGCTTTCTCTATCTATAAAGCTTTTATCGCTAGTTTTGAAATAAGTTAAAATAGTTAAAGCTCCAATCGTCTGCAGAATAGCATGACTAATGTGTTCATTTATGTAATAACATTAATATATCTAAAATACAAAAATAAATAATTTTACTTAAAATTATTTGAAATTTTATTTTATAAGCTGTAATTAAACCTTTTCTGTGAGTGCTTTATGCATTAAATCTTGCTTTAATATAGTTAAATTATTAGATGATGTATTAAGACGGGTTAGTGAAACCAACACGCGTAACATTATAAAGTGGTATATAAAACTTATGCTATTAACGAATCTTTAAAATTTGCAAATCATTTCTATGGGCAAAACGGGCTATTGAACGGTGTATTTTTTAGCCATTAGTCCATATTGTAGAGAGTTACTTGCACAAATATGCTATTCTTTGTAAAGAAAATTATATCACTTAAAACTAAATTCTAAAGCGACGTTACGTTAAGAAGTTGTGAAAAAATCACCACATTTTTGCGAACATGATAAATGAAGATTCAGTTTAAAACATTAAAAATCTGATTATCTGATTTTTATAATGCCCAGAAAAATTCTGATTGATAATCCAGTTAGTTTGGAAAGATAACAGTCTAAATAATATGTTTTTATTTTATTTTCCTACGGCTTACTATATAAGTTTATTTCCAAAATTATATTTTAACTTTATAGTGAATCTGCTGTGAAAGTGAAGTTGATTGAAAATATTTTTTCTACAACAAAAATATTTTACAAAAAAAATGTTTATATATCTTCCGATTGCAGTGCATAACTTTTATTTTATTCGTATTATTTTCTGAAATTTATTTAATATTAGAAATAATTTATTAAGCAATAAATAGTTTCGCAAAAATTTACTAAGCAGTAATTAGTTTGGCAATAATTTATCAAACAATAATAGATTATTGGCAATAATTTATTATTACTTTCTGCAATATAATTAATTAGAGTTATTTATTGAAAAATATTCTGAATACTATTCAAAATTTTAAATATATTATTTCTATTTAAAAAACACCAATCGTAATAATTTAAAATGATTAAAAAATAGCTAAAATTAATTACAGAAGAAAATTTCTGTTTCTAAAGAAAATGAGAGCATTATTTTTGTGCTTATCAAAACTTTATAAGATTATATATTTTGATTATTTTGGTTGGGAAAAACGCTATAGCATAAGGATATTGTGTTTCTCTGGTGGCAAAAAGTATTTTTCTAAGGAATAAAGTAAGGAATGAGCCATATAACAATAGTTTGTTATATAAAATTCATTGTGCTAGCATGTTTCGGACAGCAATCCTTGGGTCGAAATCAATCAAAAATAATAATAAACCATGAGTAGTGTAGAAAGAATTGATTGTGGGAAAACACTTCAAAAATATAACTACTTTTTATCGAGTTATCTGATATCAACGATCATTGTTATTTTTAGAGTTAATTCGAAAAATAAGTATCCGACGCAAACGATTTTCTCTGAATTCAAAAACAACTTACTAATTTTAGATTCATCGTCTTTATCAGCAGATAAATATGAAAAAATAAAACTTCAAAATCCCTTGCTCTTTCCCCATATCAGTCTTTTTTAATCATTTTTTTTTTCATTGTTATCTGTTTTGTAGTTCCACATCCGCAATATTAGCACGTTGACAGTCAAGGCAAATTGCGAGTTTCTGGATTTAGAAAATAATCTGATTCCCTCTTATTATATTATTCTTAACCTTAAATGTAGTACATATAAGACTTCATGGGGAATTAGTGGCATGTGGAAAATAAGAGTTGCATTATCAAATAAGATATAAATAATTGCTGTATTTATTCTTAATATAAATAAAAGCCATTGTGGATATGTACACATGTATGCCTGTGTTTTCACATTTCCTAAACATCTTCTCCTAATTATTTAAGGAAATGAAAAATTAATGTCTGCTTTCCAAAATAAAAAAAATGATTAAATATTCATTTAATAAGAAATTAATCAAAATTTTTGCATTCTTACCAAAATTAATTTCATAAGAAATTATTTTAGAAAATTAATTTTTACATCCTCTTGAAATTCAGAATTTTATCCCTTCAGTAATACCAAATACATTTCTGTACAATTTTTCTTTCAACGGCTATTTATTTTTCTTAAAACTTTAACATAGATTATTTTAAAGGAAAGAAATTGGCAGTCACTCCTTTGCTAGTCTGCAAGAAGACAGTAACTATTCTATCACTATTTTTTAAATTTTAACTTTAATACATATTTTTGTGAATATTTTACTGGTTTTAAAGTAGTGGAGTAACGACTCTTAAAGAAGTCATAAGTTTACTGCTTAAATTCAAAAGAAAGTAAAGCTTTCAAATTATTATTTTAGTTTATTTTCATGTTTCTAAATATAAAAAACTAACAAAATTAAATATTTTTTAATAGTCTTGAAATGGTCTTTAAAACCTCTCCTATTTCAAGCATTTATGAGCTAAATTTTCAAAGCTAATATAACAAATATTACTAACGCATGAAAAAAAATAATATATCGCTGATTTTTTAAAATCGCCGTATTCAATTGATATTCTATATTTCAGACAATGAAAGAAGTTTATATTTTATACGAAAGTAATTTTTACGTTAAAAATATAAGAGAAGATTTTTTTTTTCAGTTGATAAATAAGGAGTACTTCTTTAAGCAATAACAAAATTTTTGTACGATGTCATTTTTTGTTTTGTTTTAAGCAATAGTTTTCTAATACGTTAGCATGTGCCTTGATATTATTATTTTATTTTCTAAAATTTGAAGAAAACATGAATATTGTTTACAAAAAATATGACGACAATATTTTATATCATATTATAATTGGGAACTATTTCCTCTAATAAAATGGCAAATTTGAGAAAAGAGAAGCAGAAAACAGACATATGAAATTAAAAAATTTCATAAATCAGTCTATAAAAATAATTCTAATTCTTCATTAATGAAGTATATTTGATTCCAGTTTTAAGTAATTTTGCATATAAATGAATGCATAAGTTTAATAGAATGAAATAATTTTTATTAAATTCCACAAATATTCTGAAAAATAACTCAAAATTAGAGATGAATTTAAATTTAAGAGAGAAACTCATGGACAGAAGTTTAGAATTTTAGTCATGAGCTCATTAACTTAACACATATTCTGAGATTTTTAATTTTCTGCAAAATGATGCACGGAGCCAGCTTTATAAAACTGCTTTCAAATTAATTGCATTAGAATAATTATTATTTCGAAATGGGAACATTTTGAAAATGGAAGTAAAACACTGAATTGTTATACGTAAAATATATTTTAAAAGCTTTCATTATTATAAAAGTTGAACCGAACTTGGTATACATAAATCGTATCAAATTAATCCTAGTGGTTTAATTAATATCCCTAAATGAGAATTTTTGGAAACGGATGTTAAAGAGTAATTTATTATTCGTAAACAACAAATAGTAATTTATTAGTCGTAAATAAGATTTATGATTTTAATCTGTTCATTTCTGTTAATGAAAAGAAATGGGAATTGTGTATTAATTAAGAGGATGTTTATTCGCAAAGTATATTAATGTCAAAAAGAATTTACAATGTAATTAAATTTCTATTAAATTATAAATTTACGTAGAATAAAGGTATTTGTAATGGAAAGATGCTTTCATGTTTTAAAGTTACTTTGATGCAATATTCTTGACAATGGTAAAGAATTTTTGAATTAAAATGTATCCTAAAATGCATTGATAGCACTTAACTGTTATTCGGACAAATATATCTCGAAATACTTTCAGCAATGCCCATGCAAAAGTTTTAATTTATAACAAAAAAATTTATGGAATTTTGTACTGTAATAATATAAATATTAAACCAATCTCTCTATAATTTCTAAAATATTTTAAACTGAATGAATTTAATTTATAATTCAAAATTAAGATAGTAAACAGATGAATAATGCATATCTGTTATATGCTTTATGTTTATGTTAGATCACTTTCTAAATGCTACTCGTGACAATTTTCAATAAGAATAAAAATTAGAAAGTTTATTTGAAGTAATTAAAGGAATTACATCATACTTATATCTATTAGATTTTACTCTCTTTTATATCGAAAAATTAACCCGCTGCAATTTTATCAGCTTTTAATAAATGCAAATCAAGCAAATTAATTTTAAACATTTAGATTTTTTTTAAATTTGAAAAAAACTAGAAAATTTAAAAACTATAATTTAATGAATATTTATTGATTAACGCCTTTATAAGTAAATTAAGTTTAAATCTATAATACATAACATGCTATGTATTTAAATGACAAAAATTATGTACTTCTGAAATGATTTCCGTGATTTTGTTACTTTTGCAAGCTGTATGCATAGTTTTAAGGGTAATATAATGATACAATAGTAAATACGAAAAGTGATAAAGATTATTTTATTTAAGAATACTAGTATCGCCTTTAAGAGACAAATAAACATACTTTATAGTAAACAACAGATATAAATTTAACTTATTTATTTATTACATTTTTACAATCTAGAAGTATTTTCAGTTAACATGGAAAATTTCTTTTAAAGCTTTATTTAGATATTGCTATAGGCAACCCTAAGCCTGAAGAGGTTAAGAGCAAGAGAAGTTAAGAGTTTTATAGCAAAAAAAAATCAGTAAAAAGAATTGAATGAAATACGATTCAAATGTTAGTGTAATTTAATAGTCTACAAAGAAAATGGAAATATAAACTTAAACTATGAATGCATAAAGAATGGCTTAAATTTTAAGAGAACTATTGCGGGTATTAAATCTTAACAGATCTCTCACCGAAAAATCAAAATTGTAAATTAAAAAAATGTGAATAACGTTAGAAGGATAAAGATATCTGATAAAAAAAACTAGATTAGTGGTGATGGCACAAAAATTTATTTAATAAATGCAAATCTATCATATTTTTAAAAATAATCGTTTTAATAAAGATATGTCTTTTAAATATAAAACTATAATAATATCTTTCAAAAAATGTTCAAACCTAATCTACTGTTTTGTATTTCATAAAGTACAAAAAAAGTTGCTGAGATTCAAAGTGCTGCTTCGTTATTTCTTAAATGAGAATTCAAATAAAATACAGATTTTTTTTTCTCAAGTTCCTAACAAAAATGTTACACGAGAAGCTAATTACACATACTTTAAAAATCAAATTCACCAATGAAGAATGAAAGAAACTCGATTACATTTATTTCTAAAAGTTTGACTTAGAGTTTTAAATCATTCTTATTTTTCCTCCCCCCCCCATACTTAATTTTACTTAAGAATATCTTACAAAGACAAATTATTATTCTCATTTTACAAAACTCTTTCAGCTGACCTAGATCCAGTGTTTAAATAGTTTTAGCGTAAAGAATTTGTAAAAATACTGAAATCGGATCGTTACTTTTGGAAAGAAAGGAAATGTTTTTGTTTAATCGGTCCATCATTTAGTTTAATATAGAAATAGAAAACTTTAAAATTATAGAAAAATATATCGATTAATTATAAATTATCTTAAATATATAAATTTATACCTATAAAAATTTTTCATATCATATTATGTACAATTCTTGTGCCCAATGGCCAAAAACATTTTGAAATAAGGCATAAATAACATAGCTTTGAAATGGAATAAACAAAGAACTAATTTTCCTTGAGAGAGCTTTTAATAATTTGATTAATTGTTTAAAAAAGAGAAAATTTGGCGGCATATTAATCAGTTTAATTATTTATATCAATTTGTGAACGGCATACAGGAAGAGAATTTTTTTTCATAACATTTCGCAGATAAGTGGCAAATTTATTGTGCAAACTAACCGCTCACATAGAATTGTTTATCAGAGTATAACAAAAAGTTTATTGAAAGTCTGAAAAGACAAACATCCGTTAATTGCTATAAAACCTTTTAATGCACAATCAATTTACTGTCGCAATTCAGCGGAAAAAATTCATCTTCAAGATAAGCACAAAGATTCAACTTATGCATGATGCAACTAACAGCTATTGGAGAAAGTTAATACTGTGGCCACAATGAAGCGAAATGTAACGAATGATGTCATATTGGAGATTTGTCAGGAACCAACTCCAAAAAACTCATTTAAAATTATGAAATAGTTAAATTTCAGACCACTCTCTTATGTTATTACATGATAAGTAGTATATTGTATAAAAATCAGGGGTTGATTATATTAATGTATAACTAGCTATACACATATACTACACACATAAGTAATGTTTTTAATAACGATCTTGAAATTTATTAAATGACAGTTGGTTCTCAATTTCGGCCAATTACAGAAATTAAAACCTTCTCATATTTTAACGATTGTTTTAATTATTACTTAACCATTCCTATCTCTACTAATAAAAAAATGAGTGTTGATTTGGTACTAGACCTATATTTGGTTCAATTGCGCTTTAAAGGTATATATGTGTGTATTGGAGCTTTGCAAGTAAGATAGTTTCACCTAATAAATCAATCCGATATCAGTAATGTTGGATGAGGGGTATGTGCATTTCGATGCGACTTTTTAAAATTTAAATTATTTTAAATAAATTAAATTAATTTCTGTTGGTTTTTCAAGATAACTACTAAAAATATTATTGAACAAACATAATTAAAAAATATCCTTATCAAAACTATATTTTCTATCATGCAGTTTTTCTCTAAATTTCACACTTTTTAAAAGTATCTCTAACGTAATTTCAACTAATAATTTTGCGTTATTGCATTATGGAATTCACACCATTTTAATAGTTTCGTCAAATGCTTAATCGCGTTATCTTCTTCCATCATTGAAAACTAAAGAATGATTCTCTTTATTATCTGCAAAATTTAAGGAAGGAATAAGAAAATGAAGCTTTGGGAAAGCGAAAGGCACAGTACAATTAGAAAATGCATTATTCGGATAATTGCTTTTTTAATGGCACTACCATGTCATGAGATCTGACTCCATTAGAACGGTTCGTGTACGCAAAATGCACAGCAGAGAAAACACTATTAGAATAAAATGCTTATAATGTCTGTCGAAATTTAATTAACAAATTGTAACTTATGGAGGATTTATTGTCATTTTATAGGTCGAATATGAATTTCTCTGAAGAAAAAGAATTTGAAGTGATTAAAACTTCTTATTAAAGAAAATCATGTTTTGATTATAAATTTTATTGTGAATTATGTTGTTGCAAGATACACAGAAATGCTAATCTTTGCTAATGTATAAATTTATAAAGCGTGAAGTAAAATTAAAAAAAACATAGTATCTCTAAAGAATAAAGTAAATTTATAAAGAATAATTTTACATGAGCAGTATTTCACCATTTTTACGTCATCGCAAAATGATAAACGCCTTGGAAGGGTTTCAATGATGTGAAATTTCTTCAAGTTTAAATGAATTTCCAAGAAGGCATTTGGATACAGGATATAGTCGAAGGAAAGAAAAATTCGTTACAAATCGCTAATAATAAAAATTACTTATTTTTTTCCTAAGAATAAAGTTTCTAAATAAAAGATACAATTTTTTAGAATGGGAAAAGAAACTTAAGTCTTACTTAATCTTTCTTCTTTTTAAAGTTACTTAATCTGTTTCGATGAAATGTTTAATTGCTAATAAAAAAATTTTAATACAAGATTTATTAATAATTAATTAATAACAGATTTTTAACATCATTGAATAAACATTTATTTTAATTATTTATATATATCTTTAATTTTAAAATTTTTTATGAATTTAACTGTAATCCTAAAATGAATTATTCGTTAAGAAGATGAAATCGACGTTTTTTTCCTGCCTTAAAAGCGAATGCAACCAATATTAAGAATATTTAATTTCTGTAATTACTTAGTGATTGGGTGATTAGATTCGATCATAAAAGGTTTGAAACATGTGAAGTTTATCATCTAATGTAAATGCAGTATTGCTATAGATAGAGGACAACAGTGAACAGAAGTTCTGAAACTGTTTAAAAAGTAATCTTTGTTAGTTCACATGGTACAATTAATTAATGGAAAGAACAATGAGGCATTAGATTAATTTCATTAGTATACAAATTTCTCAATTAATTGGTGTTCTGTGGCTCTTATGGGAATGCTTTTTGGAAGATTTTGTAGTATGATATTTTTATTCTGCATCATTTGCTCCAGAACAATTTCTTTCAACGAAATCATCATCAAATAACATATTAACGTGATAAGAAAATTGTTTTAGTAGCGCGTTAAATTAGGAATTTAAATAAATTTTTTGGATGATTGGGAAGCAATGCATTCCCAGAAAATATGGAATTGAATTATCTTAAAAATACTTTGCATTACAAAATTTCCTCATTAAAAATAAATTTTACAAAAATAGCTTTTAAAAAAACATACTTTCATTAGTATTTTAGAAATTCGAAACATTTGTATTTCAATCATTTTCGCTCTTTTAATTTTTTTAACGCATTATTCATTACTAAAAATGCTTTTGAAGTTTTAAAATCATTACTTTCCTTAGATTCATAGAACGATTGAGTACATTTTATAGAATCAAAATTTAATAATTGATTAATTAATTCCTAAGCTTTAATAAAAGGGTATTCTTTCATCGAGAACACGCAAGTGAATAAAATTTCAAAATTGAGAAGTTATAATACTTCCTTCCAACTGAAGGAAGTATTAGGAGTTTTTATTAAATAAAAATATTTCATTAATATAATAGTAATTATGACGTAATATCAATTGCTTATAATCATTCAAAATATTTGACAAGCACAAGCGTGGCAATCTTAACATAAATAAAATATTTTATATGATATTATTTGTAGCACCAAAGAATTATGGAATCATTTGAACAATTCAATCATTTAGCTTTTTCTGTTTTCAGACATTTTGTAAAATCTGAAATCCATGGTAAATGACTGAAGTAAATCTATAATTATGTATTTGGATTTTAAATGTTTGACAATTTAATTAGTTTTTTTTAAAAATGCCATCAACGTAGTGAAATAAATTTATTACATTTTAAATAGAGTCGCAACTTGTAGATTTGGTTATTACTAAACATTTAATTAAAAACCATATTTTAGTGGGAAAAAAAAGAATGCGACATGTTCTAAAACCTTGTATTAATCACCTTGAGTTTAATCTAAATTCGAATTTCTTTGTATAGAAAGATGTAAACAATTTCAGAATGTTATTTCTATCTTAACCTTTAATGCATGATTTTTTAAATTTAAAAATGAGAAGTGTTTGGCTAAGGAAGTTCACATTTAGCAGCAGAAAAAGATTTCTTTTCTAAATTTTGTTCTATAAATTCTTTTTCTATTTTAAAATCTATTCTATACTTCTATTTTTAGAATCCTAAAAAAATCTTTTATTCTAAAAGAATTCTATTCATTATTTATATGAAAAATAAATTATGCATCAAATTTGATACAGTATGCAGTGGATAAGGGTTAATAAATGTTGATGCTCAGAATTCATCATTTTTGTGACAAATGTTTGGGATAAAACGTTTTGGAAAAACTTAACTTTTTTTATAAAAAATAACTACGATACATTCTTGCTTAATTTAAGTTATCATTAGATGTTATGTGAAACATCCTGTATTTAATTAAAAAGTTCAAACTGATAAGCTTTCTATCCCTCTGCAAGAAGTAATACAATAATTGCAGGGATTATTCAACAAAGCTAAAATGTTATAAAATGTATAAATCATGTTTAAAAATGTATTTTTTGGGGGTGGGGAATAAAAAATCTGTTAATCCAATTTAAACACTGACGATATCAGAATGATCAGCAGAGTAAAATTCAGGGACAAAATAAATATTTGTAATTAATGTATTACTATTTACGGCAGCTCAAAATAAGACAAAGGTTTTCAGTCTAAAATTGTAACCTTGTAACATGGAAAAATGTTTAAACGTTATAAATAGATGATTATTGACCCGTTTCGCAATAATTCTACATTTCTACTTTATATTAAAAAATTAAAAAATATTTAAAGGAAGCGATTCTCTTAGGAAAATATTACTATAAAGTGTGGATTTTAAAGCTGTTTATTGTTATTTTTCTGAGCTATTTAGAACTTTAAAATAGGTATATTAGAATATCGATTCTTATTCAAGGGCATCAGATTTGTCGAAGTAAATTGTTATAAAAGAACTAGAAGTTTCTCATAAAAATCTCTTGGATTTTTTTATTTAATTTGGAAAAACGTAACTTTTTTTTATAAAAAATAACGATGATACATTCTTGCGTAATTCAAGTTATCATTAGATGTTATGTGAAACATCCTGTATTTAATTAAAAAAGTCAAATTATATGTTCAAGTAATATGTTTTGGTTTTCTCTAAACTAAAAGGAGCTTTGGTATTCAGTTAATAAAATCATATTTCCCTTCCTCTAAGAGTTTCATGGGGTTTTATCCCCTCTAACTTTACAACTCCACATTAGTTCTTAATCAAATCATCTATTACAATTCATGCTTAAAATTTTAAATGCATTTTATAAAGACTTGGAATCATTACTATTCAAGAAATATTTATGGATTATTTATATTAAGCATGTACTTTAAATTCATAAATTAAAATCCTTATAAAAATAGATTTTTCTAATTATTAAATTTAATTTTAAAAATTAAATTTAATAATAAAAAAAAATTTTTTTTAATGAAATTAAATTTTCTGAGTGTTTTGTTATATCCAATATTCGATTCTACTTATTTTGTTTCAATCACCAGTCTGAAAAACTATTTGAAAAAAAACTATTATTGATGAAAAATTATTTCTCTCTTATACATTAATTTTCTAGCACTTACAACAACGAACTTATACAGAAATTTCAGTATCTCTTATACAGTAATTTTTCTAGAAATCGAAACGTCGAAATGTGTTGATTATTTTTAAATTCCTTTATGCCTGGAATGTTAGAGCAGGCAAACTAGCGCAGTCTTTCACTAAATATCTGATTTTTCCAGGTTTCCTAGCATCAGAATGTCATTCCTGTCTTATACCATCATCGCTACAAAAGTGAAGAGTGATCGATTTGAAACCCCAGTTGGAGGTAAATATATCTTCTCTTTTATTAAAGTGATATTAATCTTGCATTAAATAAGATTTCTAACTGAAACTAAATTATCGTAAAGCGAGCGTTTGTTTTATCCTTTTCTCTCTACGATTTCGTTTCACGACGCTGTAAATATAACTGAAAAGATGCTTATCATAAAGTAAAAATTTAATTATAAAATAATCGTTTAAAAGAAAAGTTTAAATTAATCTATTAAAATAAATTTTGAGCTGCAGTTTTACGTGCTGATAATGTGCTTCTATAATACATTCATGGCTAAGTAATAATAATCGATTTTATATTGGTCGAAATTCTTCTTTGAGGATTGCTAAAGAATGAGATGCCAACAATTTTCTAATACAAAAATATGCTTTTTAGAAAATTAATCGGAAAGATAACTTTATTATATTAAATTTGTCATAGAAGAATCATTGAAATCATCTATCCGATCTTTAACTTGTTGAATTTTTGTGGAACTTTAGACGAAGTATAGGCTGCCAAGTTTAGTACTGTTTCTCCCTCTCTCTAGTGTTATATGACCAAAATTCATAATTACGAAATACGTATTCTAGCATTGCGTTTTCGGTTTTTAAACACGTCAGTCCAAGAAATTAAGTCATTCTGCCTCTTCCATATGTGGAGATGATAAGATAGATTTCATAATATTACCTTCACTTCTATTTTCATGTATATATGCAGCTATCAAAGACATCAATTACATAAACCTTTCTTTACAAATATTTTAATTTTGTTTAGTCAAAAAATGATATTTGACTTGTTATGCTCTAAATTTCTCATTAACTTCTTTTAAAATTTGCATATTTAAAGTCATATCAAACCTTTTATGAAATTGTATAAAAATATTCATGAATATTAGACCCAGCAGTTTTGATAAAATAATATGATTGATATTTAAAACAAAACTTTAATAAATTACTTATTCGAAATTTACATTCTATTAAGACACCTATGATTAAAAAAAACGAAAGAAAAAAACCTTATCAGTTTCGCGCCCTTTTAACAATAAAGAAAGTTATGTAATGTGATTGTCTGTTCTGTTTTACTCGCTTGATGTGTTATGCCAAGACCTTTCAAGAAAAATGTTCATTTAGTTACATAATTTAATTAACATTAGCTTTTATCCGTTAACAATCAGAGCGCCTTAGAATTCCTTAAATAGGAAAAGGAAACTAATTGCCCCTTTTTTTAAATCTTTGTCGTTTCTTATTTGATTATTGGCTAAATCTAATTAGGCATAGTCAATATTATCTGAGCTTTTATGATGTCGATCGAAGTTTGTGTTTCGCAAAATAATTCCTTTTTTTTTAACTTACAATATTATTTAAACAAAATATCTAAAGAAAAACTACGTTTTTGGTGGATCTTTTGCCAAGAGGCCATCTAAGATTTTAACTTTCCTGAAATTTCATTTAAAGAGTATCTTTATATCTCTAAAATAAATGAATGCTGCATAATTCAAATTTTTATCATTATGCTATATATATATATATATATGAAATATCTTAAGGCTTTATAAATTCGTACAAATTTTTTTATTTCACTTAAATGATTTTTTAATCAGTATAAAAATAAACTAATTATAAATAAAATTTTAAAATTAATTTTCATCATTTGGAAAAAATGGATCTAAAAATTTTTCTTTAGTTTATTTAAAATGGGTATTTATAATAAATTGGTGAAGCAAAAAAGATGAAATGTAATTTATGCCAACAAAAGAAATTTATTTTTAATTAGCTTTGATGAATATACTTAAACACGATCTTAAATCCAACGTTTCAATTATTTCATGACAATTTTCAGTTAAATCTATGAGCAGAAAATACTTATTTGAATCAAATTAAAAATTGATGTCATTAATATAATGGGCGGAACAGTTATTCGCTGAGAGAGGTAGTGTTAAACAGAAAATCAAGCCTTGTTCTATAAACAATATTCTAGAATTCTTCTCATTTTTCTAGTAATTGATTGATTACAGACTTCTATATCCATTTTTTCCGTGAAAAAGTAAGTTCCATATTTTAATATTCAAAATCCTTATATATACATGTTATTTTAAGTAGAGGAAATACAGAATTTCTTATATTATTATTTACCTGTGCATAAAGTAAACAATAATTATACAAGAAATAAAAATTCACATATCCTTTTAGGATATGACGAAATTCTTAATGAAGTTTTCGAAAAAGAATCTTAATTTTTAACGCTAAATCTCAGATTCATAGTTTTCAGAAAAATCCACACTGCCATAATATTTTTCAAACAAAGATTTTGCTACAGCTTTGCACAATTGCGAAATAATTCGCTGAACTGTCAAATTATTTAATTCTATTTCTTTTCGCCTATAAAATCATTTCTCAAAAAAAAATGTCATTCAAATAAATATTTGGGAAATTTCAATCTTGTTTGAAAATACGAACTCCAAGGCATTAGTGGCATTTTTTAAATCATAAATCAAAATAGGACTATAAAATGAATAAAAAGTAATTTTCTCGAAAAAGAAAGGAATTCTTGAAATCAAAGAAAAACCGTCTGGGATTAAAAGGCTTGATGTCCGTTTTTGAAATGCTAAACATAGCGAGAGGTCAAAATCAAGACAATATCACATTCTTGAGAGAATTCTTCTTAAAGTTTATTCCAGTTTATTTGATGTATCAACGAAATGCGGGGATTTTCATACCCTTACGTGCAATTCTCAGAACATCCACCTTCAATTCTTGGAAAATGAAACGAGACACACCTGCGCCCTTTCTAAAAATGGAAGATTATTGGTGGAATCTACTCTTATGTTAGTGACCCGTGGCGGACAGTTGGTGGTTTTGCCTTCTGTTGTTTCCAGACAGAAAAAAGGTGGATTCTGTAAACAGCTTTGTCTGGTACAGATTCTTTTGTAAACAATCTTGCCTTGTCTAAAATGTTATAGAGTCTGGCAGAAAATAGCCAGCCAATTCACAAACAAAAAAATCGCCAGTTGTCTGTCTTATTTTAAAAGAAGATCTGAACTTAAAATAAAAAGCACTGTTGTCGTACACAAGTTCTTTTTAAGAATTATTCTTTGAGTGAGGAATCGTTACATGACTTTATATAGAATTTAAAAATTATTTTGCTACCATTAAATGATTCTGTGGCTTTTTACATTTCTTCTTTCTATGGTTTCTAAGGAACATACAAAATGTAGGACTTTTCTATGTTTATATTATATGAGAGGAAGCAGATATCAGTAACAAGATAAATAAGCCTATTATATTGATTATTTTCATTGCAATTATAGAAAATTGAGATAATTATAGCATATTCATAATATGAAAAAGCATGAAAATGAGAAGAATAAAGGCATTGTTGACGAAATGCAATAATTATGGTGTATAAAAATAAGGAAAAGTTTTGTATTTAAATATTTTTTCAATGAATTTCTCACTAATATTTCGAAGTCTGCTTCACGTTTCTAAATACATAATAAAAATTCAAGAACTCGAAATTTAGGAAATTAAAATTTAGGAAAAGTGTCTTGATGAAATTTCGGAACAAGACAATTTCCAAACGAATATTTCAAATTGATGAAATGAAAAGTCTTTCCGTATTTTCAATTCCAAAACTTTTTCGGTCTGTTTTTATAATATGAAGGCAGTACGGCCGCGAAAATGCATCTGAAATATAAAAAAAAATATTATTGCATTTTTAACAGTTACTCACTGTTATTGAACTTGGTTACTATGGCCCAGATAACTACAGAACTTTTCACCATTTATTTTCATTTTGGCATCAGCTATTATTTTAAAATGTTTTAAATTTCCTAATAAACACTCATTTGATTTAATGTTCAACAACAAATACTAACACAGTAATTTTATAATTATGACACTAACTATAAAGAAAAGAAACTTCTGATGAGCGCGAAATTATATTAATTGACAAATATGCAAGTTAAAAAATTGGTTTTCCGCTCCTCAAACTTCTACATGATTCCAAGCTGAAGTTATCATATACGATATCATATATCATATACGAATGATAAATATTGAAAATTACGAATATGTCGAGAAATCTTCACGACTAATGTATTTTGTATAATTTTATTGTATTCAATATTTTATTTGTGCGTACGCTATTATTTTTTTTAATTCCATCTTTAAGTTGGTGATTTTAAATCAAGTCTTAATTTTTTCCTACTAGCAAATTTTGGAAATCAAGAAACAAAATATTTTTATTGTTAACTTCATAATAAAAATATTAGCGTAATTTTAAAACTCCAAATAATTTTCTCGAAAGTGTTCTCTTAGTAGCGAATGCAATTATTGATTTCATTTCATTACCCTAAATTTTCTTTCTCTCGGAATATAAAAAATTAATTTCCCCGAAAAAAATAATATATAAATAATAGTTAAAATAATCCACATGACTTTTTGATTAGTTTAATAATATTCGTTATTTGTATTCGTAATTTTGAAATGTGGTCAGATGAGAAAACTAAATTTCAGCAGATCTCCACACTCCAAGCTTTCTTATCACACCATCAGAATATCAGTTATTCTAAAAGGAAGCTTTTCTTTAAAGATATTTGCTAAGATGTGAGATTAAAGAATTTATTGTTGTAGGAATTTGTACATCACTGCCTTGAGTTCTTAAATTTAGTACGATTCTGAAGTGAAAGAAGCCCCCAACCTTAATAGTTTTCCGCATTGAAGATGTCCTAAAAGTTATTAAAGTAGTTCTTGCATTTTGTGACTGCAAATAATGAAAATACTTTATAACTTCATGCATCACAATTGCATACAGCTGTGCATTACATGATGGAATAATAATCTTTTCAACGTTCTTAATTACTAGCTGATATACTTGAGATTTAATTTTTTTTTTGCCTTTTATTAACAAAAATCAATCGTGATGTTTAATTAATCGTCAAAAATACTTCATTAAAATCTTGTTTTATACTTTAATATTTGTTTAATAAAAGTTTTAAGTACGCGAGGTAGTAAAAAGTCGTTTAATATTAGTTTTCGATGTTCACACATGAACACTTTTTTAATAACTTAATTCTATTGGGAAAATATTATTTGACATAAAACATTCTAATACACAAAAATCTTTCTATCTTTCTATTGTCTGCTTTAAGTTTTAAAGGTGATAAAATATGTTCCACTAAAGAGTTCTAACACTTCGCGGTTTCTCAAAAAATTGCAGATTGTCTCAACATAGATTTAATTTTTCTCATAAGTTAAACATTGTGAATAGTAGTTAAAATATGTGCGTATATCAATTAATATATATATATATATAAGTAGCCATTTCCAACAATAAAATTTGCTCTATCGATCTTTAAAAAACGAGTAGTAAAATTTTAAATCAATTTTCAAGCAACATGAAACCTTAAAATAATTTTTCACTTTAAGACACATTTTTCAATACCAGCAACATGAAATAAATCTTATTTAAATAAATATTTCCCTTTTTCATGTTTTGTATATTTTAAGTTCCATTTTTAACAAATAATGGATGTTACCGATGTTCATTCCCACGCAATACTTTTGCACAAAATGAAACTAGTATCTAATTAGCAAAAAAATTAGGCATTTGGTTAATTGTCATGAAATCTTATCCAAAATCTTCTTTATGCTTCTGAGGACTTTCATGAAAAACCTTGCATCAATTTGCATTTCTGTAGGGAAAGGTAGACTTTTTTTTATTCATATAAAAAAAACCTTTCAGCTTCTAATCACTAAAATTTGGTTAAATAGGGATTCTGACTTAATAAGTCCTTGAAGAATAAAAAATAAATCGCATTTTATATAAGACATACGATATCTTATATATTGTATAGGACATATAAGATACGACAGTGTCTTCCCATAAGACACCGTCGTATGACACTGTATTTTCTTGTATGAAAGATATTCTTATGGAAAGAATATCTTTCATACAAGAAAAAGAGCATGCACATTGATTTCACTGTTTGCGTTGTGTTTGGTGGATCAATCCACATCAGTATGTCCAATCAGTCAGAAGTTTGACACCGATGGCGGCAGAATTTGACACATGCTTTCGAAATCGAATTTTATTTTCTTTAGAAACTTTTAATTTAATTTATATCCTAAAGAAAATGAGAAGAACCGATACTGTTTGAAAATATAACTTATTGCTTAGAAAAGCACTTAAAAACCCTGATCTTTAAATAGGAATTAAATTGAGTGAAGAAAACATTCCGTCTGTGAATCACGATTATTTAAGAAAGCTTTCTTTTATCAGAGTTTTTTTTTTAGAATTCGTTTCTCAAGGTTGATCATTAACTACCTTTTTCAGAACGAAACAGTTACTATTATTAGCAAATGGGGCCAAACGTTGATATTTAAAGTTACAAAATATCTGAATCTTCTTAAAGAGTTAAATATTATAAATATTATACAAGGAGATAACATTTCTTGTTTTAACTGATAAGATATATTATGCAAATAAACTTGCAAAAATGATATTCGTCCATTTTGTACATATGAGATATTAATCGACATTTTAAGCTAATATCCCATGTAATTTCTAATGAATTTCAAGGGGGGGAAAGTATATGTATTTATCTCAAAATAATTTTTTTATCATAACTGAAAAATAGCAAAATTAAAAAATGATGGTAATTAAACTAAAATGTAATATTTGTTTGTCTGAATAATTGTCAAATATCCTTTTTAAACCTCTAAGGTTTAACTTTCTTAAATTAAAAAATATTTACATCTTTTTTTTTGCAATATTACATTTAATTCATTTTTATAATAACTTTATTTAGAGAATTTAAAAAAATTAAGTATATTCTCCTCCACTTTTATCCTTAAATATGATAACAGATAAAACAACGAGAGTTTCGTTTAAGCAAATTAAAGCCTCAGTTATATTATTTAAATAGCTATTATAAACCAAAATATGCGAAGCAAGAACAATATCAATTGAAGTAATAATATATTGATATGACTTAGGGTAATCATTCTTATAAAAATTCTAGCAGTATAATAACATTAAGAAACTATTATATTCCTTCGATGTATCATACCAAAATTTAATATAAGACAACTTGCAATATTTTTCTGCAATTCTAATAAAAGAAAAATTAATTCATGTTTTAAAATTTCTTTCTTTACCATAAAAATAATGATTTTTTTTCATTTTTTCTCAGAAGAATTATATAAAAAGCCGGGAAAATTGTATTTGCTAAAATATAGCTTATTTTGAAAATAAAATTGGCTTATATAACCTTATTCGCAAGAATGTAATGATTTGCATTCCTTTTGTCATTGCAATTTTATTTACAGAAATCAATTATGTGAAATTTTAATAAGCTAAAATACGAAATATTTATTAATGAGTTGCCAAATTAAAGAATTAGATAAAAATTTAGTTTTAAAATATATGCCGAAACTATTTATACTGCAATTATACGCATATGCTTAATTATTGCATTTCAGTTCGAAAAAATTTTACTTTCTTGTATGGTGGAATTTTTATAAATTTTGGACAGAAAAATTTCATTAATTAATATACAAGTTTGTTGCAATATTGTTGCAGTTGAGTAGCGTTCCTATGGAAATGTATTGAAAATTTTTCACTGAAATAAATAATTTTGTAAAAAAAAAAATATCTTTGAATTTCTGTATGAATCATAAATTTTTTTTATCTTTATTTTTTTTTTTTTTTTTTTTTGGTTATTTCTTTAGCAAGATCTTAATTTATGAATTCTTTGAAATTGTTCACTGGATTAAATAATGATTAACTGGATGTAGCTTATTAAAAATGTGAAATAAATTATATAAATTCTCTTTCTGGATTTTACTCAGCAATTCAAACATTTTATAGAAAAGAATTCGAAAGAGAAAAATGTTCATCGCATTCAGCTTGAAAACGATTAATTGTTCAGGTAATATCACTGCATTTTTGAAATTTCTGGTATACTAATTATTTTTTTAAAAAAAATTATTGCAATTCTTTAAAAAAATGCGAGCTAGAGGTTTTAATAAATCTACACGTTTTAGAATTTACTAAATAAACAACAACAAAAAATCATTTTTGAAATTATGTCTTAGAACTAATCCGTGTGTGTTAAATGCGAAATTGCCTTTAAAACTAAATCAAATAAACAAACAAATAAATCTGAATCATTGAGAAAATAACATAAAAACTAACTTGGAGAAAAACCTTTTCCCTAGATATTAATTTCCAAAGCTGAAACGTCAAAATCCGAAAAGTAATAGTGACAAACTGTGAGGAAAAAAAGATAATGTAAATATTTTCAAAATATTTTTGTGGGTATCATTTCTACGTATTTTTATTATAGTGCTTAAGCATAACCTTTTATTAAAGGAAAGAAAATTGAATAAAACTTTTCGCATTAACGTATCTCTTTATTAATCCTTAAAACTATATTTTTTGGAATATTTCAATCCTGTATTTAATTTTGGATGTTCTTTTCACTTCTATTAACTTAATGAGAACCGAAAATCTTTTTAAATACACTTTTCCTGAAAATATTTTTTTTTTTCGTTTTATTTTTTCAAAATTATCAAGACATATTTCCAAAGATTTCCATTTCATTTATTAAACTTAATGCTACATTCGTTCTCTTTTATATTATAAAGTGACATTCTTTTAAACTGAATTTTTATTTTTTTTATGATAGAAATCTGGTCTATAAATCTCAGATAATATAATTGTTTATTATTAATTTATCACATACCGTTTCGTTGGAATTTTCTTAACGTAAAATTTCAGTTGACACTTTGTATTTAACGTAGTCTTAAAAGCTACCACAGTAAAGTATAGCTAAATTTTGATAGTCATGCAACTCGTACTATTTTAGAAGTCTTATTAATATGAAAAATTCAAAATTTAAATAGGAAGCGTTTAAACTACAAGAAATACAGTAGCATGCATACTGAATTAAAGTACGTTCATAAAGAAATGGCAGAAAGAAGAATGATTCAACATTGAAGTTTTGTATGCAGTAAGTAATATATTTCAGAATTTACATAATATATCAAAAAATTATTTAGTAAAAATTTCTTTAATTCAGGAAAAAGATAAAGAATATAAAAATGTATAAAAAGGAATAAACTTTTAAAAAGTTTTCATCGTTTTTTATTTTGAAAGTTGATCGTTGCCTGCATTTGTCACAATATATAATAATTTTATTAAAAACAGACTTTAAACAGAAACCTATTCGAACAGAAATCGAAAATAAATCGAACTGCCATATACAATGGAAGAACCAGATGAAATACTAATCGAAACAATGAGAATAATGTCGGTATAATTCACAAAAATGAAAATATTGTTGTAAAACATACTTAGAAATATCTATAGACGCTTATAAGATTAAACTTGGCAACTCAATTA
Source organism: Argiope aurantia (assembly GCA_026543865.1). Lineage (NCBI taxonomy): Eukaryota > Metazoa > Arthropoda > Arachnida > Araneae > Araneidae > Argiope > Argiope aurantia. The sequence goes on along the minus strand of JAPMOR010119322.1, from coordinate 89,595 downwards.
AAAAATAATACTTTATAATTTTAAGATTGTTTGAAATACATTTTTGTGCTATAATAATTTTGGAAGTTATGGTGAAAAATGACAAAGTTTAACTTTTAACTAATTAAAATGTTTAAAAAAAAGTGTTTCAAGGTTTAGAAGTATATTTCTGTCAAATTTAGTAGTTCTGGGTCTTACTATGTATTATGTGAAACGTAAACAACATAGATTCTCTTTGATTAGTAGAGAGTAGTTTACAGAGAGAGATATCTATTCTCAAAATAATAAAAAAATCTCTATAATTTTGCATTATTTGAGATAAATGTCTACAAAAATACCGATAAAAGTATTTTCATCCATATTGGCTCTATCATGGTCTTTTACTGATAAGAAAGTTCTTGCTCATAATGCTATAACTCGGTAATAAAATAACAAAATTGTTACATGAATTTATAAAAGAAAAAAATTATGCTTCACGAGTGTACACAAATAAAGAATATGGAATTGCACTCAATTTTGCGAAACAAGTGGTGGTTGAAAAATGAAATTGCAGAGAGAAAGCCATGCCTTGTTTAAAATGTACAATGTTGTTCATATTTTAGAAGTATTTAGAAATTAAATCTTGATTATTCAATTATATATACACATACCTTCGAAAGTAATTGCAACATTTCTAAGTGTTTTAAATAGAATTGCAGAATTACTAGCATTTTTTAACAAATACCTGTTTTTTGTGGTTGCTAGTCTTTTCTTAAAAGTTTGATTTTATTCTAAAAAATAACTTTCGGTATTTATTTGAGACGAATGGCTGAATAAGAACCATTTCATTTTCTGTGGAAAATTACAATGCAAATATCAGATAATAATTGTTGATTAAAAGGGCTTTTATTTTACCTCATCCAAACTAGGGCAAAACAAAACTTATGTAAAAAATTTAAATCGAATATTTCGCCTTTAATTACAATCAATAACTTTAAGCTATAAATCCAATGATAAATAAGTATGATGATATGATATTCAGTTCAAATACAAAAATATTTTGAGATTTTAATTTTTTGTTTTTAAATAGTCATTAAATTTCCTCTAGAACTTTTTAACGTTTAACATATATGTCTATACAACAATGAGAACTCTATTCCATAAACCAGCATATTTGCCTATATAATAATAAAAACTATGTTTTGTAAGCCATCAATTTTTTGCATTCTATGATTAATTTACCGTTTAATTTGTGATTTTCGGTAATTCCTTTTTATTATATTGAATGTTTTATAGAATGATTAATTTTATACAATGTTTCTATATTTGTTTTTCTTCTTCGAGATAATTACTGTGAAGATAATTTTATGTCAGTCACCACGTATTATTAAAGAAAAATTAATAAAACGCTATTTAAAGATTTTCCAATTTCGCCAATCGCCAAGCAAATGATACAAATAACAAGAATTCATAGTGATAAGAAAATGAACCTGATTGCATCAATATATGGGATATGCAACCCAAAATTCTTAGTATATAAGATTAAGATTTTTCTTTATAAGAATGTCACACCAAAATCGGATGCATTTGACGTTTCATGATACAGAAGCACTATTAATATCTACCAAAACTACGAACAGCATCCTCTTTTCCTTTTTGATAATTTCTCTCTTTCGTTACGAAGATGGTCCTCTTGGAAAAATTCTAATGTATTCTCCTCAACCGTTATTCGTAATTTTCCATCTATTTAAATCTCGGCATCCATCATTAAAGGATATATTCCTTTATCAAAGTAAGAAATAATAAATTCTGTTAACTTGGAAAAACAAGTATTCTTAAAAAATGCTACCATTGATACTAATTATTTAAAAATTCTAAATTTCTTTGATAACGATAAAAATTCCTCAAAAAATCATTAAAGTACGAGAACATTCAAAATTGACTGGGAAAAATGCTTTCCAAATTCTAAAAAGTTCAGAATTCTCTATCCCGTAGTTGAGAGTACTCGATAAAGGGCCTCAGTTTGTTTAACTCATCATCCGAGAAAGATTCCAATCTTGCCAAAGCAAAAGTTAGAAAGAGAAATAAATAAATAAAAATAATTACTCTTTTGTTTCCTTTTAAGAAGTAAAAAACGGGGAAAAGCCTTCCCAGCGGTATTGATATCACTTTTACTGTTTGAAGGTAAGAATCCGGCCTCTTTAAAATCTGGGATGGTCCGGAGACATGAGTCCTCCTCCCCCACTCCCACCGGCGAAGTGGGATCGCAGACGGTCTTCGACCGCTAACCGTCCGGGACACAAAGGGTCGATAAACGCCCCAGACGGTCCCCTCCTACCCGCTCTCCCCACCCATCTCTCCTTTCCGAACGGATATCTAGCACACGGTAAAAAAGCCAAGAAACTGCCGTCGCGCTAAGAACCATATTTTGCAGACAGTGCCAAGATGAGACGTGGTATTTTATAGATTGCTTTTGGGGTAGAGGAATAACCTTTCGGTTGACCTTTTTACCCGAATGCAGTTGTTTGGAAAAAATATTGAAATTTATGGCACTAACCGGAAAACTATCCATTTGAAAGTCGGGCATTTCCTGATTTTGGAACACCTCCTGTAGAGCATAGCATTGCAATGATAAAATGAAATTTCAGTTGAGGATATTTAGCTGTCTGGTTTTCACTGTGATTTGAATCATTTATTCTGATTCACAAAGTCTGGATATCTGAAAAAAAGTCCTGATAAATGGAACTATACGTACATAAAAAAAATTCACGGGTTAAATCATTTTCTGGCTAGTTTCTTCTAAAACTCAATAAACAGTTTTTATCAGTGTTTTCGAGAAGAGGAAATGCATCTGAATGATCTGAAGTTCTGACACATACTATAATTAGTTCTTGAACAAATTCTACACTTTAATTCGAATCAAGAATGGCTTTCTACTGTAGATGTAACTTCCTCTTGGTCACTGTAATTAAAATATGAATTTCTCTTTAATTTTCTTATAAAGTGTTAATAAATTTAAGGTTTATGTCGATTCTACATTACTAAACTTTATCAGAATTTTTTCCAACTGTGTAAAATTATAATTACTGTGGTTTTAAAACATAAAAAACTTTTAAAGAGGCAGAGGGAAGTTTAACCAGTAAATTTTACGAGTCAAGTTATTTTCATTGCATATGAAAATGAGTAGTTGTATACCTTGATATAATACAAAGCAAACACTATCCTTAATTTATTTAAATTCTTTCTTTTTGCTTCATTATATGTCCTCTGGTGGCAAAAATTTAAGAAAAATTGAACCAATATTTATATACTTATTTTCGTGAGTACCAGAATACATTTAACATCTGAACCAAAAGGACTCCAAAATTAACTATTGCTATACTTTTCAAAAAAAAATAAATTATGTAACGAGTTTTTTTTTCTTTTTTTCCCAGATAAATGCAATAAAAGTTATTAGCTATTCAATTTTTTTACATAATCATATATTCAAAAGAGGCTTAAAATGCAGTATTGTAAATGCTATTGCTTGCTCTTTCTTATCTTTTCTTCTAATTTAATATTTATTTTCATTAAGTAAGTTTAACATTGAACTATTTTACAAAGTAGTATAAAATGCTTAAAGTTTCTTATCATAAAACTCTTATTTTTACTAATGAATAGGTGTCGCAGTGGAACTTTAACTGAAGTTAAATAAGATTAATGTCACATACTGTCAGTTTCGATATCGGTTTTTGAAAGGCGGGTGTGAGATGCTCAAAAGCTTACACTTTCAGTGACTCAAGAGAACTCTATAATTTAAGATATATGTTTCAAATTTTCTGAATCAGAACTATTTTAGTATTCAGGCACGAGAATATGCGGTATTATGAATTCAATTAAATGCGAAAGCTATTAAATGTTATTTAAGCGATGAGTGTATCTTCGTGACAGTCGCGGTTTCGTGACAGATCCTTCGTGTACTCAGACTTAGTACAAATGCTCTCTTGATGTTAGGGCTTTTACGTCTGACTAAAAATACTGACTCTGGCGCCTTCGTCATCTGATCGCCGTTTAAAATTAACCGCTCCGTCCAAAAATGAATCTCGTGTAACTTCAAAATGGATTGTTAATGTATCCTGTTTCTACAACTAATAAAAATGAATGTGTGTATACATCTATAGGTTGGTTCTCTACAGAACAAATAGTCTGACCAAAGGCTATCAAATTTAACAAAAGGGTGCTTTAAAAGATGGAAACGTGTGCTTCACAAATGTGAGGTTTTTTTTGGAATTTTTAATTTTTAAATGAAATATTGATATTTTTGCATAATTACTGCCGAACATATAATTACTTGAAAATAAGTTTAACAGCAACTTAAAATTTAGAATCTTTATCTGTCAATGATACCAATTTATTTCCCATACAATTTTTGACAAATTTTTAATTATTTTTTAAAAATATTTTAACGGTTATTTTACAACAATAAATTCTATTGTTGTAAATCAAATCTGCTTTATTGTTACCACAAATATTTCATATTGGGCTTTTTTTTTTCACTCTGTTGATAATGAAATATGAAGATATGGTCTACTTTTCCACGTTTGTATAGAAATATGTTTAAAATATATTTTTAATAAAATTTTTGAAATTTCGTTAAAAGAATATTTTAAAGCATATTGCTTCGCTTTCCTGTAAAAATTGCATTTATAAAAATATACTATTGTTCTTGAAGCCTGAAAATTATAATTTTTTTTCACTGCAGCTCAGCGAATTTTTAATTATCGGAGAAATTTTCATTAAATGATGCTCCGAGGTGTCATGTAAATTATGAAAAACATTTTGTAATGCATACAGAATTTCAGTTCTGAATGCTTCTAATTTTTATCTTTATATTTTTAATGATCATATTAAGATTCAGAAAAAAAGCTACATCCTTTTCAATTTAAGATTCAAATTTGAAGTGAAAGGCGGAAAACTATTGATATGCATAATGCTATAAACAGAATACAATATAGTTTCTAAAATAATAATTACAGACCTCTCAAATCTTAATATATAAAAATAATTTGCAGACGGAAACATTAATAGTATCGAGTTAAATAAAATATTTAAATGGAAATTTTATAAACCTTTGATCCCGTTATACTAGGTGTTGGTCAAAGGCAGCTAATTTCGTGAATTCATAATATAAGAAAAAATGTTTTTTTCCGTAAAGAAAGAAAATCGAGCTACTAAAGCAATATTTAATTAATATTATTTATAAAGCAATATTTTTAAATATAATCCCTGGAATTTTTCTGTCATGATAGGCTACCTTATTTTACTTTCTTATTTTAAATAAAAACTTTAGCAAGTTTCTTTTTCTTTTTCTTTTTTTTTACTTTCTCCGTCTGATGTACCATTAAAATTTTAAAATCAAATGAATTTCGAATTAAATATTTTTCTTGACTCTTTTTGAGAGCAGTGTGCCACTGTCACACGTAGTAAAAGGTAAGCAGCTTTTAATATTCAAAAAATAATCTGAAGAAAAAATATATTATTTCTTAAATTTACTATTTTTGAAATTGCAAACTATTTAACATTTGATATTTAATTGTTTTTTAATTTCTTTTAAATCCTGAAAATTTTTTAATTTGTTTTTCAACAGTGTTCTAAAACAAGTTAATCCTTTATTAGAGAAAAAGAAGCGTGCAGCTTCGGAACTTTTTTTAAATGAAATCTGTATGGTGAGAATTGAGTCGGAAAAAATGTGAAACAAATCAATGAAATATTTTTTTTTGCATCCTTATAGTTATAATCGCTTTCATTTGCAAAATTCTGGAGGAAAAAAAATGGAAAATTAAAACACATTTTTTATCTAACTTATCTTATTATCTTTTTATTATATAAGAAGGAGGAAAATTAGTTTCATTTTATTATTTACGAAATTATTATCCAACGATTTCTTGAACAAAGACTTCCCTTAAGACTACTTGACTCAATATGTTAGGTTCACTTTTAAGCTAACATAAATAGTTTGCAATGTCATATCTTAACGGTAGATTATTTTTTGATACTGAGAATCGGCCTGGCGAGATTTTCCTACTTCTCTTAGTATCTTTTCGGTTGGCTTTCGGAGCGGAAGTGAAATCGAAGGCAGGAAGAACGTGATTTTGTCTGGAAGTAACCTGACTGAAATAATATTGACACGAGCTATCAGAGGCTCTGGAAAGAAAGAACGTATCAAACGGACGAGAAGCGCGATAAGATTAATATGCAATTTTTGTTACATTTTCTAAGAGTTCTGTCGCACTCTTTTGCTTTGAATTAAAGTCCAGTACTTATTTTTTCCAAGATCTAAATTGGAAAGAATTTTAGATTAATCATTGATCCTACTCATACACCCATAAATATGAGAAACAACTAGCGCTCTTTTTCTGTAAGAAGAAAATGGTCAATGAAGATTAAGGAAAATTTCATTTTCATATTCTTCATAATTTATATATAAGATTTATAGTTAGGACTTATAAAGTGAGTTATAATTAATCTATAAGCTTTATCAGATATATAATTTTTTTATTGAAAAAACAAAACAAATTTGAAATAATATTCATTTGATAAGGTTTTCGAAGTGAGAATTATCAGGAAAAACAGAATTAAGCAACATAGTAAAAAAAAAAAAAATACTTCCTTTGAAATTATCTTAACACAATAAAATTCCTATCAAATCTTTTATAATTGCTCTCGGAAACTTATATCGACTTTTTTTACAGCTGCTTTCACAGAAATAATGCTGCATTTTCATCATGTAAAAATCAGTTTTTAAAATAAAAGCATGAATTTCAATTCGGTATATCGCATTGAAATAGGTTACAAAGGGCCTCCTGTTTTTTCATGCATTCTAGCGACATATTTCGAATTTCCGAAGAAATAAATTATTTCAGTTGAAATATATAGATCCGCTAAAACTAATCATCCATCTGTGTTGATAAGTTACAAAATTATTATATTAAATAAAATTGATAGCTGCATTTAATAATATGATTTTCTTTGTCCCATAGCAGAATCAGGAAAGTAGTAACTACTCTTTTAAATTAAAGCTTAGTATAATCATAAATATTTCTTCTACTATGAAAAATCCAAGTTAATTTTTTTCTGATTAAATTGATAGTCACTGAATAAAGGGTAGATCTGGTACAGAGTTTTGAATTGGTTTGAATTTTTAAAATTGTGAAATTAAATCTCATGCCAGATATTTACACGAAAGAATTTTATTTGTGAACATTAAACTTATTTAATGTTTCAATCTCTTAGAAACGTTAAAAAATAATGTTTAATTCATCTCATTTAAAGAATTGTCTAAAAATAGAAATGAAGGAAAAAATGTTTCTGTAATTTTTGCTAGCTCATAGATAATTAGATATATATAAGAAACAAATTTTTAAAGGTCAGTCCGTATTAAGCCTGGAATATTTTATATTCTTGTTTTGTAAAATAATATAAAAAAAAAAGAAATATCAAGTTTTTATGACTTTTTGCTAAGCCGATATTTTTCAGCTAATTCTACTGATAGAAGTAAGAGTAATTTTAAATAAAATTTATTCATGTAAGCTAATATTATACTGTTTTTAAACTTTCCCTAAGAATCTTTTTTCTAAAAATGCTTCTATTTTACATACTACTGGTAAAAAAATTAAAAAAATATTTGTCAAAGTTATTGCAAATATTTCCTGCTCATTTCTTCAATAAATGCTGAATATGTGCTCTTTTTGAAATTAAATTTAAAAATTTTCTTACACAAGAATAATTCTAAATTTCTTTCTTCGGGTTGCAGTTTACTTTTTAGATCACATTCCATGTATGAAATATTATTTTTTAATTGCATTTATGAATTTAATTCATTTTTATTAAATAGGGAACAGTTTTTCTAACAAATTTCTACATCTTAGCAAATGCTACGAGATTAATAAAAATTTTCATACAAACATAAAATCTCATTATTCTCGAACATTTCTCTATTTTTTTTAATATTTAAGAATATTTTACCTTTAAATTGTTTAGATGAAAATTTACAAACGATTTTATTCGAACTTGTGAAATGAATTACGAATATTAAATTCCGAAAAATCGATTTAGAAAAATTGTGCCTAGGAAATTTTAATGCTTTTTAAAAATGTAGTTAAATATTAATTATTAATCTTTTAATGTATTCATAACTCAAATAAAAAGAATTTTTTCAATATTTGATGATTAACGCCACGTTTTTACCTATCTCTTTCTCTTATGTTCTATGTCTAACTTAACCCGCGAAGATTGTGGAGGAGGATGAATATTTTTTTATATTGGTTTCAATAAAATAATATTTAAAATAAGTTTATCATTGTTTATTAACTTCGGACTAGTTGTCTCTACTAATAATAAAAATAAAAGCGAGTGTTTTGATTCTCTGTAGAAGAGACCGTTAAATCTACAAAATTTAGCACAGGTATAATTTGGATGATGAAAAATGCGATATATTGATACTATAATTAGAATTTTAATCAATTAATAATTAAATTTATAGTGACAAAAAAGTTACTATAATTTAAAATTATTAAAGCTTAAAAATTATTTTTAAATCCTCTTAAAGGAGAAAAGATTATCTTTCCAATGATATTTTTTGTCATATAATTTTTTTATTAATTATTAAAAATATTCTGAGTAAATTTTGTTACAGTATATTCAATATGTCGTAAAATTCAATGAAAATCGTTGGGATGAAATTATTGTTGCTACAGTTATTTCATCCTAGACATTTCTTTCATTGCTGTTATTAAAGATATAAACATATGGTTTATTTCGCCATATTAGGAAGGTTTCTGTTTAAGGCATACTTTTAATTTTGAATTTTTGTTGAATTTACAAATAACGTTTAGAAGTAATTGAAGTTCCATTCTAAATTAAAGACCAAATTATAGGTGAGATTACAGAAAATAAAAATCAATCCTGGAAATAATGGGCACAATGAGCAGAAAGATGTATCTAGGGATTTCAATACCGGTATACCGGGATACCGAATACCGGTATTTTGAGCCACTTGCACAATTTTGAAATACCGGTATTCACAAGTTTAAATACCGGTTTTTCGGTATTTACTAAAATTATTTTTAAAATTGTCTCCACTATATGTTCAGGGATCGCGAACATAGCAAAATAGTATACGTTTTTGTTTTTATGTCTCCCTAACGGGCGAAATTAATTAGCTAATTAATGGCTTAATTAATTGCTTAAATCTATATTAGCGAAACATGGATTATCCCCGAAAGAAGATATTGTATCCATAACGACTGATGGAGTAAAAGTTATGAAAAAAGTTTGAAAGTTGATTGGTGCAAATCAGCAATTATGCTATGCACGTGGAATTCAATTAGGAGTAATAGATGTATTATGCCAAAAAAATAAAGAACAGAAGAATCCAAATACTGTGGATATAGAAACTTCGGATTCCGACTTTGAAGAGAGTAATATTGACAATGAAGATAATGACAATGTAATTCTTGAAGAAGATATTGCTAATGAGGATGAAATATTAACCATCAAGAATTGCTTCCTATAATTTATAAAGTTCGAAAAATTGTTAAGATATTTAAACGTTTCCCTATAAAAAAATGATACATTACTAAAATATATACTAACTGAAAATAAAACAGAATATATATTAATATTAGTTTATAAAACACGTTGGAACAGTTCACTCCTAATCATGGAACGATTTTCGAAACTAAGAAATCCAATCCAAAAAGCAATAATTGACTTAAACCTGTAAATTAATTTTTCAGATAGTGAATTCGACTTAATATCCAGAACTATATCAGCTCTACTTCCAATAAAACTGACTATTGAGGCATTATGTCTGAAAGATTCTAATTTATTAACAGTTAATGCAACAATAAATTTCATGTTGCCGTCACTGAACGAAAAGCACATATCACTATCTGAAGAATTGTATATTACATTGAAAAATCGCACAGAAGAAAGGCATACCGAAATAGAAAATGTCTTATGGTATTTACATAATTATAATGATTTTAAAAATGAAAATAAAAAAGAAGAAAAGAAAATAACCAATTCAAATCTAATTAAGTTTATAGTAAATTCTCTTAAATTTGTTTACCTACAAACCTATCCACATTCAGAAGAATTCGGTTCAGTTATCGAAGATTATGATGACACTAATGTCGATAGTGAAAAGGAATTGTCTCTTAAACAAAAATTAGAATTAACGATAGATAAAGAAATTTTAACGAACCAAAATACAATGCAGAAATTATCTATATCCAAAACCATCCGACGAGAAATCGATTTATGAAATTTCAACGAACCAAAATACAATGCAGAAATCAGCTATATCCATAACCATCCGACGAGAAATCGATTTATTTGAAGATGAGGGATTTAGAGGTAAATACTTGGAAAATGTATATCGCGCATTGCTAACAGTACCATCAACTAGATGCCGAAAGAATGCTTCCGACAGCTTGTCATTTTTACACAAAATTACTTTTCAGGCTTAGTGACAGTACAATTGATGAATTATGTTTTTTAAGATCACATTTCAAAAATTTGTAATAGTACCACACACTGAATAGTGATATTTACACTTTTTTTGTGATTTAAGTAAATAAGATATTCCTTTACTTTTTTGTGATTCTTTATAGACTGTTATAATTTATAAGTTACAAATTATATTTTGTGATATTTACACTCTGTAATAAAACTGGCAAATAAAACAAAGAAATACCTGTGTTTTCTTTCTTTTTCTAAAATTTCTGATACCGGTATTAAAACCGGTATCCCGGTATTAAGATCTAAAAAAATACCGAATACCGGTATTGAAATTATGGTCCGATATTGCAATCCCTAGATGTAACGCTTTTTAAACATTATGGCATATGTCTACCAAAATTTGAAGCTTAGAAATACTTTGTTGAGGCTCCGTCGAGACTAAATTACATAAAATATTTAATTAATTAACGTTTTTAGCAAGTGATGAACTAACTAATCGCCAAAATCGAAATATAAAATATTTGCCTGCAACATTTTGTAAATAATTCAGATTTAAAATCAATTTTAAAACAACGGTTTCTTCAGTTGCTGCAGCTTTGATTTGCATGAACAATGCATGTATGAAAAAAATAATAATATAATTCTTTGGAATAGAAATACTAGTTAGATTAGTATACTAACTAACAATGATCTTTGTTCTGTGCTGCTGTATTAGAATAAAATATTTCACGAATCTTTATTTCAACAGAAATCAAAATAAATATTTTATTTGTTTCTCAAGATCCGCTACAAATTCTTTGTTTCATGGTGTCATTTTTTGAATGGAAGAGAAAAAGTTCTAGAATTCGGTAAAATAATAGATGCCAAAGAAAAGTGAAAATTTTTAATTACAAAATTTAGAAATTAGGTTTGCCCATTGTTCTTTTTCAATAATTTGAAGGAGCGTTACATTTAGAAATACGATGGAATTGTTCAGTGAAAATGGTAGTTAAACAATGCAATAAACATGTAACTTTAGTGAATGATTTTCCACATCATCAGTTTTTACTGTGCATTAAATGAGAATGAACAAAACATCCCAGTGCTTCATTCTATTATCATTTTAAGTAAGAAATTTTATAGTATCTAATTTTCATAAAATATCTTCGATACCGATAAATTGCTAAAAATTTCAAAATTCCTCCTTATAATTTGCAAGTATTTCGTTTTGATTGCGCACATATCCAAATTTCTATGCAGTTTGCAATAAAAGCTGTAGTAAACTCAAGTGTTGAAAGGTAAAGTATATACTCAGCATTCATATTTTTATTTACTCCTCTAAAAAAATGAATGCTTCTTAAATGAAGTTTTACTTTGCTGCGTTTGCATTAAGAAATTATTAAAGTTCTAATTCTCCTTAAAGCTTGGACTCTTGTAACTAGTGGACCATCGTTCTTTTTTTTAATGTTTTATCACCGTACACAAGAAATTGGAGCAAGTAAATCGAGAGGATATAAAATTGTTTTAGCTATGAAAAGTCAAATAAGTTCAGAGATTAAGAAATCGCACAATGTTTCTCTTATCGTTTGACTTTGATTCAAAATTAGCTCATATTTATAGGCCCTTAAAACAAACAATTTGACAATTAAAGCTGTGAAGTATTTTTAATTTCAAAAATTCAACATTGATTTAGTACTAGAAAAAAGAATTTTTTCAGTTCATTGGATTTCTGCTTTTATAATCCTTAAAAAATCAGCAATGTATTTAAACTAATTCGAACACACTATTCAAGAACCTCTTAGCAACATAAAATGTTTGGCTGTGCATTTTATTTTCTCGTACACGTAGTATCGAGAAGGTTTAGTAATTATCAAGTAATTCGAAATCAAGATTTTGACGAATCTCAACATTTTAGACTTTTCCGAGTTAAAAAAAATTAAAAACAAAGATAACTTAGAACGCTTTGATCTAGATGCATGAAATTTGGTAAACTTCTATCAAATTTTGAGCAAAATATGTTCAGTCTGTCCGGCTATTCGAATATAATTTAGCACGATAACTACAAAAGAAAGAGAGCTAGATAGATAAAATTCGATGCACAAAATTAACATCTATATTCTAGATACCTATAAAATTTTGAGACAAATCCAATGAAAGATTGACTGTCTGTCGGTCTATACTTTCAAAAACATGTGACTCAAAAACATAATGACATCAAATTTGGTATAGGATTTTGTAACTACAATCATATTTTTGTGTCAATTTTTTTTCAATCGATTGTAAAAAACGCGTCTGAAACATAAATTCGATTTTCTGATACTATTAACCGCCTGCCAGGAATTAATCGCCAAATAACTCGCTAAGATTTACATGATAAATTCTGTAAAAATGCTATGTTTGTGCCAAAATGTAATATTTCATAACTATTGTACGTCAATGCCATGCAAGGCATTCTCTGTAACATCTATTTGAGAGCACGCGAGAAAGCTTCAGGGAGACCACTCCCGCTTTTTTTTTTGTAGCTAGATTTCAATGAGTTTAATTTTAAATACAAATGTTCATTCTTATAAATACAGTAGATCTATCAAAAGAACTGGTTCAAATAAAAAAAAAATCAACATCTGTCTAACATCACAATAAACTAAATTTAACCTATTTTTTAAAATCTATTTTTATTGAAAAGTTCTTTTATAAAAAATAACCGGGATTAATTATTACATGATTAGCATATTTAGTGAGAAGTGGAAATAGCAATTTCGATATAACCCCTCCATTTGATATATTACGATATCCATTTCAAATAATGATTACAAAGTAGAGTTCATGTCTGGGTCAGTTTTCAGGACGCATAGACGGTGAGTCATTTCGATGGATTTTTTCAATGCTTGGCCTAATTCGTAAATATTAAAGTTATCAGTTTATACTTTTAACGTAACTGAGGATATATTTTCTGACAAACAATGAATTATTTGTCTTAGGAAATATTTCTCAATATGTACGAGAATTACTTTCATAATTTCCCATTAAATTTCAAACTAATTTTTTGGGGGGAATCTAGAGATGGAAATCAATTTTTTTAAAGTTAATGTACGACATTTTGTTATTTGCATATACTAAATGTGTACGATGCAAGGGATCAAATCACTGATGGAATACAAACATGAATAAAACGAGAGTAAATTCATAATATCAATGTTTTCTTATGTAAGGCCTTCAGATTCAACACTGTACAGGCAAGCAACTGAAAATGAAAACGTAATAAAATAAGAAGTTGGCTAAGCTGATCAAATACTAAATGCAACAAAGTATTCATATACTCGCGAAATATATTTTCTTTCAGATGTTTCGATATCTTTAAAATCAAGAACTTTGCAGAAAATAACTTTTTAATTTAAATGCCTTAGATATTACCGACGAATTGAATTCCCATCTACTTTCGGTGTTCTTTATTTATTCAATTTATATAAAATTAACACTTTTTTTGTTCTTAAATAGGTTAATTTTACGTGTTAGAATGAAAGTACATGGCATATCACTTTGACTTTTATTATCTTTTTAAAATAAGTGGAACTTAAAATTTTTTATATGATTAAATTTAATGTAACTTCTAAAAATAAAAAGTAATGCAAACTTCTAAGTTATTTACAAGAATTTAAAGTCTTTTCAAGAAAATTTTATAATTTTTTTAGAGTTTAGTTTTTGATAATAGTATTAAACCAATATAGAAGTTGTAAAAAATTTTATTTTCAAAAACTTCTTGATATTTTCTATATTTTTCATTATTTTCATTTTAATAACTGCTAGAGAATTTTTTTCAACAGTATGAATAAATAAATATATGTATATAAGCATATCCATATCTCTGTTGAGTAAAATATCATTTGGTCATAATATGACTTGGAACATTAAAAATAATCTCAATTTACGAAAAACAGAAATTATGCGAATTATGTAATTAAACATCAAAGTATACAATGTAACTACTTTAATATCTTTTTTTATTCGTTAGCCAATGCCATATGTTGAAATCACAAGTTCGTCATTAACCTTCAGATGTTGAAATAGCAGATAAAAGAGATAAGAGCGATAAAACAGCGTTGAAACGTCAAATTATTATTCAAATCAGGTGAAGAAAAGACTAACCAAAGTAAAAAATTCAACTTTGAATAATGTTGAACCAACCAACCGAATAATTTAACAATATCCATTTCCTTACTCAGTGGAAGCTAAAGCAGGTGCTTACTTGAAAGCTATTTCGATCTCAATAGAATAAAATGGAATCATGATTAAACTGCTTTTCAAACAAATGTTTATAGGTTCCGTTATTCGCAGCTGCAGGTTGTAGATAAATTATTCAAGTCAAGATGGTTAAAGTAATTCAATTAACAGATATTTGCATTTATAAAACGTTAAAATAATTACATGGTTGAAGCTTGTTTACACTGCAAGTGGTAAAATGTACGACTAGAAGGTTATAATTTTGGCTGGTAACTGCGCAAATTATTTAAATAAAAAAATGCAATTATATTTAATTGACAAAGATGTTATTTGATTAACTTCAATATGAATTTGAGAGCTGATTTAAAATTATGATTATTTCTTTGTCGTTTTCGTGTTTTTAGATATAAATATAATTTTAAATAAATGCATGAATAAACTCACACTTTGCTACAATAAATTAATATTTTCAGTTCAAAAAATATATTTAATTGAATAATTGTTTCCCATTCTTGCTCCTAAAAGTGCGACTTGAAGATTTTGAGTATTTCTTCTTTATTTATGATGGAAAAAGTAATAATTAAATTTTAACTACTATTTTTATGAAAAACAATTTGAATTATACTAGTAAGATACTGCATCTTAAGCATATGATTAGAAATTAATAGAGTTCTAATTTTTTTAATTCAATTTTTCCTAAGATATTTAAGATGCTTCAAAGCTAAGATTTAAGATGCTTACGATATTAAGATGCTTCATTTACTGATTTATAAAATAGATGATAGAAAATTATAATAATACATTAAGATCTTCAAATGTGTTTATAGTTAATTCATTTCAATAGACAGAAAAGAACTTTGTAAACGTCAGACTTCGACTTCAGACAAAATAACAATTAGTTTACTTCATTAAAGTTCTTTTTTTTTTGTTGCTTAAATGCGCTTTATTTACTTTATAATAAATTTATTATTGAGCAATTTCCTTAAAAATTATCAAAAATAAGTTAAAATAAAATAATTGTAATACTCGAATGACACCTAGTGTAAATGCTCATGAGTTAATACATCAGCTCATGTCCAAATAAATTTTGTCAATTTACACATATTAAAAACATTAAGATATAATTTCACATTCGAACCTTATCACATATCTTACCTTTGAACAGTCAATAGGACAAAACTAAATGGGTCATTAACTTTCCTCCTTTTTTACCATTTTAGATGTAAAAAAACGTTTTACGGCTATTTTATAAAGTATTGAGGAAATAGAAAAGTCAGAACAGTGCCTTCGAACTCATAACGTGGAAAGCTTCCCAGAGTTACTTTTTAACTTGTTAGCAAATGACTAATTAGATTGTTTTGCACTAAAATTACAATTTTCAAAAGTTGTATTAGCCAATAAATATAATCATAATTTAAACTCCCTTTGATTCTAATGCTGGCGTTTCTAACAGGATCTTTTACTAAGTACACTATTAACAAAAAAAGTATAGAATGTAATTGTTTTTTAAATCGAATTTTGTTTTTAAAAATTCTTTGAATGTTCTCATAAAGCTTTCTTCATTGATTTGCATCAATTAAAACAAACTGTTTTAATATTAAAGAGCATATTTCGAGATCAGAATAATGCTTCCAATGATAAAAAATAAAAAAAATAATCTCCTTTAAAATGCTTTTAAGAGGGAAGTTATAAATTAGATGAAAGTACTCTAGCAATATCACTAAAATTTTAAAGATTTCGAGTTCACTATTACATTTTCTGCCCTAAAATATTTAACACGATATGTAAATAAATTCTGAGACATTTATGTTTTTTTTTAAAAATTATAAAACAGATATATAATTTGACGGAGGATATGTAAATATATTACTGATCCTGAAAATGATTCCTAATAAAGAAAGGTGTATATATATATATATATATATATATATATATATATAGAAAGATTTTGAAGTTGGTTTTATTTTTATCATTAAATTAATTGCTTTATAATATTTATTAGATAATACAGGCGGGATGAATATGTAGATTTATTGTCATAAAAATATTAGTAATGGGAAATATGTAGAATTTATGTTAAATGTTATTTATGTTCAAATGTTTAGCAAGTTTTTATTCCACATAATTATATACAAATAAGTTAATTTGGAAAGTCTATTATAATACTATGTCCCCAGTTGACAAGCTATGACCGAGTTTGTTTTTATTCAATTTTAAAAGAATGCAACATTATTTTTAGGCAATTTTAACAATATGCATTGTTTTCATCCATACATGAGCGGTTATAAGAGTTTTAATGGTTTTATTTAAACATTTATTTAGCACATTTAAACATTTATTTAGCATTTTTTTTAAACATTTATTTAGCCATCCTGACCGGATGGCTAAATAAATGTTTCATTAGAAGTAACTATTTATTTTGGATATTTGCCTCTAAATTTAGCACTTTATTAATGTATATTTGAGGGGAAGCGTTACTTAAAACATAAAAAGTAACACAATATGGTCGAAGGAAAAAAAAAGTCCCTTCTGTCTGGACCCACCTTTATATGTCATGCAACAAACCGATATTTTCTCCCTGTGGACCCGCCTTTGAATACCTCCTCAAGACCTTTGACACCCGGTTTTTAAACGTCTGTGCCAGGAACAACAACCCGAAACGAGCACCAAGAACCGGTGAGAAATTTTCAAATTTTCAGCCACCAGACGGTTCGAAAGTTGCTCTGGGGTCGCGCAAATGATGCGGTTTTCCGGAAACGTCTCAACGATTGTTTAAAGCATTTCCGTCTCCAACACACTCGTGCCGACCTTGAAAGATCGTCTGTTGAAAAAGAGTTGGTCGTCTGCGAAAAACCACATCCTGAATGCCTGCAAGGTATGACCTCACTCTGGATGACGGACCGCAGACCCGCCTTTTCAGAAAAACCGATCTCATGGCTGTTCCAGACTGGAGAGATTTTTGACTGCTGCTCCTTCATGTGTGCAGAGGATCCTGAACTCCGTCGGCATTCCTTTGGAATAAGTTCTAGTTTGAATTTTTTTTCTTTAAAAAAATACCGAGCTGGTTGTTTACTTTCCATTTAAATATCTGGAAATGCAGAATTTAGCATGAGTTCTTTGCTGTGGAGGGTGATCTGTGGCCTGAGTCTGAAGTGGTTTGACTTGTAGAGGGGCAATTGCGTTGTTGATGGAATTCGTTAGATATCGTGTGTAGTCTAACAATCTCCGAATTCTTTTTTGTTCTCTGAATGCTTTTGTGTAGTGTAATGAATCTAATGATGCATGAAAACTTTATTTAAGCTATACGAAATGAACTTGTTCAATCAAGCACAAACTTTGCGTCATGGTTGATTTTTTTGGGTTAATTGCCTTACTTTCTCCATTGGTTTCATTGTTTCATTAATGAGAAATCTAAATTAAAACTCTGAATCATTTTCAATTAACAAGTTACAGCGTTTTTATAAATTCTGTTAAAACTTGTTTCAGAATTATTATTATTTTTATTTTTTTTGCGTAAACAATACAAAATACATCTACGTGATTTCATTTGTATGACTTCCTAGATATTTACATAGGTATGAAAAGAGATATGAAATCTGAGTTTTATTACTATATAATCATAATATTTCTTTATCAACTATAATTCATCTCAATAATAATTTCTTCTTGTATCACGCTTAGAGATATCGATTTTGCTAAACAAAGCCTTATATTTATAAAGAAATTTTCAATTATAAATATGTTAAAACAAATTTATAACGCATTCGTTGTCGTTTTTTAAAAATATATATTGAAATATAAGTGAAATATAATCTGTATCATCAATCTTCACTAAATTTATTTATATTTAATCTTCAACTGAGGAACTAAAATTCACGCCATGAGATATGGATTAAAAGTGGAGTGGCTACACCTTTTTTTGTAGAGTTATGATGAATTTACAGGACTTTTCATGAATGTGTATGTTCGAATAAATTTGTATGGATATTTGCCTGTAAGTGGGTGTGTTTAAACAATGTTAGGTATTACATAAGTAGGTGTGATTATCCATAGATATCTGAGACTACTAGTAAATGGTAGTTGGGTTTTTTTTTTTTGAGTCAGTGGGTGGATTTGTGCGTGGGTGTTGCCCTGTGGGTATGTTTCTTCGATAAAATATGTTCAAGTATTGTTGTTACTGGCTCATATGAATTTGACATTCGAGGCAAACTTGCTCTCCAAAGAAATTTCTTATGAAACCATTATATTAATAAATCTTAGTTCAATCTGCTGTATTAAGTTGTATCTAAGTCGATGCAAACTCTTAATAGAATGACATTAATGTTATTTCATGAAGTAATGTTCTGAAACTTTATAAAGTTTTTATACAAATAATATAAAAACTTTTGAAAATATAATTTTTTTATGAGTACTTTATTCAGATAATAAAAATATATACTTTTGTTGTGATTATTTTGCAATTTTATTAATGTATTTGAAAGCAGAAAAGCTTTGAATTCTAGTAAAATGGAAATTTGCTAAAGCTTCAGTTCAAAAAGAAAATAAAATTTATATTTTCATCGAATATTAGGAAACTTTGTTTTGTAAATATTCAAGGGGCATTCTTAAAAGAGTTTACTCTGATTAAATAAACAAAAGTATATGTTATACAGAAAAGATGGTTAAAAAATTCTAGAACATATTAGCTATTTGACTGATAGAAAGAAAGAAGAAAGCAAATGCAATCGCATGATGGAAAAAATTAATCATTGAAATTATTTTAAAACTACTTATTTTATATACTTTAATGCCCTTGATTTTATCGTTTTTAAAAAGATTTGTTACGACATATCTTATGAGCATACATCTTAAAAGTTAATTTAACGGCTGTTTAAGAAGATTCTTAAAGTTTTGAATCCATTTTACCGCTGTAAAAAAAACCCAACATGTGCAATGAAATATATGCGTATGATTAGGCCCTTTTCCTTTGGGTATTTGAAGACAGTTTTAAGAAATCGCCTTTTTATTACAACCACACAAGAACTAAACTTTGCGAATAGAATAAAAATAATCGTGTTTTGTTTTTAACCCAACGTCGAGAAGGCTTATTTTTTAACCGCAGAAAAGGCTAGGATGTTAAAACCGCAAGCAGGAAATACGTAATGTCTCGACACCTACGCCTGCTCGGTCACAAAAGACGGGATATATTTAAATATATGCCATTTTCTTCTACAAAATCAATTTATGTTATTCTAAACTTCAGAAAATAAATCTCTATAAGCTACTTTATCAGTAATTCCTATTCTAATTGAATTTTTTTTATGAATTTATTTTTAAGGTAATTGTTGGCATAATAACTTCAGAATTCAATTCTGCTTTTAAAGGATATTTCAATAGTTAGTTTTGAATATGACCAGGATGATTACTTCATATAAAAGCTTCCTGATTTCAGATTGAACTCCTGATTTAAAAACCTCCTAACTCATATCTTTTTATATAAAAGATAAAAGAATAGTATAAGTGAAGGATTTCCAATGAATTTTAAAGATCTAACGCATCTATTGTTAGTTTTATTTAAAATCCATCGTTGATTCCAGAACAGACTCCTCTGAAGAAGATCAAAAAGAATGGACGCGATTAGAAAATAGCACTTCTCACATAAATCATGTACTAATTTTTGTTAGATTAATTTTTTGGTCGAATATTAGAAAGAGTATAAAAAAATTTGCTTGCTTTAATCTTCATTCAAGCAAATTTTTATACGACTCTAAGTCTGAAGGAATTTATAGTTGATATTTATGAACTAGTTTCTCTAGTTTTAAGCTTTTCTTTATATTACATCTATTTTCATTTAGAAAACAATATATTTTTTTATCTTCATAAAAATATAGCAAGAAATAAGAATTTTCCAAGTGATTGCTTACATATTGAATAAATAATTTGTATTCAGTAAGACAAGCAAAGATTAACAAAGGAGTGACAATAACTCATAGCAATTTGCAATAATGTAATTTCAATAAGATATTATTAAAATTGCTAAAATACTTATTTAATATTTAATTACTGAATTACAGAATAATCTATTACTAAAATTACTAATTCATTTAATTTTATAGGCAATTCAAAATTTAATTAATTAGTCTTAAGAAACAAAAAAAAAATGACCGAAGCTCAATAATTATTGTAGTACAAAAAAAAATCTGACTTTTTCTTGGAAACAGGACTATTTAACAATATAAATTCCTTGTATTCCTTAGTAAACAAAAAAAGATTCTTAAGCAGAAGCATGCATATAAAAATTTTGAAACCTATGATTGCCGAATTAGAAATAAAAAGCAAATGGTGAATAGAATAAAAATTTATGTAATATTTAATTTTTTGAGTATTTATTGAAATTAAATGGTTCATTTTTTTCGATATTTAGATAATGTTTTGAGATATTTTGTCGTATTACCTAATAAAACTTTTCAAATTTTTTGATTTGCAAATTCAAAATTCGCATAGATTTGATGAAGCTTAATTGTAGCTCTTCAGTCAAGAATTTCTTTTGTTTAATATTTTTTTTCAGAGCAGAAATGTCACTAAATCGCAAACGCTTCAGAAGTTCACGAATATTTTTTTAGAATGGCAGCATCTATAAATATATAATAAAATGTTTTCTTTTTATGTTCAGCGATCTTCGTTTCGAAATGAAACGAATCACTTTTATAAATAAATTGAATACGCATTAAAGAATTGATACCTTCTTAAACGTTAACTTTTAAATGAAGGAGATATAAAGTACAATATATCCTGAAATGATGATTCTACGATAGAATAATAAAAAACTTTCAGTCTTTTACAAGTCTTTAAAAGATAAGACATCAATTCTTCTCCACTGTTCTATGCTCACCTCATTAACTACTTCCTACAAATCATACATATTGTGATACAAAAAGACACGGAAGTAAAAATAATCTGCAAGGTGTTGTAGATCCCCACAGTTTACATATATGAGAGAAGTTAAACTCGAATGGCAGTTATACCACGAACGTAAGTAAAACCAAATCTCCTTGAATTCTAATCAAGAGAAGGTAAAATGCCATGGCAGATTCTTTATATCAAGATATTTATTGTTACAGAATGCATATCAGATAATATTTTTTTAAAAAATCAGCTTTTTTTTAACCTTATAATTTTTTGTATGAAAGTTTGTTTATTTGATAGTTACATCTAGAGTAGGTAAATGTAATAATAGCTACTTCTAAAGTATTAAGTGCTCTCTTTTCAAATTTTTTTATTTGTAATTAATTAAACGTTCATCGAAATTTCAATATTTTTCCTTAATAACTTTTGGGTATATTATTGCATAAAGCTAATTTTTACATCACTTTAAAAGTAAAAAAAAAACTTGCATCTAAAAAATATTATTTATTTATTTTGCAACAACTGATGTGCTTGATTTTTACAATTCACTTGCTATTGAAATTCTCAGTAATCGTTGAATTGACTTACTCTATAGAAACTTTAATTTAAAAAAATGATTAAAATTCCATTTGAAAAATATTTAAATTACAAGACTTGCTTGTGTAATTTTGGAAGCATCTCACATTTTGATATAATTTAATGAATTTGTAAATATGATTTGGGAATGATGGCGAAATAACATGACTAAAAACGTTGATGATAAAACAAATAAACCTTTTAAATATATTGGCATCATATTTCAGCCTAGAAGCTCAAATGTTTTATCTGAAA
Organism: Argiope aurantia; assembly: GCA_026543865.1. NCBI lineage: Eukaryota > Metazoa > Arthropoda > Arachnida > Araneae > Araneidae > Argiope > Argiope aurantia. The sequence continues at coordinate 67,221 of JAPMOR010119322.1, read as the reverse complement.
TTTTTTTTATTCTTAAAATACCAAAAGATGCTGAAATAAAATCATATAGCATAAAATGCAATAAAGGAAATTGTAACAGAAATGGTGTAAGAAAATGGATACATCAAATAATATACTCAATCACAGATATTTTTATGAATACTTGATAGCACTAATCAAAAATTAAATTAAGTATGAAATATTTCAAAACATTTTTATCAATCTAACACATGGAAAATTCTAAAGCTATATAAAAAAAGATGCATTATCTTTTGCAAGCAGCTTATATTCATCGATTCAGAGATAAATAGTATCCTTTCAGTGCAAAGTTAGGCTTAAACATTTTAGATAACATTTAAATATAAAAGATGCGTTATTTATTGAAAGTAATTTATATTTATCAATTCAGTAATAAATCATATTCTTTCAATGTTGGTTAAGCTTAAATACATTGAGTCATCGATGTATCTTGAACCAATGCATCTTGAACATCAGAAAATTGTTCAAGATGCATCGGTTTGCATTAAAAATTGTATTAAGAGTACAAATCAGATTAATAATAAAAATTTTCAATAAATTTTTCATTTATCTTACATCTTCCAAAAATTTGCTTTCATCATATTTTTTACAGTACACAAATAGAATAATGGTTGAAAAATTAAGATTACAGATTTCGTGCATAGAATGTATTTTCCATTTCATACTATTTCTCTCATCATAAAGTAATCTTAATTTCTTTAAATAAAAAACGATATTTCAATAACAATTTATCTAATTGTATAAAAAGTTATTTTTGAAATTTTTTAAATTTAATTTTAGAGACATCTTTTGTTCTCTCTGAACATTTTATTATGAAATCTAAAGTTTAATTCGAATTTCGAAAGAAAATTACTTAGAAACTTCACAAAATGACAAGTTGAACCATGAACCAAAATAATATATAAACTATATCAATAAGATAGCTATATTTATATAATTTAAATATTATTATATATATAAAATAAACTGTATAAATTAAAATAATTTTTCAAAAAATTCGTCTAAAAAAAGACTGTAAGATTACCAAAATTTTATCATATCCAGCATTTTCTTTGAACCGATTTCTTTAGCACTATACAGACATTACAATACATTACAACTATACAGAGACATACATTACAACTATAAAAAGCAATACATTTTCTTTTTAATTTAAAAATGTTTAAATAAAAAATAACTTTCTAAAAGATCTAAAATTGCTTTAGAAAAAATTGAGAATCTTATTTGTTTATAATTCACACCAATAAAACTTTAAACTTGTTTTTAATATAAAAAAAAACGACTTACCGTAATAGCCCTAAATAATTCATTTATTAAATCCATTTGAATGCTGCTTGAGTTTCATTTTAGTTTTAGCATTTATTTTTAAGTTCTCGTAATGATAATTTCATATGTAATAATCAAGGGACTACAAATATAAAAGCACATCAGCGTAGTAAAAATAGAATTATTCTCATACCATTTCAGCGTTCTAAGAATAAAAGTTCTTTTTCAGGAAATTATTTAAAAAATTAATGTCATAGAATTTTATTTTTTAAATGTTGCCAGTTTCAATTAAATAAGAATTGTTATTTCTTTGCAACTAATCAGAACTTTTTGTTATCATTCAGCAATTTTAAGCAGAATTACTATCAGCAATAAATAATATAAAGATTTTTTTTTTAATTTTAAAAGAATTATTCCTCTGAAATTTCATGTAATATGTGAAATATTGCATGCAATGATGAAACTGTAGAAATATTAATTTCTCATAGTAAATAAATTTATAAAATATTCCGAATCTGATTTTTTTTAAATAATAAAAGAACGTTTAAACAAACGATTTTAATTTTAAGCGTATATATGAAAGTTATTCTATCGATGTAAAATATAAATCTGCCAAAAATTGGAACTAAACGATTCAGCAAACGATTTTAATTTTGATCGTAAAAATACAAATAATTCTTTAGATATAAAATATTAATCAGTCAAAATTTAAAATTTTCTGCTTTTGATATAATTATCTGGCTTCAAATATTTTATTAATGATTATCTAATAAATTTAAATTAATAACTGCCAGCTTTTATGTTTATTCTAAAATCATCTGCTTTTTAAATTAATTTCTAATATATGTGTACAATACAACTGTAAGGCGAATAAATAAAATAATAGCTCAACTGAACTCTCCAGGTTAGTTTATCAGAATTTTTTGATTTTTTTTTCTTCTTAATTTGAAAATTTGCATTTAAAAAAAATCGCATAATGATATTTTTAAAGTTATTTAGTAAAAACATCTTTTTCGAAGTGATCACTTTTTATATCAATATTTTTGACATTCTATAAATAATTAAATAACAAATAGAAAATGTTGTTTTAGTAAGAAAAAGTTGTTTGTAAAATTCAGGTAAATAAGATAGAAATAAAAAAAAAGATAAAGAAAAACGGAATAAAAATTCGAAACTTAAATTTAAATTATTTTATCGAAGCGACATATAGAAGATACAAAAAGCTTTCAATTATATGAAATGCAATATATCATACTACCAAATTTTGAAAAGAGAAACAAAATTTTGTTCCTTAATTATTCATTGTTACAGGAAATGCTTACATGAATAACTTTCGAAATTCAAATAACTCTTTTATATTTGAAATCGAACACAAAATATTTAGGTAAGCATATACTTCTCTATTTTTCATTTTAATTATGTTAGTAATTTGCATATATTTATACGATTGCATTTAATATGTAGTGCAAAGGCAATTTTTTTTTATGTTAAGGAATCTGCCATGGGTTTGATTTATTTTACAAATATCTGATAAAACAATAAGACAATAATTTGACAAATTGTCTGTCAGCTCTCAAATTAAATTCAACTCAATCTAAATTTGCAATTTGTCGAAATAATACTTATTTTAAGAGAACTAGAAAATTATTAATAGAATATTTACTAATTGAAATATTTTTATTTATTCAAGTAATTAGAAATTTGTACATAAATTCTTACAACTTTACAGCAAAAAGCATAACCAGAAAGAAGTATTTAAAAATCATAAAAGGATTTTGATTATAACAGAAAAAAAATCCTGAAAAATAAATTAGGTACGTGATGAAATTAATTAAAAAAAATTAATAACTGTAACAATAAAAGAATTATTTTCGCGGCAAAATTATTATGCTCCATTTTTTTATTCATGATTTTTTAAAAATAGATATCAGTAATAACGTTTTATAAATTCTGCTCAGATTAAACAACTTTCTCCGATGTGTAATTTGAACATTTTAGTAATTAAAGAGTGCTTAATTTGAACAATTAAGTAATTAAAGAGTAATCTAATTATAAAAATTCCAGAAAATATTTAATTGAATGTTTGACAAATTTTTATAGCTTCTTACGATTTTAGAATCTCAGTTTTTTCCTTTTCTTATTTTCCCTTCATGAATATTTCTTTTCTTTCTAAATGATCTTTTAAATTATATTTGGAAAATTTTTGTTTAGTGCGGAGCTATTTCTCAATTAATTAATTATTTCTTAATGAAGGATTTTAAATAGAGAAGAATGCAATTAATCGAAATGGATTTTAAGACATTTTATATTCAGACTTCTGAAGTTTTGTAATTGATGGCAAAATGAATGATTTATAATTTAAAATGCTATGTACATAGAAAAACAGTATTATTGATATAATAATACTGATCTGACAAAAATAATAATACTGTCAATTTCAATATGAAATTAGTAGCATCAAAAAAACATGTTTACAGTAAAACATCAAATTGGCAAACAAAGTTTTATATTTCCATGTGAAAAAAAAATTTATTTTCCGTAATTAATTTTCATATGAGTTAATAAAAAATACGTTATCTGATATATTGGTGCTATAATTGAAGGTCAGGATTTATCGTGAATTTGCACAGAGCTCATATATAAAATGTAATGTTTTCAAACTTTTAAAGAAATCTTTTTGGGAATAACTGCAAATTAAATATACGAAGTGGAAACCATACATGGTTAAACGATATTTTTTAAAGTTTAGTGATATTCCTTTGTTCTTGATATTCTACACAGAATTCTGTTACTATACTTTTATTTTTCACTAATAATTTCTTATTTCCAAAAAAATCTTCGAATTAAAAATGTTTTAACTGTAATTTTCTTCCTCTGATATGAAAAGTTTTTGTTATCAAAATATAAATGAAACCTAAAAAGATTGTTTTATTGATATTCTTCCTTTCTCCTGATCAGCTAATGCAGTTTCAAATTTGTTGCTTAGAAGGAATTATTTAGATAGGGCTTATTAAAAGTTATCAATGCTTAGAAGATGCTTTACATAATGAGGTTAATGAAATTCTCCTTTTTTCAATATTTTTAAAAGCCAAGAATGAATATTAATAAATTAATATGATGAAAAAAATCTTCTTTCTTTAATGCATCATTGCTAATTTTATGAAAATAGTAAAGGAAATCAGTAATTGGATATAAATGTAAGTCATTTTAAAATTTTATTTTTAATCATGCTATATCTGCTGTTTCAAAATATAATTCATCCCTCAAATCTGTATAGAATATATGGTAGCTGGACCATTTGTCCTTAGCTCTTTGGGGAGATATTTAAGATACAGTTTGCTCTAAAAATTCTTATTGATGGCTACTCTACGGAGAGAGACATTATTTGCGATTCCATCCTTTATTCCATCACGATCGAAGCTGAAGCACGATTTTTGTCGAACACTTTAATAGTCATCCTTTTTCAAGCTGTAATCATATCGTGATAGATAGCCATCGATTATTATCATAGATACTGAGATAACGATCGTTTTATCGTTATCGGAAATTCTATTCTTATCTAAAGGTTTGCAGCACAAGACTCCGACACTCACTTCTAGTTCTTGTGATTCAGTTTTTTGAAGAATACTTTCATTGTATTTTGCTTCTTTAAAAAAATTGATAGCTTTTTGCTTGTTGGAGAAAGGAAATGATGTTACTTTTGTATAAAGAACATAGTAATTGGAAATGTAAAAAAAATATTTCACAATTAAGATCAATTTGGGGTATATATAAATATTATAATAAATATATATATATATATATATATATATATATATATATATATATATATAATAATTAGTATATTAAATTATTCAGCCCAAGTTTTCTTTCTGTGATATAGTAATATTGGTCTGAATCTATTAATTATTAACTTTAATTTCGGGGAAATTTTGGCTTTTTTTTAAATTTAGAAGTCATTTCATTTGTCTTAAAATATATTTTCCTAAGAAAATTAATTCTTAGAAGTTTCAATAGAATAGTATTTAGAATCAAGGAATTTTAAAAATATGATTTTGAAACGGTTTATTTAGCATCATATCGTCTGAAAATAAGAAATGCTGTCTAGTAATTCATATTATTGAAATCGTAACTTGCGTTTTCTGTAAACTTAAAACAAGAGAATTTTGAATGCTCTAAAATAAAGAGAAATTTAGCGAGGGAAAAGAAAGGTAAATTAAACTACATTTCGAATTCAAAGTCTTTAAAGGAATATCGAAAAGTGAGGATTAAAAAGTATTTACTTTTATTATGGAGAAACAGAATGGAGGATAATTAGTTATTTTAATGCTAATAAATTATTGAAGGAATTGATTGTTTTAGTTCAATTTCCAAATTCTGAGGATAACTCTTAGAAATAAGATTTCATTAAATACTTTCATTTCATTAATTGTAACTGCCGAAATAAATCTCATTTTAAATCTTCATTACTAATGCATTAAAAACTTGAACTAAACTCGGAGATAAATTACTTAAAAATAAAAGTAGTTAGGAACCAGTAGATAAAAACTCTAGCCTTATCACTTTTTAGTAGAACTAACTTTTTAAGCAAAAAATTATACAAATAAATACATATTTCACATATAAACAACAAAGGATGATAATTATAATCTTTTTTGCATTAATCTTTCCAAGTCAGTATTAAAAATCTTGTTAGTTGAATCTATATATTTTTCTGGGGCCGTGTCTGTGATTATCTACCTAAATGAAATTATAATTTTTGGATGATTATCTAGTTAAATTAAATTCTTGTGCAGTTCTAAGATTTTAAATAGTGCTAAGTCGCCAAAACTGTCTGTAGAATGACTACAAATTTATTATGGTAAACCTACTTTCAACTAACAAAGATAAGCTAATTAAGTCATGGTGGAAAAGTGTAAAACTATTTTTACTACGTTCGGAGTTACATTGCAGGAATGCACGCGTGATGGTAAACTTGTCTAAATATGGGATATAAGCTAACTTCCTTTCCCCAAACCCTCCACTAAAATACAGAAAAAAAGCTTAAAGGAAGCTTGAAAAAAGTTAAGCCCTCCCCTCTCCCCTCTAACTGCAATTAATATGGAATATAGAACTATGACATAATTATGAAGTGCTTCTGTGTTTCCAGAAGACTATTTTATTTATTTATCTTACGACAAAAATCTGAAATTAACAAGCATGTAAGCTAATTCTAACTTAAATTTTTAAAAACAATCGTTGTTTGAAAATTAAATTGCTCCAAAAGCTTTAAAATGATATTAAAACTTTAATTTTTAATGAATAAAATATTTAAAAAAAGTTTTAAATCTTTCTCTATAGTTTTCATATATTTATTTCTAATTCTAAATTGGAAAGTTTTGAAATATGTGTTAAAATGCACTAATTCAATTATCATTTTCAAATAATACTCTGTTAAAATGTTTAAATATCTCGAAATATTTCAAAGGCATCATATTATAAATATAATTATTTATAAAGTTCAAAATAATTTTCAAAATTGAGAATATTTATAAAATTAATCTTATTTGATAATTGGATGTGTCTCGCTTTTAAACGTACAATTGAAACTAAATAAACAAATAAAAATGAGTAAAATTCGCCTTGTGAAATAGCTGCTTTTTAAATATGAACTTTAAGGTTTTTACCTAGAATTAGAGAAAAAAAAACGAAGCATTTCTAAAAAGCAAGAATTACCTTATTCTTCTGCAAAAAAAAAGTAAAATTATAGTAACTTTTTTGAATTTTTGACCTTATTTGCATAATTTTAGGCTTTTAAAATTTTTATTATATATCAGTTTTACTGAGTTTTTTTCGGATACGAACTTTTTAATAGTATATGGATGCATTTATATTTAGCTTTATCTATATACTTATAATAAAGCTCAATGTGTGTGTGTATTAGCTCTTTACAGGCCAGACCGTTCAACCTACAGCTACCAAATTTGGCACGTGTATACTTTGAAGACCGTGAATGTGCACCTCGGAGCAATTTTTTTTTTTGAATTTTGAATTAGAATTTTAATAATTAAAAATTAAGCGAAATTTCAGCGTTTTTCTGCTATAACTTCCGAAAATATTACAGCACAAAGTTGATTTTTCAAGTTTATCAAGTTTAAGCTCAAAAAATTATCTTTTTAATCATACTAATGCTTTAACCTATAAATTAAGTTTCAATTTTTAACGAATTTTTACAGAAATATTTTAACCATATTTTTTAACCATATATTTCGCATAAAATAAAAATAAAATTTAATCGGCACAAGCACGTCAATGGGAAAAAATTAGCAAGAAAAAATTTATCAACGTGTTGCCATCACATTAATAGAAGTTCAAATTTAAAAAATAAATAAACTGTCATTGCAAATTAAATACACAAAAGTTTAATTTTCAGCACGTGTCTGTATGAAATGGAAAAAAAATGATTTATAAAAAGTTACATATTTAATGACTTATATAACACTATGACTGACAAAGTATTATGTAGTTTTTTTGTATAATTCATTCAATTTTGTATAATTCAATAACATTTTGTATAATTCAACAACACTTTTGTGAAGAATAACCGGTAAGAGTGTTATGTAATAATGTTAACACTTTGTCAAGTATGAAAGTTATGCATTTTATGTCAAGTATGCATTTTTAATAGTATTAACATAATTAACTTTTTCATCAATAAATGTCACAATAACTCAAGAAAGCATTTTCAAGGAGTGTAATCTCTACAAATTTTTTAACCATTGAATTTCTTCCAATTAAATATAAAACATGAATTTAGCAATTATAAAAGTATTGAAGTCGAATTAAACACTTTATTGGCTTGTGTTGCATGAAAAAAAGTCTTAGTCTGTTTGAAAACAATTTTTAGACAAAGTAGGAAAATTTAAGAAGAGGGAAAATAGTTTAGAACAAATTTGTAGAATGCAAAAAAAAGAAGTAGAAAAGAACAACCAGACAAATGAAATTGTTTTCAAAATGATTGACTAAGACTCAGCACCAGAATTCAAGTTTGTAGAAGTACTTTACTTACAAATGAAATTTAATCAAGGGTAAATCTGAAATGCAATTAATTTAACCAAAATAAATAAATTGTAAAGTTATTTCGTTATTAAATCTTGTTAGAGTTTAAGTATTTACATTTACTTAATGGCGGTATTTCAAAACTTGCTGTGCTTCTTTTATATTGCAAATTATAAAAACGGAAAAACTTGATCGCAGTAGACGCTAGTTGAGAAATTCAGCATGGTGTAAGACACGTTTTATTAATGGTTATATCTTCAGGATGTTCCTTCATTTAAGGAATGAAAGCTGAATAACGGTCAATTTCGAGAAAATAATTTTTAAACTTTCACCTTGAAAAAAATGCTAGCAATCATTTTTTCGTAAATATTTGGCATATTTTTCTGCATTTGTTGATTTTTGATTACATATAAGGTTCAGAATTAGAAATATTACAAATACACTAAAAAAGGAAAAATGTTTTGACATCAAGCTCAATTAACAAATTTTCATTCTTAAAAAAAAAACAGTTTTTTTTTTAAATATTTGTTAGGAAATAACCACAAATTTTGAACCATTATCTTCTCAAATGAGTGACTGTCTCTATTTCAAGTATAGTTCCAACTGTTTCCAGAAATTTAAAAAGAAACTATTTCATTCCAATTGTTTAAAGTTTTAATCACTTTTTAATGATAGGAGTTTAATGGTGATAATATTTAACATCATTTAAATTTTTAATAATAAATCACTTATTTTAATTTTCAATTTTAACTCTAATTGAAATATTATATGAATGAAAAGATGTTTTATGGATAAAAATAACTGATATTTTAATAAAAATATTCGTAAATAGTTAATATAATGTGAGATAATTAATTTTAAAAAAGCCATATAAAATCGAATCCTAACTACCTTGCTGGCAAGCTGCTATAACGAAGCATTAAACGAAACCTGCAGTTTATTTTTTATATAACTTCTCAGAAATTTGAAGGTTATTTTTTGGAATTGGATCTCCTTAAAATATTTTAAAAGTATAGGGTTTAAATATTTTAATGAATAAGTATTTTGAAAGCACACTTTTCTAAAGGTAACATACCATGCCTCCTCCCGAACAGAATTTTCCCATCCCTGTACTCCTCTTGCCGGCAATTAAAATTTTTTTTACATGTGTCTTTATTTTAAATTCTATTGAAACACTGATATAGTTCACTCTTTTTTCGTAACGCTTATGGTTTCATTCATATAATATTTCAATTACAGTTAAAATTGAAACTTAACTTAACTTTTACTTAATATTCGAGGGTTTAATCTAATAATCCTTATGTGAATTTGTAAATTAACAGTATTTAAATATAATTAATGATGATTTCTTTTGTTTAGTTTATTTACTGATAATTTACTAACGAGTATTTTATTGAATTGATGATATTCTGTTAACCAGTATGCTAGATCATTCTGACGCATTTGAATGCGGCATTAAAACTGTTATCCTGCTAAAATCATCAATCCTTTGTAAAATATAAGTTCCTAACATTTTCCTTAAGTCATATATTGTCGTATAAAATCATAAATATATTTGTATAATAACACATTTTGTATATAAGTATGGAACTTTGTATAATAAGTATTTGCATTGTAAGTAATATAATTTGTATATAATAAATTTATAAATATACGTGTCATATAAATTAAATATTTTTTGTAAAAGATGATGCAAAAATTTTGATTTGTAATTTAAATGTAGCTACCCGAACTTTCGATATTATTTATAGATAGAAGTTGAAATCATTTATTCATTTTCTTTTTGACTATATTCACTTGCAATTTAGTTTTTTTTTTTTCTGCATCTGCCATCTGCCCTATTTTCCAACTATCCATTTGAATTAAATATGCAAATGTTTTTAGAATATTAACATTTGGAATGTATTTGTCTTAGTATGAGCATATCATTTATTAAAGTTTTATTTTCTGGATAATGAATTCTATGCGATTTTCGTGCCATGATGTTTCGCTAATAATAATCGATAGACAGTTTTTTTTTTCAAAATTTTTAAAATTCAATATATTTTAGAGCATTTATACGCAGACCGTTTTATTAAATTTAATATTTAATAAATTTCTTCCTTATATTGATTAATGCTTCAGAATAAACACTTTGGGTTTGGCTAACTTGTCATCATTAGGAGAAATATTTTTTTTTTTACATAAGTTTGAAATATTTCTACGAAAAATTCTATACATGGTATGGTTTGCTTGGAAATAGTGATTATCGTGTTTGGCTCAATGTTTCAGCTCATGATATTTTTTTTTTACTATCAAGCAACAAAACATCGAATAAAAAAAAGAAAAGAAAAGAATTGACAAATTTTTAGTTTAAATTTCCTGTTTATGAATGTATCATATTCTTTTGAGGCAACTGTAATTGATTGTTACAAAATATTTTAAAATATGCTTTTTTCAACCAGCTTTCTGATTATCATTTAAAGTTGTGAATAAATATTTTTCTTTTATTATAACATATATTCTGTCTTAAAACCGAGATAATTTTTATGCTTGAAAAGTTAAAAAAAAATAAAAAATAGAGTCGTTGGCAAAAGAAATTGCATTAGTGCTTTTTCTAATTAGAAAACAAAACTTGTTTGATTTACATTTAAAACTTTTCTTCATTAAAATATTTTTAAGATTAAAAAGATTTTTAAGCAAACGATGTTCAAAACTTTCAAAACATCATGGTTGATTTCATTTCTAAGCAATGCAAATATTTCAAAATTATATATTATATAAATATTTATGTTTATATAATATGCCTTTCAAAATATAACAAATCTGATTTATAAAATATTCACTAAATTATATGTCAGAAAAAAAAACACATTTAAATTGTTTTTTTAATAAGCATAAAAGTTTCTTGATAGAAAATTCATTTCTGAACTTTTGTATTTGATTATTCGCCGACTTATTTTAGCGATAAATTGGATAACTCGGTGACTCAGATTTTCTGTCTCTTTTACTGAGAAAAAGGGCGTTGGCTTGGGGAATGTGGTGGAAAATGGGAATCAGATCTCTGTTGTTTTATCACAGTTGGTATTTCACCCATAAAAGCAACCAGAATTTTGGTTTTTCTTTTACCTTTTCTAAATTTTCGTCAGAGAAACAATAATTAAGTTAAAAGTCCAGAAAAGTTTTTGAATTAAATTCAACTTGCACTTCGAAAGTTTTGCACAAACAGATCATTAACAGGAAAAGAAGATACAAAGTAAGAAGAAAACGCTAACGAATGAAACTATGTTTTTTTAATTATTTTTTTAAAGACAATATTTTTTTACAAAACTTCAAGTAAAAAATTTTAATTGCCTATTTTAGATATCAGAAATTAAGTATTTATCATACAAAGTACGATATTAAATTAATTATTAGACTTTTTGTAGTTTAAAATAGCAACTTACTGATTGTCGAAATATTTACCACTAAAGAATGAATTTTTAGTCCGAAAACATATTAATTGAGGAAAAAACCTTTAATAACTTTTAAAGTACATTCCAAAGAAGCTTACTATTTATTTAATTTTTTTATTTAATTACTTTTCCTCCGTCTGAGGCTTTAAAAAATTATTGCATTCAAACGAATAAATTTTACATGCATTAAATTTTTTCTAAAAATTGTCTTTGGTTAAAATGTTAAAATATGAAAATTCTGGCAAACTTTTATATATTTTGCTTAGATTACATCAATGGTAAAGAAAGTAGAAAAAAAATTAAATAATTTGTGATTTCTGTAATTAATGACAAAATTCAAAAATTTTAAAATGCCTCTATTTTGTATTGAGTCGCCAAAAGAAATTTTGTCGTTATCTCTTATTTTTAATGATTTTATTTATTTAAAAAAATTTAGAAAGTATTCTTCAGCTTATGTCATCTTAACATTAAAAATATTTTTATTTTAAATTTTAGTTGGTGCACCTGAAAATTTTAATGGGCATGATAAAAGCAAATTAATTTCAGCTTAAATCAGCAAAGATATCATTCCCATATAATCCCATTTAAAAATCAAGAAATAAGTTTATATATATTGCTATTGTAGTTCATCGTATATACTGTAACTACATATATCTTTTTAATTTGATCTGAATGAAGATACTATTTTAAATAATAAAAACTGATCCTTCACTCTTTTTAAGATGCCTAAAAGCATTTTTTCTCTTTTTTTTAATAAAAAGTTATCACACAAAAGTTAATGTTACATATTTGTTTTTATTTTAGATTCCCTTCTCTCAGTTTGCGTATTAGTGTAACCAAATGACTGTTATATGTCTTGGAAGGCACTCAATGTAAGTAGCATTTTTATCATATTTGTGATTCATACCTCTGAATCAACATTTATATGCCTAGCATTCATTTCACATTTCTTTTCCTTTATTTTATTTGGATAGGGTGATGTTTGAATCAGTTAGAATCAATGAACGCGTTTCCTGAATTACGGCAGAAGTTCTTCTGCTGTAGTTTCAATCATTTATACTTTGCCTACAAGGTGTTGAATTTTAGTATTACTACTGCTGTCTATTGAATTTATTTATAGGATAAAAAGTAATTATTATTAAAAAGAGCAACACGTACAGAATTACATATGCACGCCTCAATATATTTTCCCATCACTTTCTCATTAAAATCAAAAATAGGATGATAAATTTTTTTTAATCTATTAAATTTTTTTTATCTCATCTTAGGTTTAAATACAATTAAAAAATATATGTTTCTACCATTTGATAAAAGTTATTTTGCAGAATTCTATCATTTTAATTATAAAATAAATTTTATATTATTTTGGAGAAGGATTTAGCTTCGACGAATTTTGAACTATTGAATCTCCAAAATAAAATTTGACAAATTCTATTGTACTTTATGTTTGTACTCTCCTGAGAAAATCTTTAGCAAAAACTATTATAATAATTGCTTGAAGCATGACCATTTTAAGATTATCTCATTGAAATAATTGCAAAAACTTGATTCAAGTAAAAACATTATTAAATTATCAAATTTAAATTTATTTATATTAAACAATCAAAATGTTAGAGGAGTAAACGATTTAAGTACAATTCCATTTAAATGGATTAAGTAAAAAACTTAATTTCCAATTTTGACTCAAATAAATTACTTGCAAATCAATTAATTTGTCGATTACTTTGTACAAATCGCATTAAATATTCTTTAGATACATGGAATTAAGTTCTTTAATTAAATTTTTTCTTTCATTAAAAGAAACAGTATAAAAATTCTAGCTCTTAAATTACATAACTCTGATTTAGTTTCAAGAAATGTTTCGTGATACATTTAACGAATGATAGAATAAAAATTATATAAAAAATGCCTTAAGATAGAATGAAAATTACTAATCAAATAATGCAAATATATTTCTGGAAAGAAATGAATGATTTCATTTGCCCATCCAACGGTCCAAAAACAAATCATATTGCGAACGGTCTGTTACATTTGGTGGCATTTTCGCTAAAAACGGATTGTGTGTTTTCCTTGAAATGATCGTCGGTTGGCGATCAGCGAAGCGACAGATCGACAGTCCACAAAAGAATTTCACAATTCATCGCCAGTGGAGGGCTGTTACTTTCGGTAAACAGATGGCGAAACCAGAAACTGGTATAACTAAAGAGGATCAGTTGCTGTTAGCCAATAAGCGAAATCACGCTTGGTTTTCCTTTCGTGTGAGAAATGCATAGTCATCGGATGAATAATAACGATGTGGAAATTATCGCTGTGCGTTCTTTTGGGAAAGGGTAACCAGAAATTTAGACCGCCGTGTGTTTCCTGTAATTTTACAGAATATGAATAGAGTCATGGAAGAATGAATGTCATCATTAAAACTGTAGTTTTGAGAACTTCTAGGTTCATTATGAGATAATATCTAATTCATCAATCAAATACTTTCATTTACAGTAGAAGAAAGGAAACAAAATTTTAAAAAATCATCTGGAAAAAGTAGATAACTTAAAAACTTAATTCATGAACCTGTCTGAATTTCGGTTTGATAATTATGGCAATTACAAGTAGATATTCGCAAAATAAATTGTATGAGAATTCTAAAAATACAATAAATTATAGATTGTTGCTTCTAAGTGGTTAGAATAGAAATCTTATGAAATATACGAAAATTAAAAGACTTAAAATATGTTGAAATCGTTTTCTAAAATTCCTCCTATTTCTTTTCTCTGTTTAAAACTAGTCTTAGGTTTGGCTAAATTTATATCTTCTACAGATATGTGTCAAACTCTTCAAATGACAGGTTGATTGGCATTTTCGACCCTTGGAACTATTTGGGCCAGAAAGATGGTCTTTGCGAAGAGAGCCAAATAAGCGGCTCTTTTTTTTTATCTTTGCAATATACGGCAGAAAATGTCTAGATCTTCTCAAAAGAACTGATCCATGTTTATTCCACACTTATAAAAGAGTTTTTATATCTTATATGCTCCATCTTAACTTTCTGAATGTGTAGTTAACACTTTTTAAACCAACATTTAATTTGGCAAAAGCCTATCTCATGAAAAAGCTTATCACTTAATCTTATTCCATAAGAACCATGCTAAGTTGATTCTGTCCTTTCTAATTTGCCTGGTTCTTTATTCAAACTACAAAGGCAAATTCTAATCTAATTATCTTATTCTTATCTAAAGTTCTCGGCTTTAATCTACCATAGTAAAAAGTAGTTAATTTAAATGGCATGGAGAAGGTAAACGACCTAGAACATTGCATATTTTCGCCACTGTGTTCTTAGCTGTCATCTAAAATTCAATGCGCATAAAAATTGTTTAGTTCTTCCGCGTTTCCAAAATTGCTGGTTAGATCATGGCTCCTTTATTATCCATTCCTGGCTAAGTCACCGGTTGAATAATTAAACTACGTGTTAGTAAATTTAGCAAACATATTTAAGAAAATATTTATTCAAATATAAATAAAGTGACTGCACCAAATGTATGTAAGCTTTCAAAACACGCGCTTATCTTATAAATAGATATCACTTCGAAGAAGAAGGTATTTATTCAAACTCGGTGAATAATTCGTCCAGAGAAAATAATAATATCAATAATAATAAACTAACCACCTCGAATGAACACTATACTGAAAATCGATAGTATAGATTCGTTTTATAAAGTCCTGACAATAATGTACTTTAAATGTTATGAAGTCTTGGGATAGAAAGTTGTTTTGCGTATAAGGTTGTTATATGGTAACAATATTCTATACTAAGGTTCTTTTTTTATCTTGTATTCATTCGTTTCAGGAACATGAAATTCAGCTGAACAAAAAAAGCAGCGAACATTCAATCTAGATCTTTTGAAATTATTTAAAAATAGAAACTAAAGCAAAGTAATACAATAATTTTTACCAATAGATATTACCATCGAAATATATTTATACAATGCAAAAATAAAATCAGACTGTAGCACACAGGAATTTTATTAAAATATTCCTGCAAAATTCGAAATTTTTTTAATTTTATTTTTCTCGTATCAAATATAAATAGAACTATTATAGAAAGCCAGCAATTTTCTCTTGACATTTATTTATTCTTTCATGATTATTTTATTCTGCTTGGATGCAATAATAATGTATTAAATTATTAATGCATTAAATTTTCAACTCACGAAATAATTTCAATTCAGAGTACTGACAATAACAATTTTAGCTTCAATTTATATTTAAGGTATAAAAAAAAATGTTTCATATTTATAACATCTTTGTTTGTTGATGTTCATGATTTCCTCAACAACGTATTTTTAAGCAGTTAGTAAGGCTTTAATAGCCTTCTTGATGGAGTCAATCCCTTACTAGTACTATTATATGCTTGCCTAGGTAAAAATATACTTGCTTCGGTAATCTACCTGCACATTGTCTTTCGTTGCATTAGAGTTATAATTTTTTACTCCTCATGCAAACTGCACAAATAACAAGCAGAATCTTTCTTCATGGGCTTGCAACAGTAGCGAAAATTTACGTGAATAAATATGTAATGAAACAACGAAAACGGTTAAAATCTAATGCAGCTATGGAAGGTGTTGCTAAAAAATTAAGGAAAACAAATATTTTTTAAAAAAATTGCTCAAAGTTTAGAAAAAAAGTTACACGACAAATACATTTATATAATTGAAATGACATTTAAAAAAATTTAAATAATATTTTGAAATTATTTTTTTCAATGACAT
Organism: Argiope aurantia; assembly: GCA_026543865.1. Lineage (NCBI taxonomy): Eukaryota > Metazoa > Arthropoda > Arachnida > Araneae > Araneidae > Argiope > Argiope aurantia. The sequence continues at coordinate 50,711 of JAPMOR010119322.1, read as the reverse complement.
TTTCAAAAGTTTTCACGAGGAAACAGCAAAATCTCATTTAACATCTAGTTAATCAAAATTTTAAAATGCCTCCATTTTTGTCAAATATGGTAACTGTGGGACAAATAGGCTGGCCTGCTGAGCGCCAATACACACAAATATCTGCATACATACACACACACATGTACGCACTCACACATTCTCCTTTACTATTGGTAGAGATCTGAAAATGAAATGCTTCAGAAATTCTCGCATTTCGATGATTCATTTTATTTCCTTTTGAAAAAATTATGAATTTAATATTTTTATTTTTTTGTAAAATAAAGCTGATTGTAATAATCATCTATTTGATTGCAGTATTTCATGTATTTGACTGAAATGACAGCAAAAAATTCAAGATGTTTTTATTATCAATATAATTGTATATCATAAATACTTTATTACGTGAGATCTCATTGTGAGAAAAAATATGCACCTCACAATGATAGCTTCCAATAGCGGAAAACATAATTCAAGTAAGTGTTAAATGTATGCTTTTATTCATGCAAAAATATATTTTTATTAATATGAGAGATTTTTATGTTGACTTAAAATTAATATTCAGCGTCGAAATTACCAGAGAACATTAACTGTTCGATTGACAGAAATCAGCAGGTCAGCATTGATTTTAAAGCATTAAGGTTTTTTTTAGCATAAAATATTAAAAACCGATAAATGATTTTACTTTTATTTCATAAATATTTCATCCTTCTAAATTAAATATAATTGTTCTAATCTGGTTATTAATCTGATAGTTCTAATTTGATAATTGTTCATTAAATCTGATCATGTTTTTCGTTTCTGTATCTTTGACTTATTCCATTAGCATAAAATGCAGTTTCATGCCAACAACAACAAATTAATCAACAATGACACATTAATTTTTGATTGAAACATAAGTTTCATATATTGCTGCTTTAATCATAAGATTAAATGCTTTAACATCTTATAAGAATAAGGTAAAACTAAGATTATAGCACTGTTTTATTACCGGACTTTATTGTTTCGTTGGGTTACAGGATTGCGGTGACTTCATAGTGAAGTTTCACCCTCGGGATTGAAAGATGGTAAGTTCAATTCTCGATTCAAAAAAAAAAAAAGTTCACATGTTTGAGGGTTGTGAAAACTTTATGTGATGAAATTTGCATGCCCTGGTACTGTTATGTATGAAAACAGAGAGTAATATAAAGTGTAACTGAAAGTCTGTTCAAGTTAACCCCCAACAAAAGAGATGCTAATTTAAGTAAACTCAAGATTCTTAAAAATGTGAAAAATTGTAATACTTTAATACAGATATATCTTTTCGACATAAATATTCATTCAAATAAAAATATTTTTACTTTTCTTGCCATTTATGTTTGCTAAATTATGAATTTATTTGTCGATGTTATTTTTAAAAACAGTTTTTTGAAACAAATTATTTATTCTAAAAAAATATTTAGTCTTATATGGTGATATAAATAAATAATAAAGAAGCAAATTTCATATCAGTTCCAAATGAATTTTAAAGCAAAAATATTTTTTAAATATTTAAAGAAAAATATTAGTATTTCGGTTATAATTCAACAATATCCGAATATATAAGAATTAAGAATAATGTTATAAAAAGATAAAACGTTTACGTATTTATATAAGTATTAAAAACAATTATTTTTATATTTTTAATTACCTTTGAATTTATATTATAACGATAGCTCTTGCCTTCATGGACCAAGGCCTTTTTTCCAATGAAAACATTTACCATTCTTTTATTATATCTTTCCTTACAATTATTGTTTTCAATTTTTTTTTTAAATCACGTTTATTTATAGTGTTAATTAAACAATAGAATTTCCACGCCATGATAGAAACAGTGAACAGTTTCTATGCAATAAAAGTGTTTATTTTCAAAATATAAATATTACGAACAGAAAATGTCAAAACATTAAAAATTAATAACCCAAATAGCCTAGTATTAATATTAGTTACAGTAAATGTCAAAATTCTAAAAATGATATGAGCATGCAATCAATCCTAATTTGTAAGGCTATTCAATCACTCTAGCTTGTTATCAATAATTTATACTAGGTGATTTCTTTTATTGAGGTTTGATTCTAAATCTTTTAAATAAGTTATTCATTCAAGACTAAATATCACACAAATGAAAGAAAGTTCCAGAAATTTTTTAAACAATAAATTTGTAGTAGAATATGAATTCTAAAAATAGATAACTTATCTTTAAAAGAAAAAAAAAAGTGTATGTTGCATTTTGTTTAAAATGTTGCATTTCGCACATGTTAAGTGTAAGTTGCATTCGCACATATTAATAAAGAAAATTCCTGAATATTCTAGGGCAGAGTATCCCACCCCTACTCAGATTGGGATTACACAGAATTATGCTAGACAATAGTCGGGAAAAATCGACTGACTCTTCCTCTTATGTGGTAAGAATTAGTTCGATAACAGGGTGCAGCTGGACGGAGAACACGTCACCGCAGCAGTCCTTGAGCGTCGTCATTTGGGGAAAGTCCCCGGGTTCCGGTGTCTGGCGGTTTCGACGCACGCGCAGTGCGGCAACCCTGTTGCGCAATTTCCTCCTACGCAACCAGACTGAGACTGCTGCTTCTGTGGCGGCTTCCGTCAAAGGGGAACAGTCTACGTTCTACTTCGCACTGCTGCTTTCTTATTTTATTCTTTTTTATTCGCTCGCAAACTACGACCCGTTCGCATTATTTATCCGTCAACGAGTCGAAAAAGCATTCGCAGAATGTATGAGTAGGGAATTAAAAATCGTTTTTGATCGTATCAACAGCAGACGAAGCAAATGATTCAGTAGCTAGGTCATTTCTTGTTATTATTTTGTCTATGCTTAGCATTAATTGCATTTCATGACCGGATTAAAAAAATGTTATTGATAGTTGTTACTTCAGGTATAAAAATTTTCAAAATTAAATCAAATTATATATTGTTCTCCAGTTCCGGTGTCTGGCAACTGGCGCAGGCGCAGAGTAGCAATCCTGTTGCGCAAGTACAAAAAAGAGGAATCATGCAGTTGAAATTCGCCTTGAATTCTATTTTCTTCTCTGGATAAATTATTGAAAACCTTGTTTTTCCGTTATCGTAGTTTTGAATAAAATCATTCATTCTAAGATCTTGGCAAATATTGCAACATTTTTTTTAATTATTATTTTGACGAAAAAGGGAAAACACTTATCTCCAAACCTTAATATTAAAAAATCACGATGAATACGTTGAAAAGTAAATGTGAGGAGAGATTATTTAACGCCTGGTCTAAATTGAATCGCTTTAACAATATTTTATTGTTGAGAACTTTATTAGTTATTTTTTAAAACTTTAAATAAAGAATTATGATTTATAAATAAGTAAATAAACTTTAGATATGATTCAATAAATTTTCAACCTAGAAAAACCAACATTGATGTCTGTACTGCAGACATTACTTCTGATTCTGAAAAACCGAACTGAATACTGTTAACCAGGTTTTCATCAGTAGACTATAGTGCAAATTTATCTGAAATTGTAAGGTATTTCGGGGGAGCCAAAAATAGCTGGTGTGATATATCTCTGTTACTTTAGAAGCTATTTCTAAGTAGGACATATCATACGACGTTTCTCCTGTCAAAGATGAAGAAATGAAGAGCCTCTGTGTACCCATATTAATTGATTGAATTTTTTGTTATTAATTCTTTTTTTATTTACCTTCAAATATAATCTTAGTGCTCAGAGTTTCTAGAAAAATCCTAGAAAACTATTAATGTGTCTATTGTTGTGTCTTACAAAAACAATTCATTTGGAGGGGGAGAAGGGCTCTTTTTTTTTTTTTTTTAAATTTTAGGCAGAGCATTAGAGTTTTTGTCACATTTTACCTATCTTATCTTGCAAGTAAATGCTTCTTATTTCATTGATTATGGCTTTCTAATATTGATAAACGAAAAGGCAGTCCGGTTTCGTTTTTTCGCTATCCGGAATGTGACTGCATCTGGCATGATTAGCTTAACAATCACCCATGCTTAGTAATTCCATCCAGAAACCGATTATTTTCTCAGGGGTAGAAAAATTGTAATCTCTCCCAAGATTTAAATTGGCCTCCGAATATCTATTCTCTTCCGGCCCATTTATCTCTCGGGGTCTTGAACCTGAGCTCCAGACACGTGTAACCGTCCGCATATTCTCGGTCCGACTGTGCGCTTGTCTAGCCGAGTAATGGCCCTGACCTTCAACGGTCGAATCTTTTCCCCGATCACACACGTCTCGCCTCTACTATTTATTCAGAAAAGAAACAACACAGACAAAAAACAGGATAAAAAGGTATTGGATGAATTTGTTTGTTCATACTATTGTGCAATACCGACACTTAGGTAGAATTGCCAAAAAATGATTTATTTTGGCTGATGAGAAAAATAGAGTATTCTGGAAAAATACGGAATTTCATTTCCCCGTCAATATGTTTTTTAATATCCATTTTTTTTTCAAAATAAACTTTATAATTAAAAGAAATGGCATAAAAATTTCTGATTCATTTATTTTCTGGTAGTGATTACATGATTTCCCCCTCTCCCCAATCTGGCGCGAATTTATAAAGACTGATTGTTGGAATGAATTCTCGCATCAGTTCTTTAATATTCAGAGACCAAATTTAATCGCAGCCTCCAGTGAGATTCGTTAAATGATTATCATCAAAATATTTTTGCTGTTGTTAAAAACTATTTATCTATTTTCAAGAGTGATATTTTAATTTTGTAATATTTTCTTAGTTTGCATTTGATTATCAAGTTTTAATTACATTCAGTCACCCGTTACCACAGAACTAAGCCATATAAAAAGGAAGATTATAAGTTTTCTTAGGTTTATTTTCATCAAATCATTGTGCTTTACATTTAATATATCACATTTTTTGAAGACGTTTTTTCCGCATGGAACTAAGCTTATAAATTTAGATAAAATTCTTCGTTTGTATTTTCATCTGGATTGCGATCAATTATCTGTTAATTTTATACAGTTACAGTCTATGCCTTATAGCAACCCACTATCCAATATGTCTGATATAAAAGTTATGTTTTTTATCATTTAGTATTGAATAAGCCAGCTGGAATGTTCTATTCTTGTCATTCTTTTGTAGAATGTACACAGAATGGCGCGTTTTGTATTTAGCTTCGTATTAAGGTGATGAGAGTTGAGCATGCATTCGAACTTCTTTACTTCTTTCCTTTGGCCATTTGGGTTTAAGCATTGATCAAATCTATAATATTGATATCAGAATTGCATATAATTTTTTTTATATTGATTGTTTCTGAGTTTTGTATTCACAAATTCATTGGGCAAACAAATAAACTGCAAATCCGTGACCCAGAATTTCATTCAGGTTTAATACTCTATCGATGAAATTATGTGACAGATTGGATGTATCTAAATTTGGGATAAAATCTGGGACATATGGTCAGTTTTGACAATACACCTTATTTCATTCGTCTGGTTCGCTTTTTCCTTTCTGACTTATCCATTTCGCAAATTATCCATTTTTATCTATTTCAAAAATACTTTTTTAGACTCAAAGTGGTCGATTCCAAATATGGAGATTGATTAAAGTATTTTACATATAATTACAATAATTACATTACATTACTCCAATACTTTGAACTTACTGCCTTTCAGTTTGCATACTTTCTTTGTGAGGATTAAAAAAAAAAGGATGACAAATATGCATGCAAGTAACAAGAAGAGATAGAAAGAAGCATTGACTAATACTTTGACTCATGGTTAATCGTATGCTCTATTTATTTACCATGAAAATTTAATTTATTTAAATTTTTATATAGATCACTGCCACTAATATTTCACGGAATTAATGATGAATCAGCGTAAAGTGATATATTAGTTCCAGCTCTCGGGTTTTTGACATTTGTTGATTTTTCCTAAGGCATGCATGAACAACTGTCATGAATTGTTATCACTAACTGTAAAAAAATATAAAAAAACATTTTATTTGTAATTAAAATTACACAACAAGTCTCACACATCGAATATCATTTTTACGACAGTAAAAATTAAATGAAGGTTTAAAAAAGTATTCACCCCCCCCCCGACTTATTTTTGTAACAGAAAAGCCCGGGGAAAAAAAAAAAGATTTATCTTTACTGGATTACCAAATGTTTCATTAATGAGTATTTTCATTGATCATAATCTTGTTAATACGCCAAATAGAAAAAAATATCTTAGTTTCGTATTACTATCAATTTGGATGTTGTCCACAAACGAAATCTTAACTCTGCAAATTTAACAAAAAGTGGAGTTTGACATAGTATTGAAGGACTCACTCATCTTTTTGCTTCAGTATATAAAATGCCATTGGTAAGCAAAATATTTATTAACATATGTGTTGGAGAATGAAGGAAATCAAAGTGGCTTAAAGAAATAAATAGTGCTTTATTTTATATTTTCTAAAGATAAATTTGAAGAATGTATAACAACAATGACACTATTTATAATCTTTTGCCAGCTGTCATCAGAACTAACAGTTATAATATACTGAATGAATTAACAATTTATCATTTCCGTGTTAATTAATAAGTATCCATATAAATATTAATTAAGTTTTTTATTAGGAATAAATGTTTATTATGTTTCCGATCAGTTTTCCCTCCAAGGAAGCGATTCTGAACACGATTTGCTTCTACATGATTAATCATTAGTTTGCTATTAACTATCGAGCTTGATTAATTATTAATAAATTGTTGCCGGCGGTAGAATTATTAGCTTTCGGAAAAATTATGTCAAGTTCGAATATTTTATTTACAGTTAAACAATTTAATGCCGTAATAAAAGTAATTATCCTGACTCTAAAAACTATAATTCTTTTGATTTTATTGATATTATTTACTGTTAAATCATTTTTACACGTTCGAGCTACTAAATTTAGTCGTAGTTTATATTTGCAGAAAAATAAAAGAAAATATTTTTTCCCCTTGCTCCTAATTTTATTGCTGGTAATTATTATTTGTTTCTTCCTCGATAAAAAAAAAGTACATTTATTCCAATTATTTTCATCGTAATGCTTATAAAATATTTATAATTGAAATTTTTGGCATGAAATACATTTACAAATAAACTAAATGCAACAATAAAATTTGCAAAATAAATAAAGAAAGAAATTAACACAATTACTAATTTTTAACATTACATACCCGTGATACAAAATATTTGAACAATATATTGGAAAATTGAAATCTTTGGTGATAGAAAATTAAAATCTAAATCCAAACTCCTAGATATAAACTGCATTGTTTTTATTAAGAAGTGTGTGAAGCAATTATTCATATAAAAAAAATGAAATCGCTTATAAAAAAAAGCGAAAGTATTATAGGAATACTTATCTGGTAACATATTTCTTTTAATCAAACATCATTTGAAATCTTAAATTAAAATTAAATAATAAGTAATTGAAGTAAATTTAAGTAAATTAATTGAGATAAAATTATTTAAATAAAATACGGACATACAATTCGAAGAAAAAAAATTTCATTTTATGGTTCATCGAATTAAAACATAAAAATAAAATTTGCTACCATTAGTCCTCGATTTCCTTTGTTTTTCAAAGCAGATAACAGTTTTATTATTCTGTTCAGAATTCTCTGTATTTTTTTCAGAAATATTTACTTTTTTTTAATGAAATATATTTTTATAGCTATTCTCTCAAAAATTTTTAAGCAGGTTTATTTAGTTTTAATTTTTTTTCAATTTGAAAAAAAAAAAAAAGACCAAATTTTGCAACCAATTTTCACTTTTTTTTAATGTAGTAAAATCGAGAAATTTTGTACAATCATATATTTCCAGAGAAAAAAAAATACCATTTAATTATCAATATTTGATTGAGTTAATTAATTTTCATTCCTCTAAAGTAGCTCTATCTTAAAATGAATAATAAAAATAAAAATAAAAAAGAATTATCCTCTCTATTTTCCTATTTTGATTTCTAACTTTTAGTACATAAATAAAAATATTTTTAAAAAACTTTTTTTATTATCTGTTGTATATCTGAGTTTAAAATCGAGAAGAAGAAAAAAAAAAAAAAATGCACGATACATTCAGTGATGAAAAGATATAGTATAAAAGTAGACATGGTAAGGGGAACAATTGTTTCATTTTAATATATTTTGCTAAGAAAAATTATAAGATAAAAAAAGTGTAAGCGTTTAATATCTTCATCTTAAATGTGATCATCAAAGAAATGATTATAAGTTTATATAACTGTTGATAAAAATTAAAAGTGTGGAGTCAGACTAAAATTATGTCGCTTATTTACATCAAAAAAATATTATTGTTCTAAAATAAACGTAGGAGGAAGAAAAAAAATTGCACCCAACTGTAAGTTAACGAATTCATGAAAGAAACGGTAAGCACAAGAGAATAAAACAAAAATGGCGGCGATGAGACAAAAATGGCTGTTTCAACCTGCCTTGCGCGCGCAGCACCAAAAGATGATTTATCTTAACCCCTCATTCTCGGATTGGATGCGGGATCTTTCTGAAAGAGAGAATTTCGGAGATATGGGAATTTTTTCGGTTTCATCCAATGTAGAACCACAAGGTTACTTTAGTGAAATATCGCATGAATCATAAGCATTGCTTAGGGATTTTTTTTTTTTAGTGTGATTGATAAAAACTGCCCAATTGTGCAAATCCGGTTGCGAATAGAATGCCATGACCGCATTACACAGAAAAGGAGAAGAGAATTAAAAAAAAAAAAAAGGAAAACTGGAACTTAAAAAGACAACGACGTCGGACAACTACTGTTGTATTTTTATGAAAAGTATAATACATATTTTGTCTGTTCTCTTCTTATCTGTGTTCGTTTTCTGCGTAAGTAGTTGTATAGGAGACGGCCAGACACAAGCGTTACGAATGGACAGTCTACTGCGACGATGTATCGAGCAACGTGATTGGCCGGAGTCTCCGCCTCTTTATCCAATCGGCTGCCGTCTAGACGCGAGAGTTCTGAGAACCGGCGTGATGGGCCAGTTCAATGAATGGCTGGACAGACAGACGCGCAATTTCGTCTGCACTTTTCCGTCGTTGCCACCGTAGGTGTTAAAAGAGAGAAAAGGGGACAGTGAACCCCCGTCCTTTAGCAAGCAAAGGATTGTTGGGCCGCATTCCGTTTTCGTCTGTCAGCCGAAAGGTATGTACGCCCTTTCGTCTCTCTTTCTCATTCAAATGGAGGACATGTTCGCAAATGCAGTTTCGCTCTCTGACGTACAGTTTTCGGAAAATATATTTTCTGATATCCTGCTTGTCTGTTCTGATATATCTCAGGTAGTCGGTTCGATCAGAATTCATTCTTCGGTTGCGAAGGATGAAGTACGTTTTAGGAGTGCGGGTGGAGTTTCTCTCGAAGATGTTTTGTATCAAAATTCATCAGAAAATAATGAAATAATACAGAACAAAGAGAAATGAGTTGTGGCTGGCTTCCGGCAATTGACTGTGATTCTGGAAATTTCCTAGTTTATATAAAGGCATCGAAATGTTTGTGCTATACAATTGAAATGAAGTACTTTGCAAATACTGTGCTGATGTATAGTTGCGCTTGAAAATAATCTACCATGAATGGAAAACGAAATCTGGCAAAGAATTATTCGAAAAATTGTATTCGGATGATCTTTATTCATAAAATAGAAGGTATGTTTTTCATTCTTATATATAAAATTAAATTTGTTTTAACATGTATAGGAATGCAGTTCAATTTTTTTTTGTTTCATTTGAATTTTTGTACAGACGATTTTTTTTGAAATATTATATGATTTAAAGTATTTGATCGTAAAATTACATGTGTATTTAAAAATTTTAGTAGCGCTCCAATTTTTAGATTATGGTTTGAAAACTTGGATTCTTTTTATGCTTTTTAACAAAAATCGGTGCTCTCATTGTTTTTTAGCGAATTTTCTATTATATAAAATTCTTTTTTTTTTTCAGTAAATAAATGAAAATCCTTGAATCATCAATACTGTAAACTGTTATTCATTTATAAATTGTCTACATTTAGACTTTTCTTTTTATTTAAACTGCAGTTTATGACCTTCAGCTGATTCTTTAACTGTTGAGACCGATTTAGAAGTCACGCAAGCAGCATTTAAATTCCTTTCTTCAGTCCAACTTTACCCCTTCGTCGACTGTTCGCCCCGAAAACCTGATTTTCAATTCAGAGTCAAAAAAAAAAAAAAAAGTGGTCTTTGTTCTCCTTAGAGTTTTATTTGCTTTTTTTTTTTTTTCTACTTGTGCCTTTATTTTTATATGAATATCCAGAATGAAGATTCAAATTCTGTAGATAAATCCATATTCAAATCATGCATTAGTTTGTTTCATTTCAATAACATTTTTATCGCCCGCTTACCGCCTTTCATTTCTAGGCTATTGCGTCATTGCATGACATCGCGAGAATGACATCACAGACGTGACGTCATCTCCACATTCCGTCTGTGAAATTCGCACCTCTTCCCTTCCTCTTCTCTTCCTGACGTGATCCTAAGTTTATCCTCGGTAGAGTAGTCGTTTAGTTGCTGTAGACGATTGTCCATTCGCCCAGACAAGGAAACATTCGTTGAATTCACCTATTTCCCTTGTGTACTTTTGTTAGGGCAGTGCGACGTTCACCACTGTTCTGTATACACCGTCTACTGATTTTAGGTTGTCGAATAGCCGTTATTTAGGTTAAGAATATGAGAACGATATTTTTGCTCACATATATTATTGATGCATAGCAGTTTTTTTTTTAATTTTTCTTCTAGTCATGCGATATTTTTATATTTGGCTCATGGTTTAAATGAAATACGCTTTTATTTATCCATTTATATAGTTTCCCTTTTCTGGTATGTTAAGGGATATTTTTTATTAAAGCAGTCATTGTTAGCGTTTGGAGTAATATTCATATTCCAGTAACAAAAATTGGAAAATACATTTTTAATTAACATAATTCAAAACTGAATGGAAATTTTGTACTTTTATTATGATACATCATTGATCGCTATTTAAAAAACAAAACATTTAAAAAAGCTTTGAAAAAAACTAGAAACAGGATTGAAATCTTTTGCAATTTTATGTATATAAAGACTCGAAGCTTATGCTTAGACATACAAAGAATAATTTGATATATACGTTGTTATATCGTCAACATATTAGTGATACGATTGCTATTCTGTTCTATGGATTTCTTAAAGAAATAGGCCATCGTTGCAATTTTAAGTACGTTGTGCTACAACCGCGGCTTTCGAGAAATACCAACGGGATGACTCATCTGTTACTCTAGGTAAGCTAATTCGTACATCTGGGTGAATGATGGATATTATTTATTTGTAACTTGTAACTAAATAGTTACAAATTTTTCTTATTCTTTTAATAATGTATTTCTCAGTGTCCAGTAGTTTATTAATTAATTATTTAAATTAATAAGCTGTTTATATATTATATAAAAGGCTAGAACTTTAGTGATTATTTTGGCATTTCTAATATTTGCAGCAATTTTGATATATGAGAATGTTATTTTTTCCAATATCTTTTTTTTAATTAAAAAAAAACTTTTTCTGTTGTGTGTAAAATGTTTAACTATTGATATTTTCGTTAACACATAAAATCGTCCCCTTTTTGCATAACTATATTTAATTATTTCTTATTTTCAAATTACGCATTCCCCCCCCCTTTTGTAGCATTATTTTTAATTCCTGTCTACTTCATTACATGTAATTGAAAGTCAACGTTTTGGTAAACTGTACATGATTTTTTTTAAATGACTACAAATTAAAAATTTGTATAGCTAAATTCTCAGTTATGTTGCAATAACTGGATAGTTTTGAGATTAAAAGTTTGTAAAAAAACTTAAATGAAAATGTTTTGAATTTAAAGACTGAACAAATATGAATCAGATGATTTAAGTCGTATTTTATGAGCATTACATTACTAAAAGAAAGAAGAAAATAATAATCATAATAATAAAAGATCGATACTAATTCTTGGAATGTGAAGAGATCTTATATATACATATATGGTATATTGCCTTTTTTTTTTGTTAATAAATGCGCAATATTTGTTTAATCTTCTAAATCAGCGATGGATCAATGCCAACATTTTAAAGTAAAAAACGTGTATCAAATTATTAATTAATAAATAAACTGGTGTTTAGCATTTTCTCGCAGTCTCTTTCGAAAATATTATTTCAAAAATATTTTTTTCCTTCTTAAAATACAAAAAAAAAATATCTATTGATTGAGTGATTTCATTTACGCGTTACTTATTGCTTAATAATATTATAGTGAAATTCAAACCAATTTCATTGTTTCATTAAATCATTCAATGGAATAATTTTGCTAGTGCTAAAAATAAGATTTTAAAAAATCGTTTTTCTCAGTAAATAAGATAAAAAAAGAATTGCTGTTCCAAAGGATTTCCGCTTTTATTTCGTATTATAATTAGCTGTTGACTAACTACATCAAATTCATAATTATCAGTCTTAGAAAAGAAAGTTGTAAAATTTAAAATGAATGTATTTTTATATTAGCGGTTTTAATAGGCAGGGAAGCCAGTACTCGTGGCGATCTATTTGGTTGCTAAAGGCAGTTATGAATCAGTGAAATAATATTAATTAACATTGTTTTTTATATAGCATAAATTAGCTTCTAATTTTCTATAGTTTTAATAGAAATGGCATCTATCCTGCTCTTTATATTTAAATCATGCGTTGTTTAAAATTCTTTTCTGTTGTCAAATTTTTTAAAAAATCATTAAACAGAAATAGACAAATGTCTTAAATCAGAAGTGGCAAATACAGTGAATGAAACAATGAGAAAATGAGAGCACATTTAATTTCAGCGAAGAAAACATGTATTTCTTAATTATTGAAAATTACTCTTTTTTTTATTATAAAATGCAATTTTCAATTATTTCTAATTTCAAATAACAATTTTTAGTTCTAACATTCCAATAAATTCTTTTCTTTTTACCCTTTAGCTTTTATTTCTATATTTACAAAAATCTTCATCTTTATAGAAAGATAGCTAAATAGTGATCATTCAAAAAAACACTGTGAAAAGTTTATGGTTTGCTTCTCGAATTTTTTCATGTATATTTAATGTTAAATAAATATATCATGAGTGATGACATATTCATTCAGAAAATTAGGCTGAATTTCATTTATTTTCTCATGCGAAAAAACAATCCATATATTGATTGCCAATAGATTCGTTTATCGATAGCAGCATTCTTTTCGTTCTGTGGCGATTCATTTCACATCGATTAGTGCTTGTTCTTTGGTTCGCGGTAAGTTTCGTTCTGCGACTATCTCTGCACCGCCCTTTTTTTTTTTTTTTTTTCCTTCGCCGTCTCTTTCTTTTCTTCGTAGCAGGAAGTAAATAAAAATGATTTTCGTCTCCTGACGTAATCTACGACTGCGGCTGCGTTTCTTGGAGAACTGTCAGCCTGCGACTGGCTTCTTTCTGTTTTCTTTCTGCAAAAAGGACCTCATTTCCTCATTTATCCAAACATTGCCCGTTTTTTTCGGTTATTTTTGTGAGTCATACTTTGAATTCGCGATGTTTGACGCATTCGCTAATTACTTTTTTGTCGGCCTATTTTTTCCAGTCTGCTTTGCAAGCTGCATTTATTTCCCGTATTACCAATTAACATTTTTTTTTAATAATTTGCTCAGTCTTTAAAAAAATTCTTTGGTTTCCAAACGGAACTGAGGCTTGACTGAATTCATAATTGTTTAACCGAATTTTTCTTAATTACATTTTTTTCATTAATTTATACTTCAAATATTAAAGACGGCTGTGAGTATTATACAATGCAGATTAAAGAATTGAGTTTACTTGAAATATGGTCACGGGAGTAACGTTTACTGTGACTGATTAATCCACATTATTCATTTTAGGGTGGTTATAAACTATGTATAGTAAAAGTTGAGAAGGATAATTTTATTAGAGACTGACTTTTACAAAGATTACATCTATTCATCGTTTCCCAAAATTAATTATTATCAGATCATTAAAAAAAAGAGAAAAATGCGAAATAATTCAGTTCCGAAACAAAGAGTAAATAAATGGGACTGTCCCTTCAAATCTGGAACTAATTAGGTTGCTTTGTTCAATTTTGTTCAACTTCATACGAACCTGTCTAAAATTTTTGTTCTATTGAAAAGTAATAAAGCAATAGTGTTAAAGAATTGTTTCGTATTACGAAAAATTATTGGCTGATGTAATTGTAAAATATTTATGGTAAGTGCATCAACTAGAGGTTTGCCTTTTCTTATTGCCAATATATATATGTCATTTGAATTTGAGAGAAGTAATAAAGAAACAAGGTAAGGCGAGATTACATTTTAGTTATAACTACGTCCTTTAGTTGTAAATTCTAAATGCTATTCGGGCGTATCATTGTCAAATATATTATGGTTTTAATTGTTCTTGAGACTTGTGACTCAAATCATATTTTTCTCTTAAAATTTCATTATCGTTTTGATTTTAGTTTCTAGATTTGTTAATCATTGAAGACCTCTGACTAAGTACTAATATTAGTTATCTGGAGTTCTAAACATGAAAAAAAAATTATATTCCTTTACTTTCAAAATCAAATGTTATTTCACTATAATGATATTTGTTCATATATTTGTGTACACAGCAAAATGTCGTGGGCTATGTGCCAAAATTTCCGTCTTATTTACTTGGTGTCATACTAAAAATAGGATGCTTTAACTTCTGGTTAGCTGCATTTCGCACCTAAACCGTAATTTGTTTTCTTAGTGTACGCAGTATTTTGTTGTGCTATTCACTTTCAAATCTTCGGGAGACCTCTTCAGATACTATTTTCTTCATTTTATTTTATTTTCTCACAAAAACGTAGCTCAGCGAGCCTTTCTTAACCATTGGCAGCACATTTCGGAGTTTATTCCGAAAGGAATATGTCGTTTTCTAACTTCATACAAAATTTTCTTTTCTAATTTTTTTAAAACATCCAAAAATTTGAATTAATTAAATAAAGAATTGAAATAACCAGAAAATACAATAAATAACGATTTATAAATGAATTGTAAATAAAATTTTAAAAAACTTTGGTGGAAGTTACTATTTTCAACCTACTGATTTTGTTATAAAAAATTAATTCATGGTTGAGTGTTTGTCCAACTATCTCACCTTTTTATGAAGTTATAAATTATGCATTTATTTTCAAACTTATTACTATAGAGAATAGAGTTTGATGTCATTCATGATCTCGTTAAATACTTTTGTAGTGATATGTAGTAAGCAAAAATGCAGAGAAAATATGTACAAAAAATTATACACAAAATGAGTTAACTAATGTTAAAGCAAAAATTTTTATATGAATTAAAAATATATTTATGAATTAAAAATGCAAACATTAATTAAAAATTTTTATAGATTTTTTTTTCTAAAATGGACAACTTATTTGAAACATATTATTTTTGTTTTGTTATATAAATAATATAAGTGTTGCCTACTAAATTAACTGCTATTTTTTTGCTACCTCCCTACAGAATTGAATGTAAAAATTACTATATTTTTGTTTAAAATACAGATATGGCTACAATTAAAACATTTCTTTTTGATGCTAATAACGGGTATCAGTACTACAGTTATGGGAAAGCTGCAGTGATAATTTGCTATAATTTATATGCAAGCCTACTCATTAATAGATGCCATTATTTAAGAATAAATTATTTTGTGCTTTTTTTTTTCTAAGTTGTTTCCTATGTCTGCTGCATTTCACATTTAAAACATCCTGTATACTTCCTGTATCTTCAAAAAGTAAACATACGTTTGCTTTTTGAAAATTTTACTGTAAAAACTGATTTAATTCTTATTTACATAAATAATTTTTAGAAAATACAATTTAATAAATTTCACAATTCCTAAACAAAGATTACGGATTGCGCGTTGAGCGACGAATTGTAAATTCTGATCTTGTGATTCTGAATTTGTGAATGTTATTTCAATGTCCTGAAGATAGAAAGTTTTGAGAATTAAACCTGTGTACTTGTATTGTAATGTACGGATTTTTTTAAAAAAATTTCTTTTGGGAATGATTTCCTTCTGTATCCATGCTATTCTTTTGCAATAATTCCTACGCATAAAAGTTTTGCGAAATAATACCGAGAAGGTGTCTACTAATTTAATAAATGCTGTGCTTATCCACAATTTAAAAAACACTCTATAGTGGTTCATTCATTTTTCGTCATAAGAAATCATATGCAATATTTAGTACGAATCAAACTGGAATTCTATTATATTTCTTCAAGAAATATAATAGAAAAAAAATTTGAATTTCTGTATTCTGTGTAAGAACAATTTTATCCACAACTCATTGTACCAGGTAAGAACATCAAAATATAACTTGATGCAATTAAAAAAATATCAGATTAATTATTAAATAAACAATATGTAGATTTTATTAAACAATTACGCATTTGTCCGATTTTTGAAACTTTTATATATATATATATATATATAAATAGTAATATGAACTTTGGATTAAAATTTCTATTTGAATGATGTATCACATTTTCGGTTTTGACAATAGATTCGCCGTTTGCGTGAACTTAATGTTCTTTCAATACGCCAAATCCAAACATCCTTCCTCTGTTACCCCATACAAAATAAAGAAATCTGTTTTAAAATAAGCTATGTCAAGATTCGGAAGAAAGAAAAAAAGTTTAAACTAAGTTCACAATTATGACAAGAAAAAATTCTCTTCGGCTTATTGAAACTTTTATATTTTGTTTATTTGTTCAGGTTCAGTTTAGAAAAATCTTTTTAATTTTGTATGACTTCCCCATCTTAAAACTTTATCGTTTTGGTTAAAAAGTTAGTATAAGTTTCTTGTATTGTTGTTGTGTTAATATTTAGCTAAATGTGACATGTTTTACATTTACTACCTATTATGAAATTCCAATTGATGTATATTGTTTGTTTTTTTTGTAAGAAAAAAAGAATTTGCTCTTCGAACAAATCCCATTTAAAGGTGTCTGTTGAGTTAGCTCTGAATTGATACATCGAGGCAAAGAGATGACAGCTGAATCTGAATCCGTTCATCTGGAACGGGCTCCTGCGCCGCGCGGAATGAAGACAATCGGATGAACAATGAGAAAGTGCGCAGTTTTCACTCTCACTTTCGTTTCGGCACAAGTTGAATGGCTCTCTTCCAAAAACTCGCATGCATGACAATACCTGATGATGGCTTTGGCACTCTCTCGTCTTTATTTGAATTGCGTCATTTCGTGCCCTCTTTACTAAATAAACAAATGTATGCGCTCCGTGAATTAATGTTGTGACTTAAATTATATGCCTTTAGCAACTGCCTGCATTTTGAGGTAAGGTATTTTTGCTTAATAAGTTAAAATGAATCTGATATGGACTTGTAACAAATTGTCTATTTTATCACATTCATGTGGCCTATATCATTGTTGAAGAAAAAATGTAACTACTCATTTCAAAATGTAGATGGTTACTAATGTAACTTCTAGACATTTGAGATGTCCTGATGATGAATTTGAGCATTTTGAGAATATTTTTTTCTTGTATTGACATATATGGTTTTTTTTACAATAATTTTTTTTTAGTCTATTCTAAAAAAACGGCAAAAATAGTTATTATGTGACTGCACTGTACAATGAAATGAAGCAGGGCGATTTCGATTGTTAAAATACTTTTTCTGTTTTCGATTCGATCGAATATATGTCGATTGAGAATTACATTTTATAATTTGCTTTCTCAAAAAACATAGTCTGTGGTATTATGCAGATTTCTAATATTAAATATTATATTAAAATTTATTCATGCTTTTTATTCTTCTGAAAGATTATATAAATAAAAATTTAGCAAAGCATAATAATGGCTGTTGGATTAAAATAAAAACATATTTCCGATAACTTCTGCTGAGATCTAACTTTAATTACAATTTGTTCGATTAAATAGTATAGTTATTTTCCTATCCTTGTATGTAATTGCACTTATACATTTCTGTCACTATAGTTATATAAATGAGCTTTCTATTTTTTTTAAATAATAAATTCTTATTGATCTATGAAAAACAATATCGTTAGATTTTTAAACGTCAGCTCGTTACGTTTATTTATAAATAGGCTGAAAATAGAAAAAGAAGAAATTCATTAATTTTTGTTTAATATTTCTCATTTGTTAAAAAAAAATAAGAAACTAGTTAATTAGCGGAAATATTAATATAGTTATAATTGACTTGTTGAATTAAAATAACGCTTTCTTTAAAAGTCTTAGGATTAAAATTTGAGAAATAAAATTTGGTTTTGTGATGTTTAAATATGTTAATATAAGATTATGTGAGTAATTTTTTAAATATATTTTTTATTTTGAAAAATAGAAACAAAATTTCAACTATTTATTTAATCATGAATGTTTGAAGAATTAACAATAAACGAAACGTATTACCATTTCTGTAGAAATTAACATAAAACATCATCTGATAAATACATATTTAGATGTCTAATATTAACTAAGATTATATTCTTCTGTATCAATGTCCTGTTGATGGTAATTTGAGAAAAAATCAATTGTTAATGAACAGTAAAAAATCAATTATTAATGAATGCGGTTTGAACGATCTTTTTTAATGTACATTTCCATCATTTTGTAACGATGGTTTTTATAGCATTTTTATTACAAAATAAATTTTAAATGAAGCTTGAGGATGAAGATTATTTTATCAAATTCATCTTCATTTATTATATCAATATTTCTTTTACATTTTGAAATTTTTATTAAGCTGGAAAGAGTCTTAAAATCTCGTTCTTTTTTAGCATTAATTTCTTTCATCTTTTTTTTTTTTTTTTTTTTTTTTTTTTCCCATTGTGTATTATCGACAGCTGTCGCTGCTTCAGCAAATTTTATGAGATGGAAAAAGAGTGATGCAATATTGATTTTCTGATAAATAGTATAAAAGTATCGATGATGAAACATGCATTTGAAAGTATTTATTTAGAAATGGATTGAAATATCATGACCTGGTTTATAAAGGTATTCCAGAATGTATAAAATATGGAAGAATTTGACTTTTGTTATATCACTGTCGTAAAGATTTTAAAGATGCTGTTATTTCATGCTGATGTTACGGCATTGCCTAAAAAATTATCTTCTGTCTGAAATATATAGAGTTTTGAAAATTTTAGCTGAAGCGGCGTGATTCCTTGCATTTTTTTTATTTAATAAAATCGTTTAAAAATTGAGTCGAGAGAAGAAAAAGTGTACTGGAATAATTAGTTATGATAATTGTTTTCATTTAATGTTTATAGCATACAATGATACCTATTACATGGTTAATTTAATAATGATCTGAGTTGCAGTATTCAAACAATTATTTATTTTTAAACAGCATAGTGTGAGAGTCAATGTGTTACCGAAACTTTTTTACTGCTCAGGATTTTACTAAACAATCCACAAACCAATTTTGAAGAAAAAGTCCTATGAAACTTTTTTTTCAATTTACTCACCAATTAGATGATAAAAAGTCGAATGCATGCTTTCTTTTTCAAGATAGATAATGTCTCCAACATGACTTTGGCTACCGGATAAGTTATTCGTCTATGTTGTTTGTAATACTTCTGTGTATTGAAACACTCCATTATTTTTCAGGTTCACCAAAAGAATAGGTTAAATTATGATATTTTTGATGCGCTTTTAATTTTTTCTAATCTCAACTAAATGATAGTTTAATTAATGTCAAATAAATATTGTACTGAGCCTATGATAATTTAGTTGATGTCAAATAAATAGTTTAAATTCATAAAATGCAACAACTAAAATATTCTATGGAATGAAAAAGTATTAAAGAATGTGAAGTAAAATTAACATTTTTCTTTTTTTCATATGGATACTTAATTTTATTTCTTTTGCCGAGGTTTTCTGATGTTAAATAAGAGTTCATTTTGAAGATTACATTGCATCAAAAATGGATTTGGTATTTGATTCTGTATCATGATTCTGTTCATCGCATGAATTTTAAAATTCTCATAAAAATTATGTCATCATGTGTGTTTTTTAAGCCTTTACGAAGATTATTCAATATCCCAATTTTCTGTTTTTGTCTCTCTCTCTTTCTTTTTCTCTCTATTTTTGAACTTTTTGTACAATATTTATTTCCCTCAAACAAAAGTCCAATCAATAACAATATTTCTTGGACAGTTTTTTGACATGAAAATGTTGTGCCCTTCTTTAAATAAAGGAAATATTAATGATAAATAAATAAGAAGGAAAAATTGGAAGCATAATGTGTGTGATGTCAAGTTATGTATGAAAATTTAAATTTAGGCAATAGGTTAAAAAAATTCTCGCAAGTACTTTTCCAAAATATTGCAACTTGTTGGAATGAATATATTTAATGATTTGAATTCTTTATTCCTTTCATACACCATCAAATGCTTTATCTTTATTTGAGATAAACTCTTGTTAGATTTAAATTGATTTATGAAATAGGAGTTGTGCTTTTGCAATAGATGTTAGATACTTGTTTGAAACTTAATAACTTAAGCTTGTTTCTTCGGTTGCTTCTTATTTTAATTTATGCATTTGTTGTACCAATTATAATAACGCTCATTTTTCTATTTGAATGTCGTGACACTATTCATTTAAATAAAAACTAATTAAGTTAAGAAGCTGTCATACAAACCGATTGTTCAGTTAAAAATTGACATTAAAGTACAATAATCTTCGCTCTTATTTTAGTTTCTATAGAAACTGCTTTAATCTTGTTATTGTTATATTCTCTATGAATTGTATTAAAGTTGATACTATAGTTTGTCTCTAAGATTGATTTGTATTGATTCTAATTATCGAGTAAAAGCGAAATTTGTTTATATGAAGCTAACAAAAGAAGTGAATTAATTGCCTGCTTCGGGTTTTACATCGATATGCTAAAGACAATTAATTATATTCAACCTATCAGATGCGACTATTGCGTGATTTTTAAAGAGGGGGGGGGACTTAATGAGCATGTTATTTGAATTTTCGGTTTTCGATCATTTTTTTTCCTTCTATGTTAGTTTTTAGAGTGCATTAATGAAAAAATATTAATCTATAAATAAAACCTCGAGAAGAATGATATTATTTTTCGAGAAATTTTTTTTTATAAAAAAAAGATTTTTGTATTTTTTGAAGATATAAAGCTGACCAAGTTCCTTTGATTATGATAATCCTGTACCTTTCCAAAAGAATTAATCTAGATCCAAATAAAAATAGAGGAGGAAAATATATTATTTGACCACTGCTATCTAGAACATTACTTCACGTTAAAGTTCGAGGTAATAAATTGAAAGAACCGTGAAAAATGCAAGAAATATTGTAACGACAAAAGTTCACGTGTAAAATTTTCGCATCGAAATTTTGGGACAAAAGTGTGCTAATTATGATTTCTCAAATATGATCACATCTCTCTTAACATTGTGTGTTTATAAAAAGTGCTAAAAAAAATCAGAAAAATTAGTTTAGGTTTTTGACAGAGATTAACTTTTAGGTCTTCATTTACATTTCAGAAAGGAACAAGGAAAACACTACTCCACTCTTCCTCCCTTTCTTACCTAAAGTTCTGTACCTATTATATCATAATTAAGCTCTGTGAGTAATTCTGTTGTATGCGCATGCTATTAAAAGAAATATATCTAATTTTGTATTAAGTATTATTAAGTAATGGGAAAAAATAAAGCCTTTATTTCCTTATTTCTTTTATTTCTGTTACGCTGAATTAATTATAGTGTATTCTCTTGAACAACTGCATCCTTTATTAAATTCATACTTAAATGCCAGAAAAGTTTTTTTCACAACTTTGGTGATTTATTTCCTTTTTGGTTGCAAGCTGTTCAAATAATGAACGATTTTTTTTTCCGTCAAGTTTAAAGGAATTATTTTACCGTCCTACGCAGTCGGAGAGTGTTTACCTTTGAATCCCACCCCTTAACGATCTGGTGCGGTATTAGGAGTTGTGATGCAGGAGCATCCTGTCTGTTGCCAAAAAGTTGTTTCAAAAATGATTTAAGGTCTTTCAGCATACTTATTCAATGCATTCTGTTGATTCAGCCCCGTAAAAAATAATAATCCACGCGCCCCTTTATGTTTTCATACTCCAAATCTATTATTCTTTCCGGCTGTTTCTTGAATCATTTTATTTTTCTTTGAAAGGACTTTACGCATAATCATCCAAGACATCCGGATCAGAGAGCTTACATCTTTTTTTGACCTTCTAAACATCTCAATCGTGGAATAACATATATCTTGCTCTTTTAACTTATTTCATTTAGATGTAACAATTGTCACTTAAACATCGAGTGTACGGTTAAAAATCATTCATTGCCCGAAAATGCCATGTAAATTTGAAATTGTGTGGGTTGCACAGCATTTCATTTTCACTATAGATAGGTAATAAATTTGACAAATTGTGATAGTTATATTTTTGCATTAAAAATACTTTAAAGTTAGTATTCAGTCGTTCAAACAAAATTGCTTGAAAAATATTATTCAACTTTTTATTTTTATAATTAAATTCTTACATTTGAAGAATATTCATTGAAGAATAAATATCTTCTTCCTGCCTAACTTTTTCTGAAATATAAATTAGAAATATGGTTACATAATCTTCAGATTTCAAAAATTTTGTTTAGAATATTTTTTAATGTAAAAATTCATTACTTAGAACTATTTTTATTCTCGTCTCAGTTTACCACTTAATATTTTTTTCATTAAAAAGTTCTTTATTACTATGCCTGTCAAGTAATAAAACTTTGAATGATAGGATTACTATATTAGTAAAAAAATAATTATTATAAAGTGAATTTATTGATTTTTTATCATCATTTACAGGATTCTGAGAAACGATTTATAAAAAGGATAATTTTACATAAATTTCTGAAAATTAGGATTATTTTCATTAAAAACTTTAAAGAGCTCATTTTATTTATATGAATAAAGAAGCACTTCTACCTTTATAAATTAAAGAATATAATTTTACCGTAGAAATAATGACGTTTTATCCTCGGTATATAAAATGCGTGCTACGTATTAATTTTCTTTTTCGTTGCAGAATTAAATGATATAGTATTAATGTATTGATGTGCTTTTTCTTTTTTCTATATTTAAAAAGAAAAGATTTCGCCAACATTTACTTTTAAGATATTTTGCTGTATCATATCTGTACTATACGAAAAGAGGATTAAGACTTAAAAAAATCATTTTAACCATTGAGCTGAAATGAAATACATTTTATATTTTCTAAATGAGATTTTTCATGCTTCTCATTTTGCTAATTTTCATTACAATGCAATAGAGACGGTCTTCGTAATACGGCTAATTTAATTAATCGATAGATATCGATTGTAATATATTCATTAAAACTGTATATCAGTCGATATAAAATAATCAATATTTTTTGGATAATTTTGTTAGTACTTTCATGTCATTCTTTGACTATAATTTTTAAATGAATTAAATAATTGATATTGAAATTTTTTTGCAGGTTTCCGAATTTGTTGAAATAAAAATTTTGTCAAACAGAAATTCAGAAATTTATGAAGCTCCAGTGTTTCAGGTAAGGTTTTATTTAAAAAAAATTTATCTTTAAGTAATAAGTTCTATGATTTAACTTTTATAAGTTACTCATGAAATGAAAACAATTAATTTCAATGAAAACAATGTTAATGCAAGTTTTGCATCATACAAATGAAATATTTTATCATTACTATGGTTACGATGGTTATGGTTATAACAGCGTATAAATAAGAATCGTATAAACGTTTTTTTACTATTTATATAATTTGTTAGATTTTTTCACTCTTTTTAAGAACAAATTCTTTATTTTTTTAAATTTATAAATTCAAATTCAAAATCACTTATACTGTAGTTGCTTAGTTGTGATGGGTTTTAATTGTTCCCACATCTCTCAATTGGGTCTGTTGCTGTAACTCTAACTATTTAATATTGCACTATCTTATCATGTGATTGTCACTCCCCTCCTCCCCTCCAAAATTCCAAGCCTACATTTTTGCAGAAAAGTCCCGTCTCGCAAGTATAAAAGGTAAGAATACGTTTCTACGATTTGTTTCTATATTTGGCATCGGTGCTGTTATTACTTTGTACTTTGATTCCTTATCATGGGGCGATAAAATATTATAAAAATCATCGTAAAATGGAATTTTACTTGAAATGTTCTAAGAAAGAAAACGAATACAAAGCAATTGAAAATTGTTTCATGAAAAGCCAGTACTTACCGTAAATCCTTTCTAAACAAGAATTTTAAATATTTCACGTTTCGAAAGTATAAAAGTCTTCTTTAGGCCGAACGCCTCTCATTTCTGTAATTTTTATATATTCTTTTTATTCATTTGGCATGCAATTCTGTTGCGCGAAACATCACCCAAATTATTTTCTTCTTACCATATTTCTTCTATAAAAAGTGTTTGCATTGATCTTGCACGAGTTGAATGGTTATAAAATTATTCGACATTCTACCCTATTTTGCAGCTGTTTTACAATTTAAGTTCATAAATAGATATTTCTCGAAAGGTTTGAAGATCGTCTCCAGAAACGGATTTCGGTCCCTGCAGCTCCAAGAATATTCTCTGAATAGTTAAAATAAAACATTTAGATTTTTCGATCTGAAGGTCAAATATCGATGGTGAAAAGGCGGGGCGTTTTGCATTGCCCTTATATGAATTTCCCTCTCTCATTTCCTAGAACAGATGAATATGCATTCAACGACTGTCGAATTTCGCAGCATCCGCTTTGCAGATTAAGTTTATAAATAGATATTTCTCGAAAGGTTTGAAGATCTTCTCCAGAAACGGATTTTGGTCTCTGTGGCTCCAAGAATATTCTCTGAATAGTTAAAACAAGATTTGGAATATTTTTCGATCTGAAGGTCAAGTATGGGTGTTGCGAAGGCGGGAGTAGGTCTGCGCGCCGTGCCATGTCTGGCAGTGAAACAAACTTATTGACAGAGACTTAAGGCTAAGAGAGATCGATAGCGCTGTCTCGACGTCAATTCGATCGAGGATTTCACTGCCAATGTTTTGACATCTCTGAAGGCTAGACACATTAATACACAACCGAAGTTAAAGTAAACAAGATAAATTAAACTTTATACCATTTGTTATTTAAAAACAAGACACAATAATTGAAACAAAGCATCATTTCTAATAATGGAATGTTTCCTATATTTTGACCATCGTTACTGAAATTAATATGTTTAAAAGAGAATCATCAGTAAAGGCAAATTATGTTTATGTGAATATTATGCTTTAACAAAAAAATAACTATGACCTTTATTATTGATTTTTTTAATACTTCTCATAAAGTGCCATAATTTTTTTAAACATAATGTTATTTTTTACAATATGTACATGAGTATTTAAAATATAACTGTAATCCATATATGAAATACTTTTCGGATTTCGAATATATTGCTATTAAGAATTAGGAATAATTTAAAATAAATTTAAATTTTAGTTAATCTATAAAATCAGGCTGCCAAACGAATTCACTTCATGCTATTTTAGTTCCATTTAACTTTCAATGTGAAACAAAACAGTTTGCAATATTTGCTAAAGTTATTTTGGCTTTAAGGTGATCATAAAAAAATGAATAAATTTTGTTACTACACAAAATTCATATTTTTTTAGAGGGCTTCTTTCTATATACCTTTGTAACATGGACTATATTGATTAATGCATTATATGGCATTTTTTTCTGATCAGTTCTACAGCGAAAATAAGGATTTGAAACAAGTGCTGCTTTTATTGTCCCCCCGATATGCAATCTTTCTCCATTTTTCTGTCGATCGATACGAAGTCTATTGAAAAGAATAGATCTCCGCCTGCACTTGAAGTTACTTTAACTTTTCTCCATGCGATGTCGCTTTCTACAAAACCGGAATAGATCAGTTCTGCAGAGGTTTTTCCTCCAGGGACTTAGACGTCATGCGTCGGAACGGTCTGCGTCACGTACTTCAACTACAAAGATCTCGAAGAATGCTTTCTATGCAAAGCTTTCGAGGAATCTTCGAAGAATCTTTCTAAACAGGTTGTATGTCTTGGCACCCGGTATTAAAATGGAGAAAAAAAGTTAATCGATGGTGAAACGATTTTTGGTTCTCGGTAAATTCCTCTTAAAGAGTGATGTGGTTACAGGTAACAATGTCCAACATTGAGGAAAGTCTACATTTATTTTACATGAGGCCTGATAACTTTATCGTAACTTCATCCGAATGGGTGTGATGTAACGAAACGCAACTAAGTGTTTTACTTTTAGTGCATAACACTTTATCGATTCTTCACTTCATTGAACAAAAAACTGTTTTTAAAATAACTTTATGCCAAAGAGACAGCACTTCATTCAAAATAAGCAACGATATTTGTCTTTATATTTCGGATTCAGTATCTGATACTTAATGTGATCTCATATTTCAATTTGATTTCTAAATAGAATGAGCTGTGTAATATTGAACAATTGGGAAACACATTTTTTTTTTTTTACCACACTTCATTGTAATTTAGTTGAAACTGATTTTTTAGATCACCGATAAAAGCGTATTTTTTAAAAAGTATATTATAACAATTATTATAGTATATTATAATTGTTATTCTTATAACAGTTTCTATTCTTCCTTGGATTACTTTCTTGTATAATTTTCTACATGTTAACGTTTAATAAATTTAATTGTTTTTAAACGTAATTAATTTTATCTCAAATTCATTACCTGGTGGTGTCACTTATATAATATCATGATTTCGACTGAATAAGTTTAGAATATATTGAAATAATTTATTATTGTCGAAAATACACTACTGTGCAAGATTGCAAAAATCTTCGGTTTAAGAAAGGAAATGAAGCACCAAAAAATTTTTTATCTTTACAAATATGAAATAAACCATGAAAGTTTGTCGAACTGTTGTTTGCAAAACGCGATATTTAAAAGACCATTTTCTGCTGATCTGGCACTTTTATCTTCAAAGATTTTATTTAAGCCATCAAAAGAATACCAAGTCAAAGTAACTAATGTCGAAATTTTACAGTATATTCGAATCGTAATTGAATACAATTTCTTTTTGCTATCCTTGCATTAACTTCATTTTTTTCCCGTTTTTTTTCATTGCTAATTTTTGTATAATTCTGATACAATTTAAAAAAGTCATTACTCTAAGACTTGTGCGTTTAATGAAGAATACTGGTTTACTATTAAAATTAAAGTTTCTATCAAAGATTTATATTCATGTGTAAAGTACATCTTGAAAATGTGTGGTTAATATTATTAAAATGAATCATATGTCTCTGAGTGACAATATTATTAAAATGAATCATGTGTCCCTGAGTGATTTTTAAACTGTGTTTCTATGTTCGTACAGAGTCATGAATCTATTTAATTATTTTTGTGTTCTTGTTCAGAAGTCATTCAGAAGAATTGAAATAGCATTCTTTGTGTCGGCTAATGGTTTCTGATTAATGTTTGTAAATTGTTCCTATAATAAAGAATAATTGTTTACTGTCGGCCTCTATTCCTACTTTTGTATTCCAAAAAGAAGAATTAATTTTCAATCAATAATTATCTTTTTGACATATTTCCGCAGAAACGCAAATTTCATTTGTTTTCGCAATCGAATTTTATTATTATTGCTGTTTGATTAATTTTTATGTAGTAATATTTTAATATCTCAGGCACTTTTTATATAAATTTGTTTGTTTTATTGTTAAATTAGCTATACTTATTTTATTTTTCGATATTTATGTATGCACAATTCATTATTCATTATTTTATGAAATTTCACTTTTTATTTTGTTCCGAGCCTGTGTCATGTCTGAATCTAGTATGGAAAACTTCTTTTATCAATGAAATAAAACCACGATTTATTATACTTTTTTTATTAAAATATTTTTGTATGGTTTGAAGCTATTTCATCCTGTTCCTAATAATCTTGCTGTCTACCTTTCGATGACCGCCCTCTTGGAGCGTTTTATGATATCATGCGATGTGAACCAAATTTAAGAGCAGCTGGCTTATTCAATATGCAGACAGTGAAAAAAATAACAGTTAGTAAATCGTGTAGTTCGTTTCACGGGAATCCCACTCAACCGTGAACGGAGGACATAAGCCAGTCTGGTGACGATATCAATCTCAAATGGGAACTGCCTCTGTCTGGGGCTAACGGAAAAACACCTTTTTACTTGCCGTGGCCATGCATTTTGTTGTCTGTTGCCTGTACAAGGTCGTCTATGCATCAACCGCCACTGGAACAATCCCAATGACGCAAAAAAGTGGCTAGGTCCTGTTTCGAATGTTTTGGTCATTGATGGGCGTTTTGTGGAAATTAATCTTAATGAGAGCCGGAATATGTGCGTTCGCTGAAGAGGTTGAAGCTGTTTGCAGACACAATGGAAAAGACAAGGCAACGATCTGAACGACGGATGTTAATTATTTCTCGCTATATCTTATTTCACTTCTTTGTACGATTAAGGCTCACAGAATTTGTGGGAACATTTACTGCGAAAACTTTAAAACATAATATATCAAATTTTTTTATTCTTCAGTTTCCTACAAAATCTTTTCAAATGAACTGTTTTAAATTGCTTCGAATCTCAGCGTGTTATATGCCTTGTTGATGGAATTAAATGAATTTACGCTCATATTTTTACAATCCTATTTTATAATTTGTTCATTTACGACTTCATGATATTTTTAGACAAATCGACCCTATGCATGATTTGAAGATAAATCTAAGACATCTTCCCCTCTCTTTAAGCGATTTTTGTTTAATTATTTCCAAAATTTTAAGTAAGGAACAGAGACAGGGAAACAAGCCGCCTATTTAATATGCTGATGAGTTTTTATCTGCTTCGGATCATACAGTTTGCTAATCCACGTTCATTGCTGTAAAATATCTTTATTATAGTTTCGAATACTTTTTTACAAGATAATTTTCCGCTGCAGTAGTTTCCTTTTGATCGATTTGATTATCAATATTTCGTATCTACTCTTTGATTAATTAACTTTCGAATTTTTCTTTGAAAATAGTAAGATTTTTACTATAGAAATGTCTTAATTATGGAATTGTTTTTATACAATTTTAGAACAAATAACATTGAATAGGTAATACATACTTTGCTTAGCTGAATAAATGAATTTTTAAAACTAATTTTTGTAAGGATATGAGGAATTAGGAAAGTTCTTACTGAAAATCTTATTATATTTATTTGCCAACTAATTAATATTCTTGATTTTGAAATATCTGGTAAAGATAGATGGCATTTTTTCGAGCTCATTAATTTTAATTAGTATATATATGTATTTCATTATTTAGAATATTTTGAATGATTTCTCAAAGTAAGGTGTATTTTTATGCTTATTATATTTCTTTTTAAGAATTTTAATTGTTTTCATCTAGTTAAAGTCTTCGTTACAATCATAATTTTCCCATTTAATATCCATATTTCAATGCTTGCGTTTCTTGTTTTGTCTAATAAAATTCCATTTTATTATAAATTTAATTTCTTTATATAGTATTCTTAACCTATAATTTCATTTCATATTATTTGAGGCATAAGTAAGAACTTTAATCGAGTGAATAATTATCAGCCATTAGATAAAAAATCTTCTAAAAAATAAATTTAAAAAATCTTGCCTATTTTTTTTTTATTTTTTATAAAAGGCTTGAGGTCTCTAACATTTTTATTTAAAACTTTTAAATTAAGAACAGGTTTGTATTAAACATATGGTAATGTATATTCAGATATGTCAGCGGTTTACGTTTTATTTTGTTTCGATTTACAGATTTTTTAAAAATATATATAATGCGTGCTACTTTATGGGTAATTTCTTTGATTACTTCACCAGGTACGAAAAACTGACTAACTATTTGCGATCTTACTGATTTTCTTCATATCCTTTTCGATTTTCAAATCATACTCCTGAAAGAAGCGATTGTTTGAGGTAATCTTATTTCTTCTATATTAATTTTGAATTAAATTAAGATTTCCTAGTTCAATATAAGGTTGACAAGTGTCTCCAAATGATCATTCTTCAGACTTGTAGTCCAGCTGAAGAAGTCAATAGAAGATAATGATTTTTGAGGGGCTTCTTCATCCTTAGTAAATGCCGAAGAGACAAGATTAGAAGACCATAGGTTGGTGAAGTGCCGAGCTGCTCTCACGTGCTGCATCAGGTGCTTGTGACTGCGCTTCTCGAGAGTCAGGTACCTGAAGTAGCGCGCGGAGAGCCTGCGGCCTATCATCGCCATCCCCCTGAAGTGTGTCCTCTGCCATCCATTCTTCTGAACTCTCCTAGTCAAGTAAGTATTTTCAAAGAATTTTATATATCCTTAGTCTACTTCATTTAAGTTGTTTCTCAAAGTGTGAGTTAATGTGACTGGAGTGTTCAATCAAATGCTGATACCCATTTAATTTATTTAAAACAAGACTTTAAATATCTTTCATCATACTATTTTTTTAACTCTTTTATTGTTATGAACTAATGCAGTATAATGCTATTTTGGAATGGCGATATTATTCTAACAAATTTCAAATAAGTGCATACTTTCTAAAAATCGTAAATTAATCATAACTAAAAATCGTAAAAATTTGGAACCAGTTGCTTGAGAGATATCATTGTTTTATGGAAAAGTATTAAATATAATGTAATGTAATTTATACCTGACTATCAACCTGAGTATAAAAAAACTATATATTTTTTAATGTTGGGCGTTTGTTGAAACTATTATTAGATTATACTATTTTAAAACAAGAGTCTTAACTTTCTATTCTTTTAAAACAGCATGCAAATTAAGTTTGCATGTTTGTGGAGTTTTTCAATGTAAAAAATAGTTTTTAAAAAAAGTTGAAACTTTTTATTTTTATTAATGAAAATTTAATCAAGAATCATTTCAGATGAAATTCACATTTTTTGTTGAGTGCTTTAAAAATCATTATTTAATATTTTCTACCATTTTGTTTATTTTGATTGATTTTTTTAATTTGTATTGTTTCCTGTTTACCCGAACAGTTTGTTCCACCTTTTAGATAAAGTAAAAATAACTGTTCTGAATGCTTCACCTAAACGAACGATACTTGAATATTATTTTTCTTTTTTCTAATAGAATAAATTTAATAGGAACTTATTTCATTGTTCGTTCGTTGGAATAATACCGTCATTTTTTTAACGAGTGTATTATTTAAAATGCCAATAAAAAACCATTACTTTTCTGCTGTTAAAAGGTAAGGTGAGGTAGTTGTTTTTACAGAAACTTATCCAGTGGGACTTGAATGGATTTTCCGCAGCGCTGCAGAAACTGTCACCGGTTGATTGTACTTCATTAGGTGCTCTGGTTAAGGCGATTTCCAGGCATCTAAGGGAGTGCAAATGATAGGTGGCTGACATCACAGCACTCCGTTGCCATTCAAAAAGCGTCGCCGACAATTCAAATGGACTGCCGATTATTCATTGAACTTTTAAAACAAATATTAAAGAATTGACAATATTGCAAACTAACGGTTTGCAATACCTTTTCATCCTAAATGATTGGATTCCATGTCCTGAGGTATGTCGCCCAAATTTTGAATCATATTCTAATATAGAATTATATAATCTTCCCTAATGATATTCACCAAACATTGCGAAATAAATGTTGACATCTTTGTATAACAACAGTTTGCATTATCTTTTCATATTAAATGGTTGGATTCCATATCCTGAGGTGTGTTACTGAAATTTTGAATTATATTCTAATTTAATGTAGATTTATATAATCCAATATTCACTGAAAATTGCTGAATAGATTCTAAAGATTGTTGACATCTTTGCATGCCAACAATTTGCAATACCTTTTCATCCTAAGTAGTTGGATTCCATATGCTGAGGTATGTTGCTCAAGTTTTGAATCACATTCTAATTTAATATATAGTTATATATTCATCACTTCGATATTCACTGAATATTGTGAGATAAGTATCAAAGAATTGTTCCCACTTTGCACATAAAGATCATCACGATTTGCATTGCCATTTCATGGAAATTTTTGTACTCCATATTTTAAGGTATGTTGTTCAAATTTTGATTCATATTCTAATTTAATATAGATTTATATATCCTTCACTCCTGTGCACTGAACTTAGTGAAAAAATTGCTAAAGAATCGACCTCTTTGCAAATCAACCGATTACAATACGTTTTCGTCCTAAATGGTTGGATTCCATATACTAAGGTATGTATTTTGAATCATATTATAATTTAATATTAATTTATATATTCTTCTAATAGAACGCGGTTATACTATTGAGAACCAAATACAGTGTTCAAATTTTTAGTTCTCTATTTTTAGTTGATCAAATTTTTAGTCTCAAATTTTTAGTTGATCTGGTCAAAGGAACAATATATTAAAGCAGTCAATGATGAAATTTCATATTTAAAACTCTATTACTCATTTTCGGTTAGAAATAAAAAATAAAATTAGAATTCGCATAAAATAAGATTATTAAGTATGCCGACACTAATATCGTTTCTTAACTAAATAAAAAAAATGTTATGAGGCAAAATATTATGTTTATAATCTTTTTATTAGTAAAATCAGATAAATATTTTTATTCATTAAAGTATCCATTTCCTTTGTTGTTGCTTTAAAGTATCCTTTAAAACAATAACAAGTTAAGTAATTAGTATTAATCTTTGCACTAAACTTAAAAACTTTCACATTTTGTCGCCCGTTGCCAGCAAAAACAGAAGTAGTCAAAGGTGAAACCGAACAAAAGTACTCCTATAAAGTTTACAAAATGAAATAACAAGAGACAGACAGCTAGAGGAAAAGTCAGTTTTAGATGATTTCAAAGAGTTTCAATGTGTGTTCTTAGAAATTGAGACTGTTTGGTTATATTAATTAATTATAGGCGTTAGCAAATTTCGCTGCCTGTTAAAAATGCCATCCATATGTGAAAATACACGAAAAAGTCGTACACTCATTTGTATTACTGAATTGGCACAAACTGCGTTATTTTTCAATGAAAAGAAATAATAGAATATTTAATATTGCCAACAGAATAACAATTGTTCTCATTTTATGTTAAAAGAATATGTTTAAAGAAATGTGTATAAAAATTACAACTTTTGCAATTAAACGTTATTTAAGCGCCTTTCCTATTTCAGTATATAATTTTTAGCATTTTTAAAAATATTCTTTTCATTAAATTTCAGAATTGTTTTGTTAAAATTTTAGTTTTTTAAATATAATATTAAGTCCTTTAATTTATTTCGTGCTTACAAAAACAAATCTGATTTTTTTTTTTTGTATAAGAACAAATTTTATTTGAATAAACAGATACAAAGTTCAAATAAGAAAGTAAGAGATGTTCTTTACATTCTGAAAGAATTATATATTTTTTTTTATCCAGGACAGTTTTTTTACGGAAAACAGATAAAACTCAGGGAAATTCAAACCCTATCCTTGTTCTTACATATAAATAAAAACAGAAAGAAATTATTTTTTGTTAATTTAATTTTTGAGTCTGTAGAAAAAAATTTATAATTAGTATGCAAATAGTATATATCGTTTTTGAACAGCTTATTAACGTTAACCGGTCATTCACATTTCAGTATTTCAGAAGAAGCGGCAAAAAATAAATAAATAAAAATTATTGATATTATGAGGAATGATATAATATTCTCAACAATTATAATTCAAGAAGCAAAAAAATTAAATCAAAACTTTTTTGTTCGAAGAAATGGAATAAATGAAGCGCAATTTTCTCACTAAGTTAATTTTTACTAATTTTATATCGAATAGCTGTTGCGAAGAAAGAATAATGTTAGCTCATTTAAATGTCAGAAAAGTTCAACGACATTTCGATAATCCAGTAACATCGGTATAATTATCATTTTAACTTCTTAACAGTTCATTACGGGTTCATTCTTCACTGTCACACCGGCATCGAATTATCGCCTTTTAAATTTATGAGCTAAAATTAAATCAATCAAAGACGCTATGATTTGATAAAAACATTAAACATAATCCACAAACACCTCAATATTCTACGAATTCTTTGTTGAATCAACGGAAAGCAGATTCCGGAAATGGAAAGCGCCATCTAATTAGATAGAAGGGAAAACCATTCTTCCTCTCACATTGGCTTAAAAGAGAATCGAATGCACAGAAATAATATAAATTAAATCAAGATGGAAAGATAATTTAATATCATCTTATTTGGTAATTTACAAATAAGGGGTGGATGAGCAGTTAATTGCATTAGAGTTAAATATTGTTTTCATTAGCGAATCCGTTCGTGTTTTATTTGCTATGTCAATTCCTCCGCTAAGCTTTGGAGAGATAAGCAAATAAAATACTATTCATTTGCCTGGGGTGTCGCTGTTACTCACCTGTACTTTTGAAAACAGAAGATCAAAGTAGATTCTTGTGCTCTAGGGGTCAATCCAAATCTTGAGCTGACTTTAGCTTTCAAATAGAGGCAGTGTACCTCTCTTGGTTTTATCATTTACTTTTATAATACGATGCGTTCTGTGCTTGTTCTTATAATAAAGAATAACAGTTTCTGCACGGCGTTACCTATCACTTGATGAATATCAGGGAGAAACCGATATTTAAAAAAATAATCTATTTGTAAATTTATTTTTCCTTGCTATTTTGATATTGTGTTTGAAATTGCAGACGATAAAAATCGAAATAAATAATTGAAAATAAAGACACGCTTATAAAAAAAGAGGAATAGAGAATAAAATTAGAAACTTTGCAGGCAACGATGTTATTAAAATTTAAAAATTATTTTCATGATCGACAGAACATTAATTCTCATTAGCTCTTTGCAATCTCAAGACAAGAGAGACTGGCCCGCTGAATCAACAATTGATGAACGAAAGAATCTTTTGAGATTTCTCTTCATTTTCTGCCGCCATCTCTCTAGATACTGGGAAATCTTTGAATCAGTAGAAAAGCAATAAATCAAAAATCATATTAATGAAATGAAATTACAATAACCATCAAATTAAAAAATTATTTCTTATTACTTTCTCGCATAAGAAAACCAAATACTATAAGCGTCAAAAAATAAGTTCTTGAATCCAAGAAACACGTATTTGAAATTATGTCTCTCTGAGAACTCGGTATTTCAAAAAGACTTTAGCTACACAAACATAATTTGTAATATGTGATTTTTACACTAAATTTGTATTGTCTATCAAATCTAGAACTAAATTCATTCGCTAGAAGTTGTCTGCCTAATCGGGAGTAAATGAAGGTGATAACTTCAAAACGTAAAGAAAAGTTAGATAAAATTTGGTACCTAGTTTCAGTACCTAAAGTCATTCATTGTATCATATTTTGAACCAAAGTTAATAAAGAGAGAGAGAGAAAAGACTTATTGACAGAAACACAGGAAGTTGTTTTAATGGACATAAGTTAAATCAATCAGACAATTTTCTTTTGCAGCGGTTGAATGCAGGCAGAGCAATGACATTGAATGAGTTTCGAATCCATGCAAAATGATCGACTTCATTTCTCAATTCAAGTGATAAATCGTGTTCTGGAAAAATGCATCGACGTCTGAAACAGAATTAAAAATGCGATGAAATTATGAAAATTATATATTTTACAGCGCCCTGTGCGGAAATTAAGACACCTCAATGAGAAATGGATTATCATCCAGAAATTATTGATTTATGTATGAAAACTGAATAATTTTGATAAATTTAAAAGTAATTTTCTTCCACTTTAGCACGATTTAAAGATCGAATATGAAGAAAAGTTTTTAATAATACTTTTTGCTTGAACAAAAAAAAAAAAAAAAAAATTTTTTTTTTTTTTTTTTTTTTAATTGGAAACTTTAAAGCGAAAATAAAATGTTAAAAGCTGAACAGAATTATTCAAAGAAAATTAGAACTTCGATCCTATTTATATTATATTTTTAAAAAGATTTTCGAAATTTTATTTTCGTTTTATTCATCGTGACAGATAATCTTACAGCTTGACTTTCTTGTACCTCTCTGTTTTATGGTTTTGTTCTGAACCTCACATTTTTTATAACAAAATAAATGTGTACGTTTTTTTAGAAAATAAATAAAATGCCATTTTTTAATTAATTTTTTTCTAATTTTTAGTTTTATTATGTTTTATAATTTTTTCTTATATCATCGATATAAAGCTAAAAATGAACAAATAAAAAATAAAAAGAGTTAATGTGCTCTTGTGTTAAAATGTCATCTCTGAAGCAAATGCAATGGGAGTGATCCTCCTGAAACTTTCTTGTTTACTCCGTAACGGAGATGTTATCCCCCTTCCTTCGTACAAAAATCGTGGATTTTCAGAGACCATGAACGAGTGCTCGGGTTTTTTCCCCACACATGAGCATTTTATGTTTCACAATACAATGAAAAAATATATGCGTTTTTGACGACTTATAACTTTCAAGTACATAAAGTATACAAAAATGAAGGATTAGAATCGTTGAAAAATTCAAACATGAGATTTTGACGAATCTCTGCGTTTCAGACCTTCCTTGAGCCGAAAAACACATATTTGGAATTATGCCTGCCTGTCTCCGAACACGATGTCTCAAAAATACATTGAACCAGATGGATGGAATATGATCTTTACATCCAATTTGCACATCTCTAATAAATTTTCTATTTCTAATAAATAAGTCCATTAAAAGGAAGACTGTCTATCTAGCTACCCGAATATAAGTTAAAGTGATACTACAAAACGAAGACAGTTAGATGGATACAAAATTTTTATCCAAATTTAATATACAAATTGTTACCAATCAAATTTGGCAATCAATACCAATCAAATTCGGAGTCAAATCCCTCAAGGGATTGAGTATTTGACGCTCCGTACTTTCTCACCAATGTAAATGCAACAACATAGTGATTTAAGTAGATGAATTTTGGCTTGTAATCTTTTGACTACAATTGTAGTTCTATGTCAGAGTTGGATCAAACTGATTGGAAGAAATATCATCAAAAATGCATATTTGTTTTTCTGGTATTTGTGTCCAGTGATTAATCGCCAAAGATCACAAGTATATAGGTTGTTTTATAAGAAATGTTCACCAATGGCAGGTAGTTAAAATACAAAATTACTGGGTTTTTTTAAAAACACACACACAATTATCATGTGAAGGACTCTGAAACATAACAATTTAATAACAATAAGTTCACAATTGTATGCAAAAGGTGGGGAAGGGGATAACACTTTTATTTGACAATATATGATAGAATTTCATGTTGACCACTTTTGCAGGTGTTCAACTCATTAATACCATAATTCGATACACAAAAACATTATTCACAATATTTATCAAATTTTTCATTTATCTGTTTTTGAGTCATCATGTTTGTATGCATGGGAAAGTACAGACCATCTTATGCTCCATCCTTGGATATACTTTTATGGGGAATTTGAGAAATATTTACATTTTAAATGCTAAAATTGTACGTTAAACTTTATTTATCTATATTATTGTGTTTTGAATTATCGAGTTATAAATGCGAAAGTACACGCACGCTGACAGTCAAATCTTTCAAGGATTTTATTCAAAACTTGATAAATATCTACATTTAAGATTTAACACTGTGAACTAAATAAGTCATTGAGTTTTAGAATTATCGCGTTTACATGCAAGACTAAGCAAAGAGAGCCAACCCTTTGAAAAATTTAGTTCAAAATTTGAGAACTTCAGATGCAAAAACTGTTAACTAAAGTTCACTTATCTAAATCTGTGGATTTTTGTGTTATCGCGCTAAAATGTGTGAGAAAATACAGATGGACAAACAATCGATCTTTTGATGGATTTGGTTCAAAATGTGATACAGATCAATTATTAATCAAATGTATAAATCTTACCCATTTTTTCCAATTTTAAATTAAATGTATAAATTTATTCATTTTTTCCAATTTTAAATCAAATATATAAATTGTATCCATTTTTTTCCCAATTTTTAAACCAAATGTATAAATTTTATTCATTTAGCTCTTTAAATTTCCAGGATATTATGTTTATTTATTTTTTCCCAGGCTGGCAAGTAGATTTCCTCTGAATGGATTTCATTCAAAATTTGACATAATTCACAATAATTATTTTTAATCAAAATTAATCGATTAACTAATAATTGTTTAATATGGTTTTAATGAGTGCTTAATGAGTCTTTTGGTAATCTTTACGGCTTAATTTTCTTATAGTAATATTTTATTTTTATTAATGCTCTATTTTTTAATAAAAGCGTCTTTGTACAAATATTTTCATTTTTTTTAGTCTCTAATACATTTTGTACTTCATTATTAACCATTTAATTGAACCTTGTAATCAATTTTCACATTTATTATTACTAGATACAAACGGAATCCAAATGAATCGATTTTCTAATAATAAAATTTAGGAATTATTAAAATATTGCACTGTGATATATAATTCTCCCTTTGTAAACTTGGAAGGACTTGAATAAAAGGAAGGAGTTAAATTAAAACAAGGAAGGAAAATTGATTTAGTGCAAAAAGAAGATTGTAAAGTAATAAATGTCAATTTATTCGGCTATTATTTACTTATATAATTTTTTTAAAAATTAAAAAAAAATCCACGAATTTTTACAATAATAACATCAAATCATCTAATAATTTTCTCTTTATACACTTTCCGATAGGAACTTATAAAACTATCTTTGTTAAATAATTAGTTGTCAAAGTTCATTTGAAAAAAGTTCGAATTACTTCAAAATTTTATAATACTTTTTACTATTTTTTTCCCCAAATTCATTCGGAGGTTAAGATAATATTCTAGAAAATATTTCAGCACAATAATTCTCGGCGAAGGGAAAGAAGCAAAAAGATAACAGGCAGAAGTGTCAATTGCAAAGAAACGAAAAATAGTTTTTAATTAATAAAAAAGTAACCATTCGGTTAATTATCATGAAACTTCCCCGAATACGTAGAGGACACACATAAACGAACGCAGCTTTTAAGTATTATTCTTGAAAAAAATTTTATAGACAAAAACTTATGACCTGAAGATACGTCATCAATGGTATTGTTAATCATCGTTCTTCAGTTCTAAAATGTATCGGGGGGGGGAAATAAAACATCGACAGAATTCTTATTTTAGAGGCTTGAACAATTTCG
This sequence comes from Argiope aurantia, assembly GCA_026543865.1. Taxonomy (NCBI): domain Eukaryota; kingdom Metazoa; phylum Arthropoda; class Arachnida; order Araneae; family Araneidae; genus Argiope; species Argiope aurantia. Next base: position 11,529 of record JAPMOR010119322.1, on the reverse strand, counting down.
CCAATTTATTCTTTTCAAGCAAAATTAACCAATCAAAATGATTGCTAAAAATTACTTAAAATGCTAAAGAATGAATTGTTATTATTATTATTTACTATAATAAGATGTAATCCATCAAAGCTTGTAGATATGATTAAATTAATTCGATTAATATGGTGGATGAATAGCTGTCGCTGATAAAACAAAAATTATATTATATGGATGTCTTTAATAAGAAAAAAATGGCGTGGAATTAAATTCTTATATACGTACTTTGAATTTGAATTCCAAAAAAACGATTACAAATTAAGGTCAAATCTATTATTTTACATAAGAGAGAGAGAGAAGATTAACTGTAGGGAAAACTCAATAAATTTGGTACATGTATACCTTAGAGGTAGGGAATGTACACCTGGGATCCCTTTTTTTTGAATTTTTAATTAGAATTTTAATTATTAATTAAAAACTAACTTTCTCGCGAAAAAAATCTTCCATTTTCCCCACTGCCAAAGGAGTAAGGCTTCAGGTTTTTTTTCCCAACAGTAATGAGGCTAGGGTTAACATTTTTAGACCGATTATTTCAAACGATTCTGTTTATTTTCTTAATGTTTTATGCATTTAAAATTAAACATTGTTAATTAATCCATCTTTCAGATTCATTCTGAAGTACTTTTGAATTAAAATAACACAGAATAAAGGAAATTAAAAATTTCTAATCTGCATAGCGTTACCCCAACTGTTGAAGAAAAATTCACGCATTACCGTAACTGGCGTTGAAAATTCACGCATGCGCATTCTGTTCTGATTGTTGACATGACAACCATTATCAACGGATGATTTAAATTATTTTTAGGTTAGTTGCATGCTTTTTTAATTAAATTGTATTTATGTTAGTTATATATTTTTTTGTATATGCTTATAGTTTTAAGTACATCGTTTTTTAAGTAGTTTTTTTAAACCTGTTTTCGACCGATTCTTTTAAACGATTCATTTTATTTTCTTAGTGTTTGATGTATTTAAAATTAAACATTGTTCATTAATCGATCTGTTCATGATGAATCTGAAAAAATTTTGTTGACAAATTCTTGAGATATTACATAAATTAAGAAAGATATTCTTTAGTGCCCATAAAGTTTAAACGCTCAGTGACTCTGTTATCAGTAATCATATTATTAAAAAAATGCTTTGTTTCAGTAAAAAATATTATTATATTAATTGCAGATTAATTATTTCCACTTTAATTTAAAGCATAAATTCTACGAGAGGTAACACAAAATTAGAGAGATACATATTACGTTATGACTGAAGGCCTTTATAATATTATGAGTGAATTATATGACTATCAAAATTTGAAGTTTTAAAATATTTTGATGAAGAATCTATTAAAGTTGAAATTGCGTAAAATATTTAATTATTAAAATTTAAACAAACATTAAGATTGGCGAACCAGCTGGTCGCCAATCTTAATGTTGATGCGGCTAAACTGGGTTACTAAATCTGACTCCAGATAATATCATGGAAGGATTCAATGTTATAAGTTATAGGTTTTTGTTTCTTTTATTTAGAATATTTTGCTAATGACGAGTTTCTGCCTTTATCTGTAACTAGCACCTCGATGATTCATTCATATCCCATTCATTATTGAACCATTGTAGATTTATCAACATATATAACTCTTGTCAATCTAAATATACTATTTACCTCCTCAGTGATATCCCTTGAAAATGTGAGGCACTTCCCCAAGGCTCAGTGAAAAATAGAAAACAAATTTAAGAAAAGCCTCAAGTTAAATCAACGGTTATCACTATCACTTCTGAAAAATTTATCTTACAGGCAGTGAAATAAAATAATAGCCCCCCCCCCCATTTTTTAAAAGAGGAACTCGAAAGAAACTATTACTTTAACAAAAAAAAGTTAAGAAAAAATAAATTATTGATAATTTTTTTTTCAAATTATAAAGTTGAGTAAAGATTTTTCTCATTCATTAAATAGTAACACAATGAATATTTTTAAAAAGAACGATTCTTTTAAAAACTTCCCATTCTTGTAAATAACTTTTTCATGTATTTAAGTTCATGTATTTCATGTATTCATTTAATCAAAAATATTAATATATAAAAATATTAAAAATATTATATGTGAATAAAATTTATTTCCGTATTTATTGTTTTTATAATAAATGCAAATTAAAAACCCACCGATCAAAGATACAATTTCGCTATGTTATAAATCCGATCACTGTGTGAGATTTTGTTAAAAAATAAGGAAAAATGCTAAAATGGAAAATTTTGCTTTTTAAATATATGTAATAAAGCAAATCTCAATAGAGTTAGGATCAGCGGTTCACTACAAAAGTGCGAACTTACATACGAAGACAATAAAAAAATTATATTAAAATCGATCAAATATATAATACTATCCGTTGTGTTCCCCAAATAATTTTTGAAGCGGTTGGCGGAGAATAACGATATTTACTTCATCGTAAAATCAAAAGAAATCGATAAACAAAACTATTCAGTAATCCAGTTTGGTGCCTTTTCAGTTTTTCGTTTATTTTCACAATTTTTCACAAATTTATTTTGTACTAGCTGGTATCCGGCGCATTGCTGCCTCAGAAAAGATAATTTTGGAAATATATTTTGAGATTTAAAACAACTGTCTTGTTTAATTAGGAATGATAGAGAGAATGCTATTTATTTTCTTATTGGCAATGAATACATTCATTGAAATTTAATGATATATAAAAGAGAAGAACAAATAATATTTATTCCATTTTTTAAAACTTTATTATTCAAGTGCTTTAGTGGAGACAACAATATACTGTTCTTCCGACTATAGCATTTCTTGACTGTTCGACTTGTAAGCATCCAGCATACAACTGGCCATGTGAAAAACATGGATTTTCTAGGTTCAATCCGCACACTTAAAAAGTGATTGACATTCCAACGTGTTGATGGTCATCGAGAATGCAAGCCGAATGGGGAACTGCAGTCGTTTGAAATCAAAAGGCATGTCGGTGGGAATAAGCGGAATGAGCACATCTTTACCAATCGACTTTCCATTAAGAATGGTTGCCTCGCTTCTTGCCGCATATTGGTCTTTTGATTCTGATACACGGATCAGGTAGCATCTAAACGTTATCTTTCGATTATTGCCGCAAGTTAATCTTGAGATTCTGAAGAACGTGACTTTGCAATTCGTAAACGATATTCTTTATTGCTCGTTTGATTGAGAAGCTCGAATTGGATTATTTCTAGGTGCTGCGCTGGTAGATCTATTAAGTGATGGACGTTTGGGACCTATCTTTTGTCGAAGCAATCAACACGATATACTCTGATATAACCGAAATATCGATTGTTGATTCACTGAATAAATAGAAAAATGATTTTTTGCATTGGAAAAATTCCATCATATATAACTTAACTTGATCGACATCGATAATAATAATTCTATTTCGTATGTGTGAGATAAACTCTGAATAACTTGTGCGGTTTACCGCAAACAAAGGATTGCGCATGATAAATGACAACATCCTACCTAGATGACTATTCTTTAATAAGTATAACAAAAATGAGCACTTCCACTAAATATATTCGATTTTTTGTTTGATATGTGTACGATTAACTCTGAATGACATGTGCCGTTTACAGCTTGTCTTTGGCCAATTTAAAAATATAACCTTTCGCGCAAATGCAAGCAATAAGTTGAACAAGTTTCATCGCAAGCGGTAGAACGGTACAGCAACGTATAAGGTACGAACAAACAAAAATTCATTTTTATATATTAGATATGATAACTATATTATGCCTATAACCTTCCTACAGTGGCAAGCAATATGTTGACCAAGTTTCATTGCTATCGATTGAACAGTACGGTAGCGTATAAGATACCAACAAACAAAAATTCATTTTTATATATTAGATATGATAACTATATTATGCCTATAACCTTCCTAGAGTGGCAAGCAATATGTTGACCAAGTTTCATTGCTATCGGTTGAACAGTACGGTAGCGTATAAGATACGAACAAACAAAAATTCATTTTCATATATTAGATATGATAACTATATTATGCCTATACCTTCCTACAGTGGCAAGCAATATGTTGACCAAGTTTCATTGCTATCGGTTGAACAGTACGGTAGCGTATACGATACGAACAAACAAAAATTCATTTTTAAATATTAGATATGATAACTATATTATGCCTATAACCTTCCTACAGTGGCAAGCAATATGTTGACCAAGTTTCATCGCAAGCGGTAGAACGGTACGGCAACGTATAAGGTACGTACAAACAAAAATTCATTTTTATATATTAGATATGATAACTATATTATGCCTATAACCTTCCTAGAGTGGCAAGCAATTTGTTGACCAAGTTTCATTCCTATCGGTTGAACAGTACGGTAGCGTATAAGATACGAACAAACAAAAATTCATTTTTATATATTAGATATGATAACTGTACTATGCCTATAACCTTCTTGCAGTGGCAAGCAATATGTTGACCAAGTTTCATTGCAATCGGTTGAACAGTATGGTAGCGTATTAGATACGAACAAACAAAAATTTATTTTTGTATATTAGATATGATAACTGTAATATGCCTATAACCTTCCTGCAGTG